>CM067169.1:94552458-94609958 GCA_034093135.1 Erigeron breviscapus
CTGCAATATAGAGACCATGTTGCAAGGAGCCACCCAAGCAACAACTACGTCAACGCACTCGTCCGGCTAAGACCAGTACGGGTTAAGCTTAACACTTTCCCTGCATTATATTTACGAGCTCGGTTTCACACATATGGTTTAGGTAACACACATTCCTAAACCGTCACACATATATAGTCTAGGTAACACACATTCCTAGACATTCACACACTGTATCTTCATTACGTTTGGATCCTTAAACGTGCAAGTGACATGGCAACCTAATAAGTCTAGCGAGCTAGGTGTACAAGCCATGTAAGCATGCATATATCACACATCAACTTCATTTCTACATTTCATGCAATGAGATACTTCGTAACACTACATAACTGCATAACAATACACTACATTAAGCAATACTTCATTTCATAATGTTTGGGACTGTATTTCAGGTCTCATGGTCAACTTCGTAACCCACAATGCCTCCCGTGTAACCCGAAATACCGACATACATCATAAGTTACTGTTAAGGAAGTTGTAAGTAAGAAACCTTTGCTTGTTGAACCCTCAGTGTGACAAAAGTAGTGTATCTTACCTCGATATGGCTTATCAACAAGCTACAAGCACAATACAATGATGACTAGGTGCTTCCAAAAACCTAGAACAAGTTTAAGATCGGTCTATAAGCTACACAAAACAATTGCACTAGACCAGACACACCTGTGCGCCGCACAAAACCTTTGTGCGCCGCACAACACACACATTTGACACTTATGTGCCGCACAACCCAAGCATGCGCCGCATAACTCACACAATTTTCAAACAGAAACTTCACCACATTTGACCCATGCACCGCATGTCAGTTCTGTGCGCCGCACAGAGCCAAAAACTTCATCTGTGCGCCGCACAGCCATTCTGTGCGCCGCATATCGGGCACCCAACTAAAATCCAACTTTCAAAAATAGCATCTTTGCGCCGCACAAAACCCCTGTGCGCCGCACAAAGCCTAATTCGACCAAAAACCCCAACTTTGAACCCTTTAAACGATTATCCAACAATCCTCTTACTTAGATCCAACCTGGAGACTCAAAATTATCCTTCCTAAAGACATTATTAAGGACTCAAAACCATGGATCGTTCCTTTGATCCATAGTAACACATACCATTCAATAAATCCTTCGATTAATAAGAAATCGGTTAATGATTTGATCAAATAACCCAACCCAAACCCCATGGCCTGGATTGAAACTAATATAAGACTCTAAATAACAGATCTCAAACGGTAATTACCTATATTACCTGTATTTGATGAGAAAGATTCAAGATCTAAGCAACACACGATCAAAACGGCACCAAAACGGCTGAATCTTGGGAGAGAACTTGTTTGGGAAGAAGAGGGGTCGGCTAAGGCTTGTTTAGGGATGTTTTCTGTCATGACACCCCTAACTCCCTAAACCCGTTTTTAACTTTCCTTCTATGTCAAAACTAGCCCCTAAGCTTCTAAATCCTTCATTACTAGTCAAAACTACCATATGGACCATATATAACATGATTACTTCTTTAAATACCACTACATAGGCATTTATCTACATTTTACACACATATATACTTCATTATAAGTTTAGGCTTTCAAGCCTCACACATAACACACAATAACTACATATAAGCATTAAATCTAAAATAGACTTAACGACACCCTATGTTGACTTAACGACATTAGTCAACCGTTAAATAAAAAGTTTAGGATGTTACAATTACCTCCCCCTTAAGAGGATTCCGTCCCCGGAATCTCATCAGTAAGGAACAACTCCGGATACTTCTCCTTCATTACTGCTTCAGTTTCCCACGTTAAGCTTTCTTCATGGTTATGCTTCCAATTTATCAACACATGGTCAATCACTTTTCGGCGTAACTTCTTTTGCTTCCTTCCAAGTATCGCTACCGGTTCATCTACTATTTTCTTCATTGGGTCAATACTCACATCTTCAATAGGAATCACACCTGACTCCTCAGCTAAGCATTTCCTCAAGTAGGATACGTGAAAGGTGTTGTGAATTCCATCCAATTCTGGAGGTAATTCCAACTAATATGCCACATCTTTAATGCGCTTCAGAACTTTAAATGGTCCAATGAATCTTGGACTCAACTTACCTTTCTTTCCAAAGCGAATGACTCCTTTCCATGGTGAGACTTTCAGCATCACTAAATCCCCAACATTGAATTCAATCGGTCTCCTTTTCTTATCTGCATATGTTTTCTGTCTTTCTCTAGCCACACGTAAAGCTTCTTTAGCCACATTAACTTTTTCAGAGGTGATTTCAATGATTTCGGGACCGGTTAGTTGCTTCTCACCGGGCTCCATCCAACAACTTGGAGTCCTACATCTCAAATGGTGGCATTCCAATACTTGCATGGTGACTATTGTTGTAAGCAAACTCAATCATCCTCAAATGATCATCCCATGCTCCACCATACTCTAGTACACACGTCCTCAACATATCCTCCAAAGTTTGAATAGTTCTCTCACTTTGCCCATCGGTTTGAGGGTGATAGGCGGTACTCAAATTTATTCTACTACCCAACTCCCGTTGAAGACCCTTCCAAAAGTTTGACATAAATCTCGAGTCTCGATCCGAAACAATAGATAAAGGGACTCCATGTTTCGCAACTACTTCATCAATGTATATCTTTGCCATCTTCGTTAAAGGCACATCTTGTCGGGTAGCTAGAAAATGGGCACTCTTCGTCAATCTATCTACAATCACCCATATCATATCATTTCCTTTCGGCATTTTCGGTAGCTTCGTTACAAAGTCCATGGTAATATGATCCCATTTCCACTTGGGAATGTCTAACTGATGCAATAAACCATACGGCTTTTGATGGTCCATTTTCACACGTGCACACGTCAAACACTTTGCTACAAAATGAGCTACTTCTCCTTTAATATCCGGCCACCAATATATCGGCTTCAAATCTGCATACATTTTGGTGACACCGGGATGAACCGAATATCTACTTCTATGGGCTTCCTCAAGGATCAATTCTCGGTTACCACCAAGCAATGGCACCCAAATTCGACCCTTGTATGTTTTGAACCCACGGCTATTAGTCTCCATCACAAGACGTTTCTTCTTTCCAATGCTTTCTTTGTCAATGTTATCCTTCATTAATGCCCTCACTTGTGCTTCTTTAATTCGATCAAGTAGCCCCGACTTGGCTTGAACTTGCATGCTCATCAACTTACAAGAAGAACTTTGCACCTTCCTACTTAGTGCATCCGCCACTACATTGGCTTTACCCGGATGGTATTTGATTTTACAATCATAATCCTTAAGTAATTCCATCCACCTTCTTTGTCTCACGTTCATCTCCTTTTGATTAAAGACATACTGCAAACTTTTATGATCGGTAAACAAAGTGCATTTTGTACCATAAAGGTAATGTCTCCACAATTTCAATGCAAATACGACTGCTGCCAACTCAAGATCATGGGTAGGGTAATTCTTCTCATGTGGCTTCAACTGGCGTGAAGCATAGGCGATCACCTTGTCCCTCTGCATCAGGACACAACCCAAACCCGTAATAGATGCATCACTATACACAACCAAATCATCGGTACCTTCAGGCAAGGCAAGTATAGGAGCTTCACACAACTTCTTTTTCAATGTTTGAAATGCATTCTCCTGCTTATCGGTCCACTCGAACTTTACTCCTTTCTTCGTTAGTTCAGTCATAGGCTTGGCTATTCGGGAGAAATCCTGTATGAATCTTCTATAATATCCAGCCAAACCAAGAAAGCTTTTAATCTCAGTAGGAATCTTTGGCTGCTCCCACTTTGAAACAACTTCAATCTTTGAAGGATCTACTTTAATACCTTCTGATGAAATGACATGACCAAGAACTCATAATGACCATATCTAGTCCGGAAAAGCTGTCTTTGCTACATCCTCCTTCTTAACCTTCAATTGATGATAACCGGACCGCAAATCTATCTTTGAAAAATATGAAGCACCATGTAGTTGATCAAAGAGATCATCAATTCGTGGGAGAGGATATTTATTCTTAACCGTTCGCTTATTCAGCTCACGGTAGTCTATGCACATGCGCATAGATCCATCCTTCTTTTTAACAAAGAGAACCGGAGCTCCCCAAGGCGAGGAACTAGGTTGTATGAACCCTTTATCAAGTAATTCCTGAAGTTGGGACATTAACTCTTTCATTTCTGTAGGAGCTAATCGGTAAGGTGCTTTAGCAACAGGTGTAGCACCGGGAATAAGATCTATCTGAAAAGTAACTTCACGATCGGGAGGAATACCGGGAAGATCATCTGGAAACACATCGGGAAAATCGGATACTACATCAACACTAGCAATAGAAGGCTTCTCCTTTCTTACATCAATAACATAGGCCAAGAAATGACTCTTATTCTTCCTTATACATTTGATAGCCTTCATCATACTAATGATCTTTATCCCCCTCTCTTCTTATCTCCATAAACCGTTACCACTTTACCATCGGGTGTAGAAAACCGAATAATCTTTTGTGAACATAAAATATTAGCTTCATTCTGAGACAACCAATCCATACCTATCACTACATCAAAACCGGCTAAGGTAGTAGGCAATAATTGGACCGGAAACAAACGACCTTCAATCTCAATGTCACAATCATCATATCCCACACGTATATCACTAACCGTACCATTAGCAATCTCTACCTCTATCGAGCAATCTAAAGGGGTAGTGACTCTTTCTAGCTTAGGAGCAAATAAAGTAGACACAAACGACCTATTTGCACCCGAATCAAATAAAACAGAGGCAGGTTTTGAATTAACAAGGAAAGTACCACTTACCACCTCGTCGTTGTTCTTAGCATCATTAACAGTCATCTGCAAGGCTCTCACTTTTGTTGCTGTCGTAGCTGTCCTCTTTCCGTCGTTCTTCATTTGTGGGCAATTGGCAATGAGATGACCCGTTTCTTGACACTTGTAGCAACGAGTCTTGTCCCTACATTCTGTTGCAAGATGTCCCGACTTCCCACACTTATGACACCTTCTTGTCTTGTCGGAACATTGACCTTCATGAACAGTGTTGCAAAAAGCACACCAAGACCCATTCTTCGTTTTATCCTTGTCACCACTTGAGCTAGAATTTCCACGGAACTTCTTATTATTATTGTTGTTGTTAGATGACCAATTTGACCTTCTTTTGAACCCTGCTTTCTTGTCATCAACTTTCTCCACAACTTTCTCGCTTTTGAAGTCATCATCCAACCTCTTTGACTCCTTAATAGCCGCTGACAAAGTCACATGCTGTCTACATAATCCACGATAACTAGCGGGGAGACCATCACAATAAGCCTCAATTTGGTCCTCCTGCCTTCGAACCAAGTGTCCAACAAACTTCAACTTCTCCATAAATGAATGTGCATATTCAGAAACTGCACCAGGTTTCGCAACCAACGATCTAAACTCCTTTTCAACCAGTCTTAACTCACGAGTTCCCACATACTCCTCTAGAAACTTCTCCTTAAATGTTCCCCAAGGCATAACTGCAAGTACCTCAGGAGCCATAGAAACTGTAGTAGCCCTCCACCAATTACGGGCATTCTTCTTCAACATCCTACTTGCACACAGAACCTTCAAATCATCGGGACAATAGCATGAAGCAAATACTACTTCAATGTCCTCAATCCACTCCATAGCACCCATTGCATTTTGGGTACCATCAAACTCCTTGGCACCACATTTCTGAAAGCTCTCATATTTAAAGTTGCTAATGCGAGGTGCATTCACAACTCTAGGCCCACCACCATTCACCCCATTAACACCTACTGCTGCAACAACATTCCCATGAGCATGTTGTGATCTCGCTATTGATGGTTCAGCACTTTGGGAGGGATTAGAGTAATTCCCATCCGAATGCTCACCCCTTCGTTCACTCCCATTCCTTTCGGCATCTCTTTCTGCCCTCATTTGTGCTGACTCTTCTTCATTTCTCATCAAAAGAGCTTGAATAGCTCTCAATTCTTCATGTAGTTCTGGTTGGTTGGGAACCTGTTCAATTACCGGGTTTGCCCTATCTACTTCTGAGGCGGTTGGTGGATCACCAAGACGTCAATTTTGTACACGGAGTGGCCTTTGATCCGCTTCATTTCCAGCCCTGTTTCCATTAGGAGGAACACCCCCACCATTTCCTCCTTCTCTCTGGTTACTGGCTCTAGTGTTGGCTATTATCTCTACAAGGCAACGACGACGGTTAGCAAGAGTTAAAGAGTGACTACATATGTTAAGGCCATGCTACATATAACTACATTATCACACACAATAAACAAGCCTTAAATCACACTCTCACTCACTCCCCAACCCATCTTAAAGCATTTCACTTCATTGGCTAGGCATCCTACTTAAGCCTAACCTACTTCTCATCGGTCTAAGTCCAAAATCCTACGGCATAGGTCGAATTTTGGTTCACTTAAACCTATTCTCTGATACCAACTTGTAACACCCATCACTTAAAAATATGGGTTTTCAAAAACTTTCACCTAACGGTGTCAAATTGCGGAAGAAAAGACTTTAAAAGTCAAAACCGATAAAACTGTTCGGTTTCTGCATTTATTGGTGTTACATGCAATACCATCGAATAGTTTAAAATGAAAACCCAACGGTTGCCCAACACAAAACAACCGTTCAACAATACTACATAAATTCGACATCAAGTACGAAATATAAATGAATGTCTAAGAAGATAATCGTCTATGGGTAGCTAAGTTCTCCTGCATGCATCTACCCAACTCTCACTCTTCCTGCATCAACTAGTCCTTCAAGCTAAACCTGAGGGAACAACCACATTTAAGAAACAAGTGATAGCTAACGAATTAGCTATGTAAGATAACACTATGTTATTAAGACATTCGTCCAATTAAAACAATCTTCATTATTAGACAAGTTTATTTAGGCACAACACACATCACACGTTCACACATAACTGCATAATAACTTCATATCAATAGGGTGAATCCCCCTAAATGTGCCTATCCTTCATTATATTCACACATTATCACACATATCTTCGTTAACTGCATATAAGTGTAACATAAGTCACACCCGACTAGATGCTTCACCAAAAGGCGTGTCATACTTCGTCGTTAAGGAATGGCAAGCCAATCCAAGAGTAATCCGTATGTGAAGGTTGGTCAAACCCCTCGTATTACTCGCCCTGCATTATAATGATCATGTTGCAAGGAGCCACCCAAGCAACAACTACGTCAACGCACTCGTCCGGCTAAGACCAGTACGGGTTAAGCTTAACACTTTTCCTGCATTATATTTACGAGCTCGGTGTCACACATATGGTTTAGGTAACACACATTCCTAAACCGTCACACATATGGTTTAGGTAACACCCATTCCTAAATCGTGAGGTAACACACATTCCTAAATCGTGAGGTAGAGCCTTCAAGTGATGTATGTCAAGTGTTACTTTCATGCAAGCGCATCTTCCATTTTGTTCTCCGTTATAGGAAGAAGTTAATGTTTCCGATTGTGGGATCTATTTATCTTATAAGATAGATTTACGATGTTGCTACCCTTTGTTGATGATTAAAGTTCCGATGAAGTTATGCATACGCTCATTATGACGACCCTATTGAGTTTCTGGAAATACCTTTATGATAACGAAAGTCCTTGTGTATGAATTTAAGGAACCAAGTTTAGAGTTTTCTCTGGATCGTTCAGTCATTATGTTTAGTGATGACAATCTTGCCTATTATAAGTGTGACGAAGAACATTATGTTTGCGTAAAGAGCGTTATTACGAATTACAACTCGAAGAGGCTTAGTTTTGAAATTCGTCAAAAGTGAGTAAAAGTTAAGGGAGCAGCTGATGCTTAATGTGGAAAGGAATAAAGTTCTATTTATTAGCTAAGTCCGTGGTTGCGAGGTTATAGTGAGTGACTGACTACGGCAAATCAGCTCAGGGTAATGTTCTTTGAGACAAGAATGTAGAAGAAATGAAGCAATACGTTTGAAAGTAAGATTTCAGTATCCGAAAATGAAATGACCAAAAGTTGTACTTAAGGAGGCTTGTGAACCGTGGTGACATGCCTAATTGGATGCCGCCTGAAATGTGATACGACCTATTATGATACGAGGTGTAGTAAGATACATGTCTTTTATCACGCTGGAGGCACAACAAAAGTAGTTTTCTTTAATTAACCTCTTAACTGGATTATCTTATGTGTGTTGGGTTTTCCGGGTTATGCGCGAGGTTATGTGGGAATGTATGTATGATGAAGTGGCTTATTATGATATGATGACGTTTAAAGTAAAGTGGTTATATGCATATGTAGTATGTCAATTATAATTATGCCGCCATGAAATGATTGTTATGTGATGGCTTATGTGTGGGGCTTAAGTGTGAAATATCTAGTTCACTAGATACCCGTAGGAATTGCTATGAGTTGTGCACGTTAGTGGGATTAAACGTTAATGTAGATGTGGGACTAGTTAGGTAATGTATATACCTAATGTTAAAGTAAAGTGTGAAATGTGGGAAATCGTTCTAGCCTTAGTGTTAGTGCGTAAGATGTGGGAAATCGTGCTAGTTGTAACGCTAGTGCGTAAGATGTGGGAAAATCGTGCTAGTTGTAAAGCTAGTGCGTAATATGTAAGTTATAAGAATATGTGGGAAAGATGTTCGTATAGTTTAAGACGTGGGATTGCAATGTGACGTGAGATTTAATAAGATATGTTGAGACGTGTGATAGGTATGATGTATCGTTGAAAGGCACAATTAGGAGTATATACTCTACATGTGCTAATATGAATACGTGTGACAAGTTTATGTGTGATATGCCAAGATATGATATGAAGTTGCGTTTAAGTGGTGAGTCTATGTTGATATGGGTAGGAAAGTCTTATCCTTCAAATGAATAGTCTTCGCTGAATGTAAAATGAGGTGATTACCTGATTTGATTTAAAGATTGAATCAAAGAAATGCCGAAACGAATGAAATGTAAGGTAAAAGAAGAAAAGACTATGTAAGAAGTTCAATGAGTTGGTCATGCTAAGTTGAAGAGACCATAAGTCCTGATAATATATTCATCCAAGTAGTACAAGGATGGTGATTTGAAACCCATTTTGTGATGGCCAAATAACGAGAGTAATAGTGTGTGTACAAAAATGTGTGACTTGTACATAAGACAAACCTGAACACCGAGCGCAATATGGAAAGATGCAACAATCGGTTATTTCGAAGCAGAAATGTACTTATATGATGACTATGGATTATGAGACGAAGTTGTTTATAACCCCTAAGGGCACAGAGTTGATACGAGTCAATGTAGACTAGTTGATAAAAATGCTTCTTTTCTCGTTGCTCATGAGTATGCGTGCGTGGTGAAGCTTTCCACTTTGTATATAGATGAAGTAAGTAGGGAGTTCCGTTAAATGTTGTGTGTGACCTTCATAAAAAGGGTAAACTCTAGAAGACATATGATGGGTGCTTGTGTATTGCTTTTAGATGACATACATAGTATTTTCGTGAGTGTTATTGAACATATGCCGAGATGTTGAAACCAATGTGACTCCATTGAAAGATGTGAGTATTGATGCTAAGAAATGATTGTAGATGATCTAGTTGAGATTCTTGGCTAGAAGTAAAAGAAGCTCCGTGTAAAGCCAGTTGACCTTGTGATTGTAAAATGTAAGTATACTCTTGGGAAAAGTTTGACTTGGGAAACCAAGTCCATGATGCGAGAGGAATTATCCTCACCTATTCGATGCTGAAGTGATTCCGAGGACGGAACCCTCTTAAGGGGAAGGTAATTGTAACATCCCAAAACTTTTATTTAACGGTTGACTTGAGTCGTTAAGTCAACACTTCGCGTACGTTAAGTCTCTAGAAGATTTAATGTTTATATGTGATTAATACGCTTGATGTGAGAGGCTTTAATGCCTTAATGATGTATATGTTAACGTGATTAAGATGTCAAAGATGTTTAAGACGTGGTAGATATGGCGGTAAGTATTCCCGTAAGTCGTTTGAGCTTTAAATATGAAGTTGTATAGTTGAGGGGCTTAAATGTGAACTTGGGAAAATGTGTCCAGCAGATTAGGGGGTGATTAGCCCTAATCTTTTTCATTGTTCAGATCTCATACACTCCTTTCGAGCCCTAGAAACCGCCCCCTCTTGCCCCTTGAGGAATTCTTGAGCAATTCATCCGATTTTTGGTGTTGCGAGTGAGATTTGATCTATAGTTTGTAACCTCATAATCATCTACAGGTATTTAAGGTATTTTTCTATTAATTTCATGTATTATGGGTCAATAATATCATCCCATCTCTGTTTTAAGGGTTGGGTATGATTTAATTGCAAAACGTTTACCGAATTCATGCTATTCGGGTAATCAATCGAGTGATTAATGTTTGTATTGGATCAAGGAATCAATTGATGGTTTGAAGCCATCAATTGTGTCTTAAAAGAGGTCAATTTGATGTCTCCAGGTCGGGGTTAGGGTTTGAGATCGAATGGTAATCGTTTAAAGCAGTTTAAAAGTCAGATTTGCTGAACAAACCCCGATGTGCGGCGCATGGGATTTCTGTGCGGCGCACAGACTGGTCTGGAGCATTCTGATCAGGTTTATGCGGCGCATGGAAGAGCCATGCGGCGCATATTCATGTCTGGCAGTCGTATAGGCTTGTTTTCATGCTCGTTTGACCCATAGACCTTATGTATAGGTTACCTTATGATATAGGGAACTTAGAGAGGTCTTTTGAAGCCACGTTTATGCTACCAATTGGTTATGTGATGCTATTGTTAGATGGAAACACGAACAAGATGAATTAATCTTGCGTATTGCTTGTTGTGCTCGTCACGAGGTAAGATACACTACTTGTGTTACACTGAGGGTTCAACAAGCAAAGGTTTCTTACTTACAACTTCCTTAACGGTAACTTATGATGTATGTGGGTATTTCGGGTTACACGGGAGGTATTGTGGGTTATGAAGTTGACCATGAGACCTGAAATGCAGTCCCTAATGTAGTGAAATGAAGTATTGCTTAATGTAGTGTATTGTTATGCAGTTTATGTAGTATTACGAAGTATTTCATTATGCATGAAATGTAGAAATGAAGTTGATGTGTGATATATGCATGCTTACATGGCTTGTACACCTAGCTCACTAGACTTATTAGGTTTCCATGTCACTTGCACGTTTAAGGATCCAAACGTAATGAAGATAAAGTGTGTGAATGTCTAGGAATGTGTGTTACCTAGACTATATGTGTGTGACGGTTTAGGAATGTGTGTTACCTAAACCATATGTGTGAAACCGAGCTCGTAAACATAATGCAGGGAAAGTGTTAAGCTTAACCCGTACTGGTCTTAGCCGGACGAGTGCGTTAACGTAGTTGTTGCTTGGGTGGCTCCTTGCAACATGGTCATTATAATGCAGGGCGAGTAATACGAGGGGTTTGACTAACCTCCACATACGGATTACTCTTGGATTGGCTTGCCATTCCTTAACGACGAAGTATGACTCACCTTTTGGTGAAGCATCTAGTCGGGTGTGACTTATGTTACACTTATATGCAGTTAACGAAGATACGTGTGATAATGTGTGAATAAAATGAAGGATAGGCACAATTAGGGGGATTCATCCTAATTGATATGAAGTTGATATGCAGTTATGTGTGAACGTGTGATGTGTGTTGTGCCTAAATAAACTTGTCTAATAATGAAGATTGTTTTAATTGGACAAATGTTTTAATAACATAGTGTTATCTTACTTAGCTAATTCGTTAGCTAACACTTGTTTCTTAAATGTGGTTGTTCCCTCAGGTTTAGCTTGAAGGACTAGTTGATGCAGGAAGAGTGAGAGTTGGGTAGATGCATGCAGGAGAACTTAGCTACCCATAGACGATTATCTCTTTAGACATTTATTTACATTTCGTACTTGATGTCGAATTTATGTAGTATTGTTGAACGGTTGTTTTGTGTTGGGCAACCGTTGGGTTTTCATTTTAAACTATTTGATGGTATTGCATGTAACACCAACTAAACGTAGAAACCGAACAGTTTTTATCGGTTTTGACTTTTAAAGTCTTTTCTTCCGCAAATTGACACCGTTAGGTGAAAGTTTTTGAAAACCCATATTTTTAAATGACGGGTGTTACAAGTTGGTATCAGAGAAATGGTTTAAGTGAACCAATGACTATAGGTATGCCATAGGAATTGGACTTAAACCGATAGAGATCAAGTTAGGCTTAAGTAGGTGTGCCTAGCTTTGAGATGAAGTATTTTAGGACGGGTTGGGATGAGTGAGAGTGTAGGATTAAGGCTATTTGATGCTTGTTTATTGATGTGTGAATATGTGTTTTAGCCTTTATTCTCCCGTTTCTCGCTTCTCCGTCGCTAATTATTCTATTGCTACGATAGACGGTCCACGAGGTGATGTGCCATTTCTCTAACTGAATTTGATAAATGTGCGATGTAGTTTATGTGTGAAGTGTTTGAAATGAAGGAAAGTTGGAGGAATAGGTGAGATGGTATTCCATTAATGTCCAACCCATGGGGTTTGTGACAAGGATCGTAAAGGAAGTGAGATGTGTATGTGTGAAGATGGTCGCGTGAATGGATTTGGTAAAGAGAATACGATACACAAATGTGGTAACGAACATGCAAGTGAAAGGATACAATTACAATTATGGTCCGGAACATAATTGCAAGCGTATCACGACGCGAGCGTGTTTGTATGGCCATGCTTGTGTTGACCGGTGTACAAAGTAATGAAGTTGGGGAGATTTTCTATGTATTGTACCCCTATTTGTCAAGAGCAAACACCGTGTTACAACTTTAGTGATGTTGATGCTGCAAGTGTGTGGAAATGTGTGAAGATCGGTGGAAAGTGATAGCCGGATTAAATGTTTATGATGATTATGATGTATATGAAGTTAAATGAAGTTATTGGTAGTCAATGTTGTTGAGTCTACTAGTTTAAAAGTCATGGATATGAAGTTTGAAGAGTAGAGTTGATGCTGGATATTTAGTAGGTGACGCATAGAAGGGTTACCGGGCACACGTATGAAAGGATATAGTTACAATTCCGGTCGCGAACGTAATTGTAAATGTATCACGACATGTGTGTGTTTGTGAGACTGTGTCTGTGTTGATCCGAATAAAGTGAAGATGAGATTGATGGAATCATTGAACGGTATCATATTTTACTACACGGAGAGTGGACATGTATAAACGGAATAAGGAATGATGAAGCAGAAGCAATTAAAGAAGTCAACTCAAGGGTTGATTGAACCTTAAACATGAAACTCTTCCATTCCAAGAGCACTATGATATGATGTGAGGCTTTATTCGAGCTGCTAAATGTGAAAGTTGTGCTTGGGATTAAGATTGGAGGTTTGAGTTCGTATGGTATTCGATTAAAAGATTGAAAGTTGGATTTTTGTCGAACTGGGCGATATGCGACGCATGAGTCTTTCATGCGGCGCATATCTGCCAAATTTTAGAAATTGATTTCAGTTGGGTGCCCGATATGCGGCGCATAGAGGTTCTATGCGGCGCATAGAATATGTGCTCAGATTGTTGGGTATTTTCTATGATGAAATTTGATGAAAGATGCGGCGCATAATTAGTCCATGCGGCGCATATTTGCCCAGATTGGAAATGGGTCTGAAAAGGAGCCCGTTATGCGGCGCATGGAAGTTCCATGCGGCGCATGGGTTGAGTGGTGAAAATCTGGGTAGTTTCTGTGTAAAATTTTAGTGAATTATGCGGTGCATATGCATTCCATGCGGCGCATAGGTCCCCAGATATGCATTTATGCGGCGCACACATGTTCCATGCGGCGCATACTTTGGACTGTTTTGGATTTACGACTCGTTTAGTTTTGATTTCGCTACGGGACGATGTGTGACGATTGGGACGAGTGTCTACGGGGGAGATTCTTCCTGATAGCATGAATGTAAAGGCGATATTGATATCCTATATTTGTACGGAATTTTATGTATGACTGCTTCTCAAGATAAAGAGTTTTCCCTTAAGAAAGGAGTAAAAGGTATAATGATGGGAAATTTATAGCTTCCTAAAGCATATGAAGTAAAAGTATTCAAGAGTATTTGATTCCGAATTGATCATGTTTCCCGTCTATGTGATCCACTAATGCAAGGCAAAGATTATACTTCTAAAGTCGAGCCTACTCGTAGTTTGAGATGTTCTAATAATGTTCCCGGCTTTGTTGCAATCGTGAGGTAGAGCCTTCAAGTGATGTATGTCAAGTGTTACTTTCATGCAAACGCATCTTCCATTTTGTTCTCCGTTATAGGAAGAAGTTAATGTTTCCGATTGTGGGATCTATTTATCTTATAAGATAGATTTACGATGTTGCTACCCTTTGTTGATGATTAAAGTTCCGATGAAGTTATGCATACGCTCATTATGACGACCCTATTGAGTTTCTGGAAATACCTTTATGATAACGAAAGTCCTTGTGTATGAATTTAAGGAACCAAGTTTAGAGTTTTCTCTGGATCGTTCAGTCATTATGTTTAGTGATGACAATCTTGCCTATTATAAGTGTGACGAAGAACATTATGTTTGCGTAAAGAGCGTTATTACGAATTACAACTCGAAGAGGCTTAGTTTTGAAATTCGTCAAAAGTGAGTAAAAGTTAAGGGAGCAGCTGATGCTTAATGTGGAAAGGAATAAAGTTCTATTTATTAGCTAAGTCCGTGGTTGCGAGGTTATAGTGAGTGACTGACTACGGCAAATCAGCTCAGGGTAATGTTCTTTGAGACAAGAATGTAGAAGAAATGAAGCAATACGTTTGAAAGTAAGATTTCAGTATCCGAAAATGAAATGACCAAAAGTTGTACTTAAGGAGGCTTGTGAACCGTGGTGACATGCCTAATTGGATGCCGCCTGAAATGTGATACGACCTATTATGATACGAGGTGTAGTAAGATACATGTCTTTTATCACGCTGGAGGCACAACAAAAGTAGTTTTCTTTAATTAACCTCTTAACTGGATTATCTTATGTGTGTTGGGTTTTCCGGGTTATGCGCGAGGTTATGTGGGAATGTATGTATGATGAAGTGGCTTATTATGATATGATGACGTTTAAAGTAAAGTGGTTATATGCATATGTAGTATGTCAATTATAATTATGCCGCCATGAAATGATTGTTATGTGATGGCTTATGTGTGGGGCTTAAGTGTGAAATATCTAGTTCACTAGATACCCGTAGGAATTGCTATGAGTTGTGCACGTTAGTGGGATTAAACGTTAATGTAGATGTGGGACTAGTTAGGTAATGTATATACCTAATGTTAAAGTAAAGTGTGAAATGTGGGAAATCGTTCTAGCCTTAGTGTTAGTGCGTAAGATGTGGGAAATCGTGCTAGTTGTAACGCTAGTGCGTAAGACGTGGGAAAAACGTGCTAGTTGTAAAGCTAGTGCGTAATATGTAAGTTATAAGAATATGTGGGAAAGATGTTCGTATAGTTTAAGACGTGGGATTGCAATGTGACGTGAGATTTAATAAGATATGTTGAGACGTGTGATAGGTATGATGTATCGTTGAAAGGCACAATTAGGAGTATATACTCTACATGTGCTAATATGAATACGTGTGACAAGTTTATGTGTGATATGCCAAGATATGATATGAAGTTGCGTTTAAGTGGTGAGTCTATGTTGATATGGGTAGGAAAGTCTTATCCTTCAAATGAATAGTCTTCGCTGAATGTAAAATGAGGTGATTACCTGATTTGATTTAAAGATTGAATCAAAGAAATGCCGAAACGAATGAAATGTAAGGTAAAAGAAGAAAAGACTATGTAAGAAGTTCAATGAGTTGGTCATGCTAAGTTGAAGAGACCATAAGTCCTGATAATATATTCATCCAAGTAGTACAAGGATGGTGATTTGAAACCCATTTTGTGATGGCCAAATAACGAGAGTAATAGTGTGTGTACAAAAATGTGTGACTTGTACATAAGACAAACCTGAACACCGAGCGCAATATGGAAAGATGCAACAATCGGTTATTTCGAAGCAGAAATGTACTTATATGATGACTATGGATTATGAGACGAAGTTGTTTATAACCCCTAAGGGCACAGAGTTGATACGAGTCAATGTAGACTAGTTGATAAAAATGCTTCTTTTCTCGTTGCTCATGAGTATGCGTGCGTGGTGAAGCTTTCCACTTTGTATATAGATGAAGTAAGTAGGGAGTTCCGTTAAATGTTGTGTGTGACCTTCATAAAAAGGGTAAACTCTAGAAGACATATGATGGGTGCTTGTGTATTGCTTTTAGATGACATACATAGTATTTTCGTGAGTGTTATTGAACATATGCCGAGATGTTGAAACCAATGTGACTCCATTGAAAGATGTGAGTATTGATGCTAAGAAATGATTGTAGATGATCTAGTTGAGATTCTTGGCTAGAAGTAAAAGAAGCTCCGTGTAAAGCCAGTTGACCTTGTGATTGTAAAATGTAAGTATACTCTTGGGAAAAGTTTGACTTGGGAAACCAAGTCCATGATGCGAGAGGAATTATCCTCACCTATTCGATGCTGAAGTGATTCCGAGGACGGAACCCTCTTAAGGGGAAGGTAATTGTAACATCCCAAAACTTTTATTTAACGGTTGACTTGAGTCGTTAAGTCAACACTTCGCGTACGTTAAGTCTCTAGAAGATTTAATGTTTATATGTGATTAATACGCTTGATGTGAGAGGCTTTAATGCCTTAATGATGTATATGTTAACGTGATTAAGATGTCAAAGATGTTTAAGACGTGATAGACATGGCGGTAAGTATTCCCGTAAGTCGTTTGAGCTTTAAATATGAAGTTGTATAGTTGAGGGGCTTAAATGTGAACTTGGGAAAATGTGTCCAGCAGATTAGGGGGTGATTAGCCCTAATCTTTTTCATTGTTCAGATCTCATACACTCCTTTCGAGCCCTAGAAACCGCCCCCTCTTGCCCCTTGAGGAATTCTTGAGCAATTCATCCGATTTTTGGTGTTGCGAGTGAGATTTGATCTATAGTTTGTAACCTCATAATCATCTACAGGTATTTAAGGTATTTTTCTATTAATTTCATGTATTATGGGTCAATAATATCATCCCATCTCTGTTTTAAGGGTTGGGTATGATTTAATTGCAAAACGTTTACCGAATTCATGCTATTCGGGTAATCAATCGAGTGATTAATGTTTGTATTGGATCAAGGAATCAATTGATGGTTTGAAGCCATCAATTGTGTCTTAAAAGAGGTCAATTTGATGTCTCCAGGTCGGGGTTAGGGTTTGAGATCGAATGGTAATCGTTTAAAGCAGTTTAAAAGTCGGATTTGCTGAACAAACCCCGATGTGCGGCGCATGGGATTTCTGTGCGGCGCACAGACTGGTCTGGAGCATTCTGATCAGGTTTATGCGGCGCATGGAAGAGCCATGCGGCGCATATTCATGTCTGGCAGTCGTATAGGCTTGTTTTCATGCTCGTTTGACCCATAGACCTTATGTATAGGTTACCTTATGATATAGGGAACTTAGAGAGGTCTTTTGAAGCCACGTTTATGCTACCAATTGGTTATGTGATGCTATTGTTAGATGGAAACACGAACAAGATGAATTAATCTTGCGTATTGCTTGTTGTGCTCGTCACGAGGTAAGATACACTACTTGTGTTACACTGAGGGTTCAACAAGCAAAGGTTTCTTACTTACAACTTCCTTAACGGTAACTTATGATGTATGTGGGTATTTCGGGTTACACGGGAGGTATTGTGGGTTATGAAGTTGACCATGAGACCTGAAATGCAGTCCCTAATGTAGTGAAATGAAGTATTGCTTAATGTAGTGTATTGTTATGCAGTTTATGTAGTATTACGAAGTATCTCATTATGCATGAAATGTAGAAATGAAGTTGATGTGTGATATATGCATGCTTACATGGCTTGTACACCTAGCTCACTAGACTTATTAGGTTTCCATGTCACTTGCACGTTTAAGGATCCAAACGTAATGAAGATAAAGTGTGTGAATGTCTAGGAATGTGTGTTACCTAGACTATATGTGTGTGACGGTTTAGGAATGTGTGTTACCTAAACCATATGTGTGAAACCGAGCTCGTAAACATAATGCAGGGAAAGTGTTAAGCTTAACCCGTACTGGTCTTAGCCGGACGAGTGCGTTACGTAGTTGTTGCTTGGGTGGCTCCTTGCAACATGGTCATTATAATGCAGGGCGAGTAATACGAGGGGTTTGACTAACCTCCACATACGGATTACTCTTGGATTGGCTTGCCATTCCTTAACGACGAAGTATGACTCGCCTTTTGGTGAAGCATCTAGTCGGGTGTGACTTATGTTACACTTATATGCAGTCAATGAAGATACGTGTGATAATGTATGAATAAAATGAAGGATAGGCACAATTAGGGGGATTCATCCTAATTGATATGAAGTTGATATGCAGTTATGTGTGAACGTGTGATGTGTGTTGTGCCTAAATAAACGTGTCTAATAATGAAGATTGTTTTAATTGGACAAATGTTTTAATAACATAGTGTTATCTTACTTAGCTAATTCGTTAGCTAACACTTGTTTCTTAAATGTGGTTGTTCCCTCAGGTTTAGCTTGAAGGACTAGTTGATGCAGGAAGAGTGAGAGTTGGGTAGATGCATGCAGGAGAACTTAGCTACCCATAGACGATTATCTCTTTAGACATTTATTTACATTTCGTACTTGATGTCGAATTTATGTAGTATTGTTGAACGGTTGTTTTGTGTTGGGCAACCGTTGGGTTTTCATTTTAAACTATTTGATGGTATTGCATGTAACACCAACTAAACGTAGAAACCGAACAGTTTTTATCGGTTTTGACTTTTAAAGTCTTTTCTTCCGCAAATTGACACCGTTAGGTGAAAGTTTTTGAAAACCCATATTTTTAAATGACGGGTGTTACAGTAACGAGTTCCATCGGGCCTAGTTTCAAATTGCGCTTCCATTCCTCTTAAGGCTTCATTCTTGAGATTTTCTTCTTCTAATGCTTCAACTTGTGCAATTCGAATGTGAGGGGGTAAGGTTGGTATGAATGGTCATACCCAATGCTCTAACGCGAAGCGGCTTGACTCGTTCCTTGCGGCTTAAGGCGTCGGCTACAACATTCGCCTTGTCGGGGTGGTACTTAATCTCACAATCGTAGTCACTAAGTAACTCCACCCATCTTCGTTGTCTCATATTCAAGTCCTTTTGGTCAAAAATATGTTGGAGGCTTTTATGGTCGGTGAATATGGTACACTTTGTGCCATAAAGATAGTGCCTCCAAATCTTAAGAGCGAAAACTACCGCTCCTAACTCCAAGTCGTGGGTAGTGTAATTTTTCTCATGCACCTTTAGTTGACGTGAAGCATAAGCTATCACCTTGTCCTTTTGCATGAGAACGCAACCTAACCCTTGATGGGAAGCGTCGCAATACACCACAAAATTATCGGTTCCTTCGGGCAAAGCTAGAATTGGCGCACTACAAAGCTTCTCTTTTAGTAGTTGAAATGTCTTTTCTTGCTTGTCTTCCCAAGCAAACTTCTTTTCCTTTAGTGTCAAAGCGGTCAAAGGTTGGGCTATTTTCGAGAAGTTCTCGATGAATCTTCTATAATAGCCGGCGAGACCTAAGAATTGACGTACTTCCGTTGGGGTTCTCGGTGCATCCCAACTCTTGATGGCTTCGATCTTTGCGGGGTCTACGTGTATCCCTTGACTATCAATCACATGGCCTAAGAATTGTACCGTTCGAATCCAAAATTCACATTTTGAAAACTTCGCATACAATTCTTCCTTCTTGAGTAGCTCCAAAATCATCCTCAAATGCCCCTCATGTTCTTCCTTGGTTTTCGAATAGATTAGTATGTCGTCAATGAAGACAATCACAAACTTATCTAGATATGGCTTGCACACGCGGTTCATGAGGTCCATGAAAACGGCAGGTGCATTCGTCAAACCAAATGGCATAACTTGAAACTCGTAGTGACCATAACGGGTTCGAAATGCCGTCTTAGGGATATCTTCTTCTCTTACCCTCAATTGATGGTATCCGGATCTAAGATCGATTTTCGAGTAGTAACTCGATCCTTGTAATTGATCAAACAAGTCGTCGATCCTAGGTAGTGGATATCGGTTCTTTATAGTAAGCTTGTTCAATTCACGATAATCTATACACATCCGAAAGGATCCGTCCTTTTTCTTGACAAAAAGAACCGGAGCTCCCCATGGCGAAGAGCTTGGTCGAATGAATCCTTTATCTAAGAGTTCTTGCAATTGAGTCGAGAGCTCTTTCATTTCGGATGGAGCTAAACGGTATGGAGCACGTGCCACCGGTGTAGCACCGGGCACCAAGTCCACTTGAAATTCCACTTGACGAACCGGAGGGAGTCCGGGTAAGTCCTCGGGAAATACTTCGGGAAAATCTCGTGCAATAGGCACATCTTCAAGTCGTTTCTCCTCAGGTTCCTTTGTCGTCACATGAGCTAAAATCGCGTGATACCCTGATGTGTGAAATCGAGTTTGTAAATTTATAAACAAGTACCAACCAAAAACCGACTACTACACACTTTCAGGCAGTGGACCTGATCGCATATAGTATAGTAATTAGTAAGTCCGAGGTTGTTCGCAGGGATTGGTTTTGAAATAATTGTTTGCTAAAGTAGTCTCAGAAAAGGATGGAACCGTATCCGAATTGCTACCTAACTTTGACAATTGAAATGAAAAGAAATTTAAATAACAAGACAAAATAAAATAAAGCAGATTTCAGACAATATTAATAAAGATCATCCACTTCGAATCCACTCGACTACAGATATGATTGCTTTCGTTTAAAACCAAATTCTAAAGAGTTGACAAGATAATCGTGAATGGATAAAAATGCTCACGTGGTACCACCAACCGCTCGCAAATCACCCAAACACCTAAATTGCTAGTTTAATTACCCAAGCCGGTACCACCAATGCCTAGAGAATCTCCCCAACGATTAGTTTGATTGATTATCCAAATATCAATTATGTCTATGTGAATTAAAACGTGGTACCACCAACCGTTTCTAAACACGTTTACCGATTAATTCCTATTATCGACTTGACATCCACCGTCATACCATGAACCGGTGACAAACGATCACAGACAATCGAATTGAAACGATAAATATATTCACCTAGTACCACTAACAATGAACACATAAACCATCAACATCAATAGAATAAATCACAAGGAAATTAATTGATAAAGATCACGACACAACGATAATTGAATCAACTCTTGAATTAAAATTATGCAATCATATCATTCGTCAAGTTTCATCAAAGTGGATGATTAAGAATTCTAGCCACTCATGCTAAATTGAAATTCATAAAAGAAATTGAAAGAGAACATTGTACCAATGATTGTTTGAATTAAAATTGCAAAGACGGAAAAGTAGATACGATCTAGACGGTGTTCTTGAATCTTCAATGAATCCAATTGATGGAATTTGAGATCACCCTTGAAGGAATTCGTGTGTGAACAGCCCCTAGAAAGAAAACTTGATGCAGGAAAAGGGTTTATGTTTTTGCTTATATACCTCCCCCTTCTGAACGGCTGAAAAGCTGAAGCATTAGGTTTCCCGTACTGCTGACTGCGGCGCAGTGGGGCTGGCGCACTCCCACTGCGGCGCAGTGGAATATCCCTGGAAATTAAGTTTTCTTTCACGACCTTTGAATGCGGCGCAGTGGGACTGGCGCACTCCCACTGCGGCGCAGTGTAAATCCCTGGAAAGAATGTGGCTTCTTCACCCAATGACTGCGGCGCAGTGGGGCTTCGATCTTCCCACTGCGGCGCAGTGTAAATCTTCTGGAAAACATGTGGCGTTTCACCCAATGACTGCGGCGTAGTGGCGCTTCGTTCTTCCCACTGCGGCGCAGTCATACTAACCTCCTCAAGATTCTTTCTCGTTAACAGCTCTCGAACACTAGGATTAACATCTTGGCCTAAATTCGTCATAAAATGCACCAAATGGACGCGCAACCTGCTAAGAACCTGAAAGCACTAACAAACACCATAAACGCGCCAATTGCATACAAAATTGACTCAAAACACATACGAAACAGGCCATAAATGATGTGGGCGATATATATAAATTGGTCACATCAAATCCCCCCACACTTGAGCGTTGCTTGTCCTCAAGCAAATCTGGAAATTAGGTAAAAGCATTCCCTGGTACGAAGCTATATAAATACATTGCGATTATCAAAAAGAAGCCAAACCAAGTATATCAAAGACAAGGACTTTGGTTGAGCAGTTTTAATCTTAAATGAAAACCGAAATGTTTGACAATATCTGAACAATCCATAAGCCTCGATAACACAACTAAGCAGGTATGAAACAACTGATCCTCATCAAAACTATCCTACTCCAACGAACTTACTATTGGGGTTGAATATATATGAATAATCACACATTGCTCAGTCGTGATGCATATCTTACCATAGGCTTGAACTAGGATCATAGCTTCACCGACATGGCGTGAGCACCAAGTACATCATCAAAATTTGGCATATAATCGGCTGTAATGTTAGGCTAAGGGTATTTACAATGGGATTTGGGAAATTTAGGTTAGTGTTAAAAGGAAATAACACAAGTATAAGTTATGTACTGATGTACAAAATAGTCTAATCCAAACCCTTACCTTTGATTGCCACCAACCCATAAGATGTTATCCCGCGAACACACCCCAAAAGCAACGAACAAAACCCGACACCATTGTGGTGTATTGACTTCAAACAACTTAAGATCAACCAAGTCTTCCATTTTATTGCGAACCAAATGATACAACAATCAACTTTTGACATTTAAGAATGAGAAATACCCACTAGTAGCCCAAGTTTTTTTTTTTTTTCTTTTTCTCCTTGTTTGAACCATTTTTACTCTACTAGTAGGCACCCCCTTACAATGATGAATAATGTCAATATAACAATGTAATTTATTCGAACAATCCAAGAAAATCCCCAATAATTTGACCAATCGACGTATTCCCCAATACCAAGAATATTCCAACTGACAATCCACTGAAGCTCTCCCAAACCGCCCAAACAAACCAACGACAATCAAAGGCCCCCAGAGTTAGACTATCGGTATAGCGAGGAAAAGTTTACATATTTAAGTGGATTTATACAAAGAGAAAAGGCTAAGCTCAAAAAGGTATCTAAGTGTATCATGCACTAGAGATGAGTGCAACAAGGGTTTACAAAGAAAAGAAATTCACTGGCCAGAGTAGCCAGCAACTCAAAACATGTATGTACATGTATAAAAGTATGTATACTAAAAGAAAAACGGGGTGAATAGAAAGAAAAACGGGTTAAACCTAGTATGCCAATTCGTCATCCAATGTACTTATATCACCGAAGTGATCTCACTGCGGTCTCATAACGATCAACCAGGCCAAGTTCTAGAATCAATACAATCACCGGCACACTCATATCAAAGAAAGTAACCCGGAAATGGAATAAATTAACCTCAAATTTGCACATCATAGTTCAGAGTTCAAAATAGAACCCTTACTCTTGAATAAATCCAAAAGCCTATGAGAGGGACATGTTTATAAGGCAATCAAACCAAAACCGTAAACACCTAGCATATCAAAATGAATGAAGAATCTCACATATTTGGTGTTTGGGAAATTTGAGTATGCAAGTAATGTTATCAATCCAAAAGCCTTAGCCCAATAACTGTTCAGAACACATTTCGCCGGTTAAAGTAGTACCAAGGGAAAAAAAAATTAGTAAAATTGCTCATTTAGATATCATGAATTAAGTGACAAAAGCAATCTACCACAAGGACAAGCTCAGCAAAAGTTTCAAATCATATCATCTTCAGTCATCTTACCAAATACAAACAACCAATCTCAAACATGCACATCATAGTTCAGAGTTCAAAATAGAACCCTTACTCTTGGATAAATCCAAAAGTCTATGAGAGGGACACATTCACAAGAACGGTTAAATCTCAATGGCAAAACAACAAAAGAGATATATCCGGTTGCTTAAACCTATTTGCCACCCCCCCCCACACACACACACTTAAGATGGACAATGCCCTCAATGTCCAACACTCGGTCAAAACAAGGGTAAATAGGGGTAAGCAAAATAGACAGAAAGAATGAGAACACATACCGGATATGGACACATTCCGTTTCAAAACAAGTAAGTCGACCCCGCACCACAAATTGCTCTTCCTAAAAAGGAAGTCCAATTTGCTTGACGGGAGAAACAAACTAGTCCAAAACGGAATGTGCGAGAGCTGTGTGCAAAACAATGTCAATAAAGATGCCAATCAAAAATATTGCGCTGAACTTACTGCCAGCATATGCACATGACATCATAGTGAGCTACTAACACGATCACACAATCAAACAAATCGATGCCACTGAATGTAGGTGAGAATGAGAATCCAATGAGACCCCCCTCCCCCACACTTGGGTTCCACTAAGTATGGCCATCAATTCGGATAACCCTGCGGAATTACAATCCAAGAGAACAACCATCCAAAATATCCTAAAATAGTTCAAACTAAATAAAGTGTCATGCAGAAAATAAAGGAAACAAAGGAAAATACAAATGTTTCATCACCCCGTAGGGTGGGTACCAGACAAAATAATAATTAAAGTACCATCATGAAAATAAAGATAAAGTTCCAACATAACCAATCATACGATGATTCCATCCCATGGACCCGGATGGGAATCATATCCGCTCACTGCTGCTGACCATGGTAACCATAGGGTAATCCGGGTGTTCCAAAAATACTCGTCACCCAATCGGACTCCTCCTCCTGAGCTGCATCGGAACCCCCTGCATCTCCTCCACTAGACATACCAGCACCAAAACCTGATTGAGTACCTGCAAAAGAAGAGAAACCACCGCCAACACTGCCACCCTGATAATCCCCAAACTGAACTGGGCCTCGAGGTGAACCACCCAAATCATGGGGTGGTGGTGGCATGTCCCCCGGGTCAGTAGTGCGTGAGTAATATGACTGGCCTCCCTGGCGATAATCAGGGACAAAAATCGGCGGTGGGGAGAACTGAGGAACTGGTCGGGTCGAACAAACTCCCTACCATGATACTGGGCATCCCACATCGGCTGATAGTAGTCAAGACAATAGTTTGTGTGGGCCTGCTGCGAACCAATCCAGCTAAATTCCTGATCCATCCTCCTCTGATATGAATCAAACGCTTGCCGACTCGTCTGCTGCTCCTCATAAATACTCTGAACAGTGTTCCCCAAAAGTGTAAAGTCAAACGAGCGAGGGACGGGAATGTTACGACCACCCCTCCTCGGTGGCTCCTGTGGACCCTCCGCCATCTCAACATCAACATCAACCTCCTGTACGGGAGGTGGTCCTTCAACTTCACCCTCATCAGCCAACAACTGCTCTTGCTCATTTGCTTTCTTCTTCCTCAAAATCTTTCCCCTTCATAGCTCATTATACGTAAAACTCTCCTGATGAACTGGTAATGAAAGATGAGTCTGGCAAGCATCTGAATCAAAGACTCCCATTCTCTTATAGATAACCGTGATGAAATGTCCCAAAACCAGATTTGAATCAGAATGGTTACACATTCGGTCAAGAAGTACAAGAGGAGGCAAAGCAAACCTTGATGGAGCACCTTCAGAAAAGAGCTTAAGTAACCACAAATCATTCTGGTAAGCCTTTTCCCAATGAGTAGATCGCTGCACCAAGAATGTCACAATCATGCGGTGGAGTAACCTCAAACGTACGTTCTTTATCTTCGACACACCACTAGTGTAGGTCCAAGTTTCTCCCCCCCGTAATCCTTGTGAAATACTCCAAAATAGACTCTCCATCCCCCAAATCGGCTCCTGTCCTATAGCCCTTCTTCAAAATAGCCTTAAGATCCGCACTCTGCAACTCCTCTCTCGAATACATCCCACAATAATAACCAAACTCAGCAATCGACAGCTTCCTCTGTTGTCCCCCACAATAAAACCATACAATCCTTTCCTCAAAAATATCCTTAACTTTCCCCAACTCCTTCTTCAGCTTCAAAGTCGAATAAAACTCCAAACACAACTCACGGTAGGCGGGCTCACGGTTAGCAAAAACCCGCCGCCAAATCTCACAATTCACATCATGCCCTCTTGACTCACCTCCAACTCTCAAACTCATAGACAACCATCTTCGTATGTCCTCCTGTACTCCATATACCTGAGCTTGAATAGGATGTAAATATCTCGCGGGACAGACGGCATGCTTAGCAAGCTTAAACAACTTGTTCTTATAGACGTTCTTGTGTGGCTGCTTAACACTTCCGAATGAGAGCCAAGCATGCCTCTCGTTCAGTTCACCTTCAATAAATGTCAGCGGCACCTCCGCCTGTTTCTTGGAAGTTCTACTCGGGACATCAATGGCCTCACTAGACGTGCCCTCAACCATTTTCCGTTTTCCCGCGGCCTTATCAGTTGATTCCTGCATTCACAAACATGAAAGCGACCAATCGTGAGTAATAAGAATGCAAAGTTGGGAACCATATGAAATAAATTGAAAATGTTTGGCAGGGAAGGGCCCCACTGCGGCGCAGTGGGCATTGGGAGACCCTCACTGCGGCGCAGTGGGGTAAAAAGCAAATAGAACAGACGAATCTCACTGCGGCGCAGTGAGGCATCACACCCCTCACTGCGGCGCAGTGGCCGCAGTGAGGCAGTTTTCTGGCAACACAATTCGTGGTAAAGAACAAGCTCACAAAAAGGGGTATAATCCAACAATCAAACATCGGGATAAAGAACCAGTAATCTCCACTAGAAACAACCGACATCTACATTCCCCATACTTGTTCTTAACAACAAATCCCCAATTTGTTTCAAAACCCTAGTTTTCTCAATTAAAATCAATAATTGATGAACAAGTGAACAAGATGATGGATTTACACTCAAAATAGCTTCTATTATTCACAAGCATCAAAACCCCTAAATTAATTTGAAAGATTAGGCTAGCATAAACCCTAGAAATTAAAAACTTCAAAATAAAAGGAAAAATAACAAGGAAACTAAAGAAAAAGACTTACACTTCTCCCCATTGTGCAAATATGAAGCAAGAAACCTTGAAGAATTATTAAAGATGGGAAGAAAGGGAAGGATTTGAGGGGTGTTAGGTTTTCTTGTTATTATTCTTAGATGAGAGAAAGAAGGAGGTAAATGAGTGAAAAGTGAAAAAGAAAAAGAAATACCCATATTTACCTGGCTTTGATCTGACTTACCCGGCCTCCCACTGCGGCGCAGTGGAAATGCTTCACTCCCACTGCGCTGCAGTGGGAGGTTTTCCACAACTGAACAGAGGATTCTCACTGCGGCGCATCTGGGACTTTCCACCCCTCACTGCGGCGCAGTGGGGAATCTCTGGAAATTTTCTTCACACTTTTTTATGTATCAAAAATGAAACAACTTACCCGGTACTGTATCAAATCGAAACCACACCTGCACTTACTAACTAAAACATGATTAAAACTAACTAATTCAAAGAAAAGTAAAATACGATAAAATAAACACGAGTTGCCTCCCGAGAAGCGCTTTAGTTATTAACGAGTCTTTAGCTTGACTCGACCAACTTTCAAGTATTCAACTCAAACACGGGGATCTCATCAAATATCCCCTCGACCTGCTCTTCTTCCAAATATAGCTTAAGTCAATGACCATTGACAATGAACGATCCTTCACCATTTCGCTTAAACAACTCTACGTAACCCGATGGGTATACGTGCTTAATCTTAAACGGTCCAATCCACCTAGAAGTTAGTTTAGGTTGCTTAATCTTAAATTGTCCAATCCACCTAGAAGTTAGTTTAGGTTGCTTAATCTTAAACGGTCCAACCACCTAGAAGTTAGTTTAGGTGCTTAATCTTAATCGGTCCAATCCACCTAGAAGTTAGTTTAGGTTGCTTAATCTTAAATTTTGACAAGAACAACAACACTTTATCCCCAACCTTAAACTCCTTCCTACGAATTCTCTTATCATGCCAAATCTTGGTCCTCTCCTTATATAGCCTCGAATTCTCATAAGCACCTAGCCTAAGCTCATCAAGCTCGTGAAGTTGCAACATCCTAAGTTCACGCGCTTCCATTAAGTCCAAATTCAAATTCCTCAAGGCCCAATACGCCTTATGCTCTATCTCGAGAGGAAGATGGCAAGTTTTACCATAGAGCAACCGGTATGGCGTGGTGCCAATCGGCGTCTTGTAAGCCGTCCGAAACGCCCACAAGGCGTCATCTAATTTTTTCGACCACACCTTGGGGTTATCCCCAACAGTTTTCTCAAGAATTCTCTTCAAAGCCCTATTCGTGTTTTCCACTTGACCACTAGTCTGTGGATGGTATGAGGTAGAAAAGTAGTGGACAACACCGTACCTCTTCAACACTTTGGCTAACTGATGGTTTGCAAAATGGGTACCACGGTCACTAATCAGAGCTCTAGGGCAACCAAAACGACAGAACAACTGTTTCAAGAAATCAATGACTATTCACGCGTCGTTCGTGGGCAAAGCCTTGGCTACAGCCCATTTACACACGTAGTCAACGGCGACAAGAATATACTGAAACTTATTAGACAGTGGGAAAGGTCCCATAAAGTCTATACCCCAGATATCAAAAACCTCACATACTTGAATACTCTGTTGAGGCATTCCGTCCCGTTTAGTGATGTTCCCCTGTCGCTGGCAAATGTCACAAGTCTCGACCAAAGTTTGGGCCTCTTTGAAAATCATTGGCCAATAAAATCCTGCATCATAGACTTTCTTACCCGTGACTGAAGGACCATAATGACCCCCAGTTGGCCCGTAGTGACACGCATCCAAAATCTCTCTTGTCTCACTTCCAGCAACACATCTCCTTACCATACCATCTGCACAAACACGGAACAAATATGGGTTCTCCCAAAAGTAATACTTAACATCCAATTTAAGCTTCTTCTTCTGCTGAGACGTGAAATCATTAGGTATCTCACCTGCAACTAGATAATTAGCTATATCTGCAAACCAAGGAATTTCATCAGTGTTAGAAATAAACATCAAAGACTCATCGGGGAAGTTATCATCGATATCCCCATCTCGAAGTTCCTCGCGGTGGGGATCTTCCAAACGACTCAAATGGTCGGCAGCCAAATTTTCAGCCCCTTTCTTATCCTTTATCTCTATATCAAATTCTTGCAACAAAAGAATCCAACGGATAAGCCTGGGTTTAGCATCCTGTTTCGAGAACAGGTACTTCAGGGCTGAATGGTCAGTGAAAACTATGGTCTTGCTCAAAACCAAATATGACCTAAACTTATCAAATGCAAAGACTACTACAAGCAATTCCTTCTCCGTCGTGGTATAATTTTGCTGGGCAGGGTTCAAAGTCTTACTATCGAAGTAAATAGGTTTGAAATGATTCCCAACCCTCTGCCCTAGCACAGCTCCAACAGCATAGTCGCTTGCATCACACATCAACTCGAAAGGCAATTCCCAATCTGGAGCTACCATGATAGGAGAATCAGTCAACTTCTCCTTCAACACCTGAAAAGCTCTCAAACAAGCATCGTCAAAAACAAAAGGAACGTCCTTCTCCGTCGTGGTATAATTTTGCTGGGCAGGGTTCAAAGTCTTACTATCGAAGTAAATGGGTTTGAAATGATTCCCAACCCTCTGCCCTAGCACAGCTCCAACAGCATAGTCGCTTGCATCACACATCAACTCGAAAGGCAATTCCCAATCTGGAGCTACCATGATAGGAGAATCAGTCAACTTCTCCTTCAACACCTGAAAAGCTCTCAAACAAGCATCGTCAAAAACAAAAGGAATGTCCTTCTCCAACAAGTGGGTCATAGGACGAGTAATCTTAGAGAAATCCTTAATAAACCGACGATAAAAACCAGCATGTCCTAGGAAACTCCTTACCCCTTTCACATTGGAAGGAGGGGGTAATTTGGCAATAACATCTATTTTGGCCCGATCAACCTCAATCCCGGCTTTGGACACTTTATATCCTAACACTATACCCTCAGTGACCATAAAATGGCACTTTTCCCAATTCAAGACAAGGTGTGCCCTCTCACACCTTTCTAACATCCTATCCAAACTAATCAAGCAAGACTGAAATGATTCCCCAAAGACTGAAAAGTCATCCATGAAAACTTCCATGGAAGTTTCAAGCATGTCTTGAAAGATAGCAATCATGCACCTTTGGAAGGTGCCAGGGGCATTACATAGACCAAACGGCATTCGCCGATAAGCAAAAGTGCCAAAGGGACAAGTGAAAGTGGTTTTCTCTTGGTCCTTGGGATCAATGGGTATTTGGAAGTACCCGAAAACCCATCCAAGAAACAGAAATATTCATTCCCTGCTAGACGTTCCAGCATTTGGTCAATAAAAGGGAGAGGAAAGTGATCCTTACGGGTGGCATCATTAAGCTTACGGTAGTCTATACAAACCCGCCAACCCGTAATAGTCCTAGTGGCCAAAAGCTCTTTGTTATCATTTTCAATGACTGTCATGCCCCCCTTCTTGGGCACACAGTGAACAGGGCTTACCCAAGAACTGTCAGAAATAGGAAAAATAATTCCCGCATCAAGAAGCTTAATGACCTCCTTCTTGACAACCTCTTTCATTTTCGGATTCAGCCTCCTTTGTCGCTGGACAACGGGCTTAACATCATCAAGAAAATCAATCTTATGCTGGCAAAAATCAGGACTAATTCCTGGAATATCTGTAGTCTTCCAAGCAAAAGCCCGCTTATGGGCTTTAAGAACAGACATGAGACGGTCTTTCTCGTCACTCGAGAGTGAGGACGAGATAACCACTGGAAGAGAAGACTCACCTGACAAATATGCATACTCTAGATGGGTTGGAAGCGGCTTAAGCTCCAAGTCAGTAGGTGGTACATCAACCGAGTTAGGTACCCTTGTACTTCCGTCAGCAACAACTTCCTCAAAAGTTTCATCTTCTGGAGGTGACTCATCCGAGCTTAGTGCCAAGACTTCTGCAAACAAAGCTTCATCAGTAATATCTCCAGATCCAAAGTCAGCGAACTCTTCCTCTTCAACTTCTATCTCCATCAACTCCCTGAATTCCTGATCTAAAGCATCGTCAATGACATCGATCCTGAAACAAGTCTCATCGTTAGAATATGAATGCTTTAAAGACTTTTCAACATTAAATACAATTCTATCTGTTCCCACGCCTAAGGAAATCTCCTTATCCTTCACACGGATAACGGCATCCGCGGTATTCAGGAATGGGCGTCCAAGAATAAGAGGGACCTTCGCATCCTCCTCCATCTCGAGGATAACGAAGTCAACAAGAAAAACAATATGGCCAACTCGGACGCTCATGTTTTCAGCAATCCCGATGGGATACTGAAATGAATGGTTAGCAAGTCTTATACTCATGCGAGTAGGGCGAAGGACTCCCAAGGACAACTTGGCATAAACCGAGTAAGGCATCAAATTGATGCTAGCCCCTAAATCAGCTAAGGCTTTACAAGTAAGAGTTCTAATGGAGCAAGTGATAAGAAAACTCCCTGGGTCTTCTAGCTTTGGCGGAATTTTATTCTGCACAATAGCAGAACACTCGACATTAAGAAAAGTGGCCTTTGCCTCTTCAAATTTTCCTCTGTCCGTCACAAGCTCCTTAAGGAACTTGGCATAACTCGGCATCCCCTGAATAAGATCAACTAAAGGAACGTTAATATGAACATTTTTAATCATGTCCACAAACTTGTTATATTGCTCCTTCAGCTTTGCTTTCCTGAATCTTTGTGGAAATGGGATCTTCGGCTTGTACGGTTTAACCTCTGGAACCGCAGCCGGTTTTGGTGGAGTGACCGGAGTCTTCACGGTCGGATCTTCCTCCATCTCAATCTCTTCATCAACAATATCATCATCGCTCCCTTTATCCTGCACATTTGAAACAACAACCTTAGGTATAGGAGGTGGGTCATAAGACTTACCAGTACGAGTGGTAATGGCATTAGCTTGCTCATTACGGGCTGGAGGTGGAGTGTATTTCTGTCCCGAATTAAACTGAGGCCTAGGATTCTGCTGTGTGTTGCTAGGAAGAGCCCCCGTGGGCCTAGCAAGAGCTGCCATCCTACTTTCGAGATCCTTGAAGTTAGCACCCTGATTTTTCATGTTGATTTCCACCTTCTCGTTTATCCGATCCATCCTCTCACTCAAAGCCTTAGTATCCTCCCTGATCATTTGAATGCTAGTGTTTGTTTCAGCTTGATTACTTGCCAGTTGCTTCATCATCTCTCTCAACTCGGCATTGGGATCAGTAGTAGAAGAAGAACCAGATCCTTGAGCCTGCTGAGTAGGCTGATTCTGAAAATTGTCTCTTGGCCACCTGTTACCTGCAAAACGGGAATTATTAGCCTGATAAGAAGAATTATAGGAAGGATTACCTGAAGGCCGGTTTTGGTAACCGGTGTTGCGATGGAAGTTCCCTTGGGGCTGATTCTGGACATAGTTCACATCCTCGGGGCTCTTATTAGGACACTCATCAGAATAGTGCAAATCTCCGCAAAAATCACACCCGTCAGCTAGAACCTTAACATCCTTCTCAAGTGCACTAAACCTAGTCTCAGTCTCAGTCTCAGTCTCAGTCTCAATCTCAGTCTCAGTCTCAGCAGTTTGTCAGTCTCAGTCTCAGTCTCAGTCTCAGGTCTCAGTCTAGTCTCAGTATCAGTCTCAGTCTCAGTCTCAGTCTCAGTCTCAGTATCAGTCTCAGTATCAGTCTCAGTCTCAGTCTCAGTCTCAGTCTCATTCTCAATCTCAGTCTAAGTCTCAGTCTCAGTCTCAGTCTCAGTCTCAATCTCAGTCTCAGTCTCAGTCTCAGTCAGTCTCAGTCTCAGTCTCAGGCTCAGTCTGTCTCAGTCTCAGTCTAGTCTCAGTCTCAGTCTCAGTCTCAGTCTCAGTCTCAGTCTCAGTCTCAGGCTCAGTCTGTCTCAGTCTCAGTCTAGTCTCAGTCTCAGTCTCAGTCTCAGTCTCAGTCTCAGTCAGTCAGTCTCAGGCAGTCTGTCAGTCAGTCTCAGTCAGTCTCACTCAGTATCAGTCTCAGTCTCAGTCTCAGTCTCAGTCTCAGTATCAGTCTCAGTATCAGTCTCAGTCTCAGTCTCAGTCTCAGTCTCATTCTCAATCTCAGTCTAAGTCTCAGTCTCAGTATCAGTCTCAGTATCAATCTCAGTCTCAGTCTCAGTCTCAGTCTCAGTCTCAATCTCAGTCTAAGTCTCAGTCTCAGTCTCAGTCTCAGTCTCAATCTCAGTCTCAGTCTCAGTCTCAGTCTCAGTCTCAGTATCAGTCTCAGTCTCAGTCTCAGTCTCAGTCTCAGTCTCAGTCTCAGTCTCAGTCTCAGTCTCAGTCTCAGTCTCAGTATCATCTCAGTCTCAGTCTCAGTCTCAGTCTCAGTCTCAGTCTCAGTCTCAGTCTCAGTCTCAGTCTCAGTCTCAGTCTCATCTCAGTCTCAGTCTCAGTCTCAGTCTCAGTCTCAGTCTCAGTCTCAGTCTCAGTCTCAGTCTCAGTCTCAGTCTCAGTCTCAGTCTCAGTCTCAGTCTCAGTATCAGTCTCAGTATCAGTCTCAGTCTCAGTCTCAGTCTCAGTCTCAGTCTCAGTCTCAGTCTCAGTCTCAGTCTCAGTCTCATTCTCAGTCTCATTCTCAGTCTCAGTATCAGTCTCAGTCTCAGTATCAGTCTCAGTCTCAGTCTCAGTCTCAGTCTCAGTCTCAGTCTCAGTCTCAGTCTCAGTCTCAGTCTCAGTCTCAGTCTCAGTCTCAGTCTCAGTCTCAGTCTCAGTCTCAGTCTCATTCTCAGTCTCAGTCTCATTCTCAGTCTAAGTCTCAGTCTCAGTCTCAATCTGTCTCAGTCTCAATATCAGTCTCAGTATCAATCTCAGTCTAAGTCTCAGTCTCAGTCTCAGTCTCAATCTCAATCTCAGTATCAGTCTCAGTATCAGTCTCAGTCTCAGTCTCAGTCTCAGTCTCAGTCTCGTCTCAGTCTCAGTCTCAGTCTCAGCAGTCTCAGTCTCAGTCTCAGTCTCAGTCTCAGTCTAGTCTCAGTCTCAGTCTCAGTCTCAGTCTAGTCTCATGTCTCAAAATCTGATATCCTTCGTTGGGTGTGATATTATTGAAACTACCCCCGAAGGCATATCCCAATTCTCGCTTAGACTTTTTATCTAACCCCTCAAAGAAAATCTCAACATACTATTCCTTAGTCAAATTGTGTCCTGGACAGTTTCTCAACATCTCTTTGAATCGAACACAAGCATCCATGTAAGTCCCCTGGTACGGATCGTCAATAGCTTGATCCAGTTATCTTGAGGTGCGGAATCCCTCACAATAACTTAGTGATCAACAAAAAGCCCCTAGATCATCTGCGGCCTCGCAGATCTTCTTCGGGCTAGCGGAACAACCTTTGAAGACTATAACCTGCAATACCTGCTTGATATTTTGACAAATGTTCAACCCTAAACTCTGTTAGGGTTCGCTTTATATAGGTAACACCCGACATGGGCTTCAGCACTTCGGCCTCGTAAACCCAGCCCAGCCCGTCACTAATGCGAGGTCGCATTCTGTGATTGGCCTCGTATTTGTCCCTGCAAATACGGGGTCGTATTACCTATATGACTAACCTCGTATTTAACCCTGTAAATACGGGGTCGCATTTCCTTTTGTGAATTGCGAACTCGCAATTCACACTTAGCAGATTTACTATACATTCAATACTTAAACTTAATCTAGTATTCTATGCATAATACTAAGTTCATTAATGACAATCACATTACAAAGACATATAACAATATAAGCTCAAACAATCTAGACTGCTATTGACATAGACGTGCACTTACAGACTCCCCCTTGGCAATAGCTTCTAGATGTTAACGTATCTATGTCTTAGTCTTGTCTTTGTCATCAATCTACTTCCTCTGCTTCTTCTTCTTGCTCCTGCTCTGCTCCTTCTCAGTCTCAGTCTCAGTCTCAGTCTCAAAATCAGAATCTGACTCTGACTCTGAAGGAGTATGAGTTAACCCTAACCGTTCTTTCTCTTGATCCCTCAAAGATCCTGGATCATAATAATAATCCGCAATCTCTGCTCTAGCTCTCATATGAGCTTGTGGATCATATCCCAATCTCTTCTCTAGTCTATGCACAATAATTGGATGCAAGTCTGACTTGGTAGAAGTATTATTGGTAGAGTCGGTTTTGGTAGACTCACTATCCTGAGCACTAGCAATATCAGTATCAAGAGCAATAGCATCAGATTGCCCTACCAAATCCTTACCTTTGTTTAATCGATCAACGTCAGCATCTTCTGTAAGGGATTTGGTTTGAGGTGCCTCAAGCTCAACTACCATGTTTATCTCTGTAGACATCTGTTCTTGAGCTTGTGGAGCTTCTGAGGTAGCCTTGCCAGCAATACCAGCCTGGCTAGACTCTCCTTGAGTCTCTGTTCTGAACACAGAACTCCCTCCTAGCTCTTGAGTAGCTCTAGCAGCATCTGGATCTTCATTCTGATCATCATCATGCCCAGCTTTAGCCAGCTCATCACCTCTGCAACCTAAGCTATCTCTCTCTGCTCTAACCTTGAGATAGTTATCGATGAGATCATGCAGTTTTTCTTCGGCGATCTTGACTCCCTTCTTCAAAGCATCTTCCATCTTGATAACCTTCTCATCTAGAGCCACATACTTCTTAAACATCTTGGACACTACCACTTCGGCCTTGCCCAACTTGTCTTCAAGAAATGTGTTCTTGTCACTAACAACCTTCAAATCATCAGTCAAACGAGTAATCAAACTTCCCATCTCATTCATCTGTCTCTGCAGATCACTAAGATTGGTTTCTTCACTTGTTTGTAACTGTGGTTGTGTAGTCTCAGGAACAACAACCCTTGGCACACTTTGTGAACCACCAGCAGCAGCAGAAGTCTCTTGTTCCCTGACAAGTCTAGTTCTCTTTGGCATATGCTGCTCTGGCACCCAATCTTCATCTGTTTCTCTTCTTCTTCTTCCTTGAGTTGCCTCAGTAGGTTTAGGAACCATCTTAGATCCAACTCTAATGAATGCATGAGATCTATAAGGATCTTCATCACCATCACTGCTGGAATCATCATCAGAATGGATAGAAGGCTCTCTGTCTGTTTGAACATCAGCAACAGCCTTTCCTCTACCTTCAGCATTCACACCTGATCCACTAGCCTGACCTGCTCCTGACCCACTAGCTTCTTCAGTACCAGACCCACTAGCTCTAGCTGCTTCAGAACCAACTGCAGCTTCAGCTACATAATCATCTATGTCCTGGTCAAGATCCACATCTACTAGGTCATCAACATTGGCATTGTACCTTTGCACTTGAGCAATATCACCATCTGGATCAGCCATTTGCTCTAATAGATCATCTACAATCTCAGGATTAGCTCCAGGTTGGTTTATCACATCATCTGCAACCTGTACAACAACTTCAGGCTCTTCTGGTGCATCTTCCCGAACTACTACATCATGTAACTGCTCAACATTCTCAGCAGCTTCATCACCCTCTGGCTGAGGCCCTTCATAAGCTGATATGACCCCATCAGTAGGTGCTATGTAGTTGGCATTGATAATGGCACCGAACAATGCAACATCTTGTGCATTTGGATCATTGTGGTATCGAGACACAAACTCATCATAACCACGTCGGATGATCAAGCTCACTTGCTTCACTTCTCCTACAGCAGGTAGATTTGGAAGTCGAGCATTGATAATCATCATCACGAACCGAGGATACATCAAAAACCTCCTCTTTCCCGTGGCTGTGATCTGTTTCTTCATCTCATCGAAGAAGAATTTTGAGAAACTATACGGCTTGTTAAATACCAAGCCCACCATCTGTGCTTGGGCTTCCTGGTTCAACGTATCATAACCAGACTTCTTGTTGCTTAAACTAACCAGCAACACATGTGCAAGATACCTCCACCTGCCATAAAAACCCTTCTTGAACAGAGTTTTACTTGACATATCTGCAGCAAACCCCATTCTTCTGAAAGCACCTTGAATGACTTCATGTCTGAACTTGGTGAGACCTGTAGCACCACCTTCTTGTTCAACTGTGCCCAGACTAAGAATGTTAACGAGGTCAGCAGCTGTGAACTGTATCTGCTGCCCAGCAACTATGGTATGAAATATATACACATCTCCTGCCTTTACACAGTTAGCATTATTCCAGAAATCTCTGAGATAATCTAAATATATGATTGGAGAATGTGTAAGAACATGATGAATCCTTGATCTTCTGAAGAAAGCGAATATCTCATGATAATACGCAGTTCCCTCCTGATTATCATCGAAGTTCATCACATAATTATGACCTGCTATGAAATCTCTTGCCATTTCTGTAATCAATAACAAATAATTAATTACTCAAATAGACATAAAAATTCATATGCAGTCATACAATTAACTTTAATTATCCCTGTAATAAAGTTAACACAACATAAATTATCTCGGTAATTTAGTTATAGATAGTTTAACATAAATTATCCCTGTAATTTAGTTAAAGATACATTAACTCATTTTCAAATCTTTATTAAAATAAACTTTTGAAAATCTGTTAAGTCAAAAATACGAGGTCGTATTTCAAGGTCAAAATACGATCAACCAAACTCTAAAATACGAGGTCGTATTTTAAGGTCAAAATACGGTCAACCAAACTCTAAAATACGAGGTCGTATTTTCCAATTTGGCCACGTATTTGATCAGGTCGTAAATCGGCATCGTATTCCGAAAGTCAAACTGTAACATCCCAAACTTTTCTTTACTAGTTGACTAATGTCGTTAAGTCAATATTGTGTGTGTCGTTAAGTCTATTTTAGATTTAATGCTTATATGTAGTTAATGTGTGTTATGTGTGAGGCTTGTAAGCCTAAGTGTTAATGTAGTATAAATGTGTGTAATATGAAGATTAATATCTATGTAGTGACATTTAATGAAGGATTAATGATGTATATGGTCAATAAAGTAGTTTGTGACCAATAATGAAGGATTAGGAAGCTTAGGGGCTAGTTTTGACATAGAAGGAAAGTTAAAAACGGGTTTAGGGAGTTAAGGGGTGTCATTAGGTTGGCATTTGCAGATTTTATTCCCCTAAACAAAGCCCTAGCCGATCCCCTTCCTTCCCTCTCAAGTTTCTCTCTAGATCTATTCGTTTTGGAGCCAAATCGATCGTGTATTGCTTAGATCTTGGATCTTTGTCACCTAATACAGGTAATATAGGTAGTTCATCACATAATTATGACCTGCTATGAAATCTCTTGCCATTTCTGTAATCAATAACAAATAATTAATTACTCAAATAGACATAAAAATTCATATGCAGTCATACAATTAACTTTAATTATCCCTGTAATAAAGTTAACACAACATAAATTATCTCGGTAATTTAGTTATAGATAGTTTAACATAAATTATCTCGGTAATTTAGTTATAGATAGTTTAACATAAATTATCCCTGTAATTTAGTTAAAGATACATTAACTCATTTTCAAATCTTTATTAAAATAAACTTTTGAAAATCTGTTAAGTCAAAAATACGAGGTCGTATTTCAAGGTCAAAATACGATCAACCAAACTCTAAAATACGAGGTCGTATTTTAAGGTCAAAATACGGTCAACCAAACTCTAAAATACGAGGTCGTATTTTCCAATTTGGCCACGTATTTGATCAGGTCGTAAATCGGCATCGTATTCCGAAAGTCAAACTGTAACATCCCAAACTTTTCTTTACTAGTTGACTAATGTCGTTAAGTCAATATTGTGTGTGTCGTTAAGTCTATTTTAGATTTAATGCTTATATGTAGTTAATGTGTGTTATGTGTGAGGCTTGTAAGCCTAAGTGTTAATGTAGTATAAATGTGTGTAATATGAAGATTAATATCTATGTAGTGACATTTAATGAAGGATTAATGATGTATATGGTCAATAAAGTAGTTTGTGACCAATAATGAAGGATTAGGAAGCTTAGGGGCTAGTTTTGACATAGAAGGAAAGTTAAAAACGGGTTTAGGGAGTTAAGGGGTGTCATTAGGTTGGCATTTGCAGATTTTATTCCCCTAAACAAAGCCCTAGCCGATCCCCTTCCTTCCCTCTCAAGTTTCTCTCTAGATCTATTCGTTTTGGAGCCAAATCGATCGTGTATTGCTTAGATCTTGGATCTTTGTCACCTAATACAGGTAATATAGGTATTCCTCATCTGAAATCTGCTTGCGTGAGTCTTATATTAGTCTTAATCCAGGCCATAAGGGTTTGGGTTGGGTTATTTGATTAAACGTTCATCAATTTCATGTTATTCGGGTGATTAAATGGTTGATTTATGATGTAAAAGATTAAGGGATTAATAGGTTGATTAAAGGTGATGAAAGTGCAATTAAAAGGATTAATTTTAAGTCCCCAGGTTGGATTTGGGGTATGGGTTCGTATGGAATTCGTTTGATCAAAGAACAAAATTGAGTTGCTGATCTGCACCCCAGGTGCGGCGCACCAAGGGAGTGGTGCGGCGCACCAAGGGAGTGGTGCGGCGCACCAAAGGGTAGGTGCGGCGCACCCATTGTTGATAGAAATTCCCTGGAGGATTGGTGGATGGACCCCGATATGCGACGCACCAAGGGCTGGTGCGGCGCACCTGGTCTTAATCTGAATTCCCTGGAAGATTGGTGCGACGCACCAAAGGGTAGGTGCGGCGCACCCATTGTTGATAGAAATTCCCTGGAGGATTGGTGCGACGCACCACATGGAAGGTGCGGCGCACCACATGTCCAGATTTCACAAAATGTGTCGTTTAACTTATATTTCGATCTTATACTTGTTCTAGGTTATTGGAGACACCTAGTCATCGTTGTATTGTGCTTGTAGCTTGTTGTTAAACCGTATCGAGGTAAGATACACTACTTTTGTCACGCTGAGGGTTCAACAAGCAAAGGTTTCATACTTATAACTTCCTTAACGGTAACATATGATATATGTGGGTATCTCGGGTTACACGGGAGGTACTATGGGATATGTAGTTGACCATGAGACCTGAAATGCAGACCCTAATGTAGTGAAACGAAGTATTATTTAATGTAGTGTATTGATATGTAGTTTACCATGAGACCTGAAATGCAGACCCTAATGTAGTGAAACGAAGTATTATTTAATGTAGTGTATTGATATGTAGTTTATGTAGAATTACGAAGTATCTTATTATGTGTGAAATGTAGAAATGGAGTTAATGTGTAACATATGCATACTACATGGCTTGTACACCTAGCTCACTAGACTTGGTAGGTTGCCATGTCACTTGCACGTTTAAGGGCCCAAACGAAATGAAGGTAATGTGTGATTATGTTTAGGTTATGTGTGTTGCCTAAACTATTATGTGTGAAATCGAGCTCGTAAATATAATGCAGGGAAAGTGTTAAGCTTAACCCGTACGAGTCTTAGCCGGACGAGTACGTTGACGTAGTTGTTGCTTGGGTGGCTCCTTGTAACATGGTCTTTCTAATGCAGGGCGAGTAATACGAGGGGTTTGACCAACCTCCACATACGAATTACTCTTGGATTGGCTTGCCATTCCTTAACGACGTACGGTGATTAGCCTTTGGTTGATCATCTAGTCGGGTGTGATGCAGGGCACACTTATATGTAGATAACGAAGATATGTGTGACAATGTGTGAACTAATGCAGGATAGGCACATTTAGGATGATTATCCTATCTGATATGAAGTTGATATGCAGTTATGTGTGATGTGTGTTGTGCCTAATGAGTTTGTCTAATAATGAAGAAATGTTTTAATTGGACAAATGCTTTTAAATTGAGTGTGATCTTACTTAGCTATTCTTATAGCTAACACTTGTTTCTTTAATGTGGTTGTTCCCTCAGGTTTAGCTTGAAGGACTTGTAGATGCAAGACGTGAGGGCGTGGGTAGAAAGCATGCAGATTCCTTAGCTACCCATAGTTGCTTATTATGGAGACTTTTGATTACATTTCAGTTTGATGCCGAATATATGTAATAATGTGTGAACGGTTGTTTAATGTTGGGCAACCGTTGGGTTTTCATTTGAACTATTGTTTGATATGGCGTGTAACACCAACTAAATGCAGAAACCGAAATGTTTTTATCGGTTTTGACTTTTACGGTCTTTACTTCCGCAATTTAACACCGTTAGGTGAAAGATTTTTGAAAACCCATATTTTTAAACGTCGGGTGTTACACAAACCAGTCAAAATAAATTGACATTTACGAGGTCGCAAATCTGGGCTAGCAAATCCCCAAATGCGAGTCCGTCGCATTGTTCGTCTTCCCCAACGCGATTTCGCGATTTACCCAACCAAAACTGGTAAAAATTGTTTCTTTATACTCGTATTCAAACGATAAAGATACCCCAACCCTTAGTTTTACCCAGAAAACATCAAAATCAAAGAAACTAAGGAAACCTAATTCAAAAATTTGAAACCCTTTTTCTTGATTTTCTTGTTGCATGGTTAACTACTGGACGATTAGATAGTATACCTAGATTCAGAATTTCGAGATGAACACAAAAATATCACTCAAAAACACTCGATCTAATTGTATATATCAAATCTCAAACGGGGTAGCAAAGTAGTATTTTCGGGGTCGTAAAGCTTAATTTTGAGAAAATAAAATGTGAGGTCGTGTTTGGCTAAAATTTGGTTTATATACCCACTTGACCCGAATGGATCTGGGTCAACCCGGCCCAATTACGAGGTCGTATCTGCACAAGGCCCAATCGACCAATTACGAGGTCGTATTCTGCCTCTTGCTAATTACGAGGTCGTAATCACCTCCTGCACACTTTAAAATCAAAATTTCGTCAAAGTTTCTGAATAATTGATCAGCGATTACCACGAACTTCCTGGAAACATGAAAATTTAAAAGATCAAACCTGTAAGCATCAAATCATTCTTATACCTCCCCCTCAATTTATGACTAGGAAGTATAACGATGACTAATCATTATAACAACCATCATTCTTATGTACTCCCCCTCAATTTATGACTAGGAAGTATAACGATGACTAATCATTATAACAACCATCATTCTTATGTACTCCCCCTCAATTTATGACTAGGAAGTATAACGATGACTAATCATTATAACAACCATCATTCTTATGTACTCCCCCTCAATTTATGACTAGGAAGTATAACGATGACTAATCATTATAACAACCATCATTCTTATGTACTCCCCCTCAATTTATGACTAGGAAGTATAACGATGACTAATCATTATAACAACCATCATTCTTATGTACTCCCCCTCAATTTATGACTAGGAAGTATAACGATGACTAATCATTATAACAACCATCATTCTTATGTACTCCCCCTCAATTTATGACTAGGAAGTATAACGATGACTAATCATTATAACAACCATCATTCTTATGTACTCCCCCTCAATTTATGACTAGGAAGTATAACGATGACTAATCATTATAACAACCATCATTCTTATGTACTCCCCCTCAATTTATGACTAGGAAGTATAACGATGACTAATCATTATAACAACCATCATTCTTATGTACTCCCCCTCAATTTATGACTAGGAAGTATAACGATGACTAATCATTATAACAACCATCATTCTTATGTACTCCCCCTCAATTTATGACTAGGAAGTATAACGATGACTAATCATTATAACAACCATCATTCTTATGTACTCCCCCTCAATTTATGACTAGGAAGTATAACGATGACTAATCATTATAACAACCATCATTCTTATGTACTCCCCCTCAATTTATGACTAGGAAGTATAACGATGACTAATCATTATAACAACCATCATTCTTATGTACTCCCCCTCAATTTATGACTAGGAAGTATAACGATGACTAATCATTATAACAACCATCATTCTTATGTACTCCCCCTCAATTTATGACTAGGAAGTATAACGATGACTAATCATTATAACAACCATCATTCTTATGTACTCCCCCTCAATTTATGACTAGGAAGTATAACGATGACTAATCATTATAACAACCATCATTCTTATGTACTCCCCCTCAATTTATGACTAGGAAGTATAACGATGACTAATCATTATAACAACCATCATTCTTATGTACTCCCCCTCAATTTATGACTAGGAAGTATAACGATGACTAATCATTATAACAACCATCATTCTTATGTACTCCCCCTCAATTTATGACTAGGAAGTATAACGATGACTAATCATTATAACAACCATCATTCTTATGTACTCCCCCTCAATTTATGACTAGGAAGTATAACGATGACTAATCATTATAACAACCATCATTCTTATGTACTCCCCCTCAATTTATGACTAGGAAGTATAACGATGACTAATCATTATAACAACCATCATTCTTATGTACTCCCCCTCAATTTATGACTGGGATACATAACTATGATAGAACAAAATATTGATTAAATACTTCATATTCTTATGAAAACACAATTGACTAGGTACTCCTCCTCAATTTATGACATGTTTTCATAACTATATGATCTAAGTAATCAATGCTTAAGCCTTTCACATTCATATATGTTTCTATATCTAAGGTAGCAAAGACCTTTCATATTCAAACAATATATCTATGTCTAAGGCATAAAATATTAACTATTTAGCCTTTCTAAGGCACAATATAGTCAATAACCTTTCATATTCACTTAACGTCTATGACTAAGAATTTTCTTAATCTTCTTCATTCACATTAAGTCTATATCTAAGGATTTATTTAACCTTCTACATTACATTATGTCTATGTCTAAGGTTTACTAACATAGTTGATAATATTTTATATTAAAATAAAATTATTTCTATATCTAAGATCTTCAACTAATAATGACCTTTCTATCATCATCTTGTAAATACTATAAATAGTAAAAACCTGATGATCTTAGCTTTTGATAGCAAGGTCTTGAATATTTCAGTCTTTTGCTTAGAAACCCTCCTTTGGATTGACTTCTCTGCAAATATACTGAAAAACAATTTCGAGACAACAAAATATAATTGCCATACCCGAAACTTGATCCTCTGAAACTTCAGATTTGAGAAGCAAACTTCAAACTCTCTGTATCGTCATAAAAATCAACTAATGCACCATAGCTTGTTGTAGTTCTCCCCCTCAACGATAAATCTCTCCGAATTAAGCATATCTCGAGTCCCTGCTCGCCTTGCCTAACCGGCATGTAATAGAGAGGTAAAATTTCCAACAATCTATCCTGAACGAGTTGACTCCCATGAAAACCAGAAACTTTGAAACTTGAATCACAAATTTCAGGAACATGGATCCTATTTCAAAAGCAATTCTTTGTCTCCAAAAAGATGTTTCTTCTGATTATGATCAACATCTTCAGATAAAACATATAAAATACAGCGCATGTCAGTAAGCTGTTAAACAAAACACATAAACGAGATAAAAATGATAATGTTATTCTTCATTATTTCATCACTATAATATACGATAGTAATGACTTAATCTAGAACTACATTCTTCATTTTCTTTTCCAAATTTGTTATTCTTCACTATCATAAGTCATAAACATATGACATTATCTTAGTCTAGAACTACAAATCTTCAAGAACTTGAACCAAACTTCTTATAATCAAGATTTTTAAGGTTCAAAAGTAAGAATCTTAAGATCCCTGTCTTATCATTCTACCTATATTTATCTAGAATCTTAAGATCTCTGTCTTATCATTCTACGGATACTTATCACAAGTTTAGAATCTTAAGATCTCTGTCTTATTATTCTATGGATAACCTAATCTAAGGTCTTCCAACAAAATATCCTTCATTATGCAAACTTATAAAGATTCTGTTTCTAAAGTCACTTGTCTTTAACTCTGTAAAAACATCTAACTGAAACCTAATCTCTTATATTTTTGCAAATAATTTATTACATAAGCCTACTAGCGAGAAATAATTCTCTTATTACATAAGCCTATAGGAGAAATAATTCTCTTATTACATAAGCCTACTAGGAGAAATAATTCTCTTATTACATAAGCCTACTAGCGAGAAATAATTCTCTTATTACATAAGCCTATAGGAGAAATAATTCTCTTATTACATAAGCCTACTAGGAGAAATAATTCTCTTATTACATAAGCCTACTAGCGAGAAATAATTCTCTTATTACATAAGCCTATAGGAGAAATAATTCTCTTATTACATAAGCCTACTAGGAGAAATAATTCTCTTATTACATAAGCCTACTAGCGAGAAATAATTCTCTTATTACATAAGCCTATAGGAGAAATAATTCTCTTATTACATAAGCCTACTAGGAGAAATAATTCTCTTATTACATAAGCCTACTAGCGAGAAATAATTCTCTTATTACATAAGCCTATAGGAGAAATAATTCTCTTATTACATAAGCCTACTAGGAGAAATAATTCTCTTATTACATAAGCCTACTAGCGAGAAATAATTCTCTTATTACATAAGCCTATAGGAGAAATAATTCTCTTATTACATAAGCCTACTAGAGAAATAATTCTCTTATTACATAAGCCTACTAGCGAGAAATAATTCTCTTATTACATAAGCCTATAGGAGAAATAATTCTCTTATTACATAAGCCTACTAGAGAAATAATTCTCTTATTACATAAGCCTACTAGCGAGAAATAATTCTCTTATTACATAAGCCTATAGGAGAAATAATTCTCTTATTACATAAGCCTACTAGAGAAATAATTCTCTTATTACATAAGCCTACTAGCGAGAAATAATTCTCTTATTACATAAGCCTATAGGAGAAATAATTCTCTTATTACATAAGCCTACTAGGAGAAATAATTCTCTTATTACATAAGCCTACTAGCGAGAAATAATTCTCTTATTACATAAGCCTATAGGAGAAATAATTCTCTTATTACATAAGCCTACTAGGAGAAATAATTCTCTTATTACATAAGCCTACTAGCGAGAAATAATTCTCTTATTACATAAGCCTATAGGAGAAATAATTCTCTTATTACATAAGCCTACTAGGAGAAATAATTCTCTTATTACATAAGCCTACTAGCGAGAAATAATTCTCTTATTACATAAGCCTATAGGAGAAATAATTCTCTTATTACATAAGCCTACTAGGAGAAATAATTCTCTTATTACATAAGCCTACTAGCGAGAAATAATTCTCTTATTACATAAGCCTATAGGAGAAATAATTCTCTTATTACATAAGCCTACTAGGAGAAATAATTCTCTTATTACATAAGCCTACTAGCGAGAAATAATTCTCTTATTACATAAGCCTATAGGAGAAATAATTCTCTTATTACATAAGCCTACTAGGAGAAATAATTCTCTTATTACATAAGCCTACTAGCGAGAAATAATTCTCTTATTACATAAGCCTATAGGAGAAATAATTCTCTTATTACATAAGCCTACTAGGAGAAATAATTCTCTTATTACATAAGCCTACTAGCGAGAAATAATTCTCTTATTACATAAGCCTATAGGAGAAATAATTCTCTTATTACATAAGCCTACTAGAGAAATAATTCTCTTATTACATAAGCCTACTAGCGAGAAATAATTCTCTTATTACATAAGCCTATAGGAGAAATAATTCTCTTATTACATAAGCCTACTAGAGAAATAATTCTCTTATTACATAAGCCTACTAGCGAGAAATAATTCTCTTATTACATAAGCCTATAGGAGAAATAATTCTCTTATTACATAAGCCTACTAGCAGAAATAATTCTCTTATTACATAAGCCTACTAGCGAGAAATAATTCTCTTATTATTAGTTATGAACAGTGATCCAAAAACGATTACCAATATGTTTGTTCTCTTAAACACTCGGTACTTCCAGTCTCCTTTTTGGTTTGTGACACTTTCGACATACCCTGGCCAAGGACAGTCACCATGTAACCCGAGTATCCTAATATGTCACTTAATCATGTTTGCGAACTTATGTGCCCCATATTCAGATACACTCTCACAATCGACACAAGCACTAAGATTAAGATATTTGGTGAATAAAGTGAGAAAGTCTTTAAGAATCAAGTCAGCGGTGACAGGTCGGTGATTCCTCACGCGCAAAGCGACTTAACTTGACTCACGTACGGAAATATACTCAACATTGCATAATGCCAAGTACTTGCATATTTGTGACATTATTTTTAAGCACTTATGAAAACCCGTGACTTTCGATGAGACCCGTGTAGCGAACTTTCTGACAACCTATCCCAAGTTAGAAGCTTTAGGTAGGCTAGGTATACAAAGACACCCCAAGGACTTACTTGTTCGAATCTCAAAGGCCACATTAGCTTCATATTTTCAACAGATTTATTTGATATTTGCATATCTTGTCACAAATATACATCCAAAAAAGCAATACATACACATATATGTACCCGAGACATTCTTTATAAAGACCAAATATACATAATTACAATGCAAGATCTTTTATAAGATTTAAAGGACTTGTCTATTTTAAGAACAAGCATTCTCAGCCATATATCTGAATACGTTTCCCACAAGAACATTGTATACATTTAAGTTCAGATTATAAGGAAACTTTGGTACTTTGTGCCTATCGATACATCATATAATGGTATCACTGAACTGAGCATTTTAAAGTACAATTAAGTAGGCTTAAAAGCTAAAGTATCGTCACGTCTAATCGTCTTGATGCAGTGACCTTACTCCTTTTATTATTTTCTTTTTCTTTCTGATTTTTCTCATTTTTATTTTGTTTTTCTGACACTATATGACACACATACATTACGACACAAACACTGACTCATTTTACAAAGTTCCTTTTGAGAGACACTGTCACTATAGATTTCTCATTCCAATCAATTAGACTAACAACTCGAAACGAGTTCGGTCGAAAGCCTTAGTGAACAGATCAGCTAAATTAAAGTCACTCGGCACTTTTTCAAGGACTATTAGTTTCTTTTCAGCACAATCACGAATAAAATGAAACCTTATGTCTATGTGCTTAGTCCTACTGTGCTTAACAGGATTATTGGTAATGGTGGATAAACAATTTGTCTTTATGAGAGTACAAAGGAAAACCTAACCGTGATAGCCCAAGCCGGTGAATGAGTATTCACTTGCTGTTATGCAATCCAATCTCTCTCCTAAGACAAACATCCACTGACGTCCACTTCCTCAAGAACACCAATTTCTTCATCCCTGTGATTAAACTAGTGCACTTCTGGAACTGACATATAACATAACCAATAACAAAATAAAAAAGCATAAAATAAGAAAATATGTACTATAGATCATCATCTAAACATGATCTTCTATAGTACTTTGTTTATTACATGAACAATAATAGATATACAAAACAGACATAGGATCCTTTAACAGAAATAAACTCCATTAATAATCCCTTGTCCTCCATAATGTGCATGGAGCTTCAGCTATTGACAAACCATAAACCTGCGGTCTTCCTTAGCAGCTCCTGCACATTCAAAAACAATTAGTTTTTCAAAGGACCCCTAGCCTTATTGGCTTTGGGTCTTTCATTCTCTTCATCAGATACCATGTCAGCCCAAGATTCACCAGTAGGCACCCAAACCTTAGTTGGTTTAACAGTTGAGCTGTCAACAGGCTTTCTACTAGGTGAAATTCGTGAATTTCTTCCAGCACTAAGCCTACGACTGGGGGAACCACTGGACCTCCTTTGATCAAAACCCTTAGAATTCTTTTGAAATCTTGACATTTTCTCAGGAGATGATGAAGACATTCTCCTGGGACTATGTCGCTGAAATAAAGAACTAGAATTCGATTTAGCTTCAGCCATTAATCTTTCATAGTAAGCACTGTTGGGTTTATCTCTTAATTTACTAGACTGATTTGAACTACTAGAACCTTTTCGAGATGAGACATTTTTAGGCTTATTACTACTTGTCTTGGCTTTATTCTCAATCTCCTTTTGTAAGACACTTCTAGATTGAACAGACTTATCTCTAGGTGAGACACTTCTAGTTTTCTCAGATTTGTCTTTTCAAATTCTCTAAATCTTAAGTAGTTCTTAACAGCTAGACTATCAGGATTTTTCTTAGCATATTCCTCATAATATTTATTCTTGTAATCTTTCATGGACATGCTGTGCACAGACCTACTGCTTTCACTAGAATCCTTACCACCTCTAGATTTTTCAGGTGACACCCTAGATTTATTCTTCTTATAAGGACAACAGCTTGACACGTGACCTACCTCACGACACTTAAAGCATGACCTTTTAGAAGCCTTCTTTGATAAATCACCATGAATAATCTCAGGCACTGGAACCCCATGACCTCTTAATTCATCTATATGTTCAAGGGCTGCATAAGCCTCTTCCCAAGAAGTCGGTGCTTGTATGGGAGGTGCATACCGTTTCACAGTTTGAATCTTTGGATCAATGGATAACATTTCTTTAATTTTCCTTTCAGCAAATTGTTCAGGTGTTTCAGATTGAACACTCAAACCTTCTGCATTAATTGTAGAAGTTTGAACAAAACCTTTCTTGAAAATTGTATCTTTAAAATTCTTGCTTTTAACAGGTTTTGGCAAATGTTCAGATTTTACGGGTTCATCAATACTCCATATTTGATCAATATTTTTAGGATATTTACCGTTTAAATCTGACTTCTTTGCTGAAAACACTTCATCATTACCTTTCAAAGTAAAGTAGACAATTGTTTCCATTTCAACTTCTTTTTCAATTCCTTTTAGTTTATTATCCATTGTCCGTTTGGCTTCACTTGGGTCTGAGTGAGCCGTAGATTCACTAGTCTTGTTCTCAGATCCCTCTGACTTAGACATCTCAGGGATAAGAACATCACTAGTTTTGGTCTCCGAAGGGGTAGTCTTGGGTACATTTTCAGAAATTGATTTTTCTGATTCTTCCAAAGTAATCTTCTGAAAACTGTCATAATTGTGACTAAAAGGTGGCGGAACTGCATTATATTTCTGGACAAGACTAGGTTGTTCACCTTTAACTTTTGCATCTCTAAGGTGACCCATCATAGTTCCTATGTCTCTCATTTTATTTAGTTTGCCACTAAGTTCAACAATCTGTACCCTAGAAACTGCTAATTCTTTGTCCTTTTTAGCACTTTCTTTCACTACCCTTTCTAAATCCTCTTCTAGCATTTGTTTTCTGCCTTGTAACTGAGCATATTCTACCCTAAGTGACTCAAATCTATCTTCTTCAGATTTAATCCGATTAAGATATTCTTTGGCATGACCCTTAAATACCATGACATCAGTAGATAACTTACTTCTATCACTAGTGGCATTATTTAGAAGAGTCTTGGTAGAATCGAGTTCCTTTCTAAGGACAGTTACTTCGCTAGACAAACCTATGCTATTTTTACAAACAGAAGTAAGAGAATGTAAAGAAAGACTTACCTGTTGTTCTGGTGCCTCAAGATTGGCCACGAAATTCACAAGCCCTTCTGTACTTAGATCATCAGGTATTTCAATCTTTACATCCTTATCCTCTTTCTCAGTTTTCACAATTTCAATGGCTTCAGTGAAAACCTCTTCATTCTCAGCTCCTACTGGTTCTGACGGTTCAGATTCCTCTTCTACCTTCTGATGAAAACTATCATTATCATCCGTGCTGGCATATAATGTATAATCGAATGAATTATCAACAAGATCATTCATTCCTTCATCAAAGTCATGAATTTCTGCCAAGAATGCATGATTCTGATCACCGGTACTAGTTGAACCCCAATTATATGTACCATCAGATTGAACAACTAAGGCTCTTGAGTTGTCCGCTTCTCCTGAGCTTTTGTTCCCAATATTAGCATACTGATGTCCGGAATTCTGACTCACTATAGAACCACTTTGATTGAAGTTCTGACGGCCGATAGCTGAATTGTTATCCCGTCTTGGCCTCTGACATTCTCTAGAAAAATGTCCAAAACCATCACAGTTATAACACTTCACCTTTGTCTTGTCAAACCCTACTTTGCCATTCACAACCTTCCTTCCGGTTCTATCTGTGAAACGCTGAACTCTCAATATTAACATAGCTAATTGCCAGTTCAGATCCATTTCTTCCAAGTCATCTGGATCAACTTGCTTGTAATCCTCCCTAACCAAATCAGGATCAGTTAATTTTCCTCCAATTAACTTTTCATGAGCAGACACAAATGAAGCGAGCATGCCCAATTGTCCCTCGACAGATCTTATGCTCATAGGCATCCCTGTGTAACTCGAACTTGGAGAACTACCATTCTGACTCCCATTATGTACTATCATGGCCGATTCTGGAGAAGTTACATACATCAAGTTGCTATCAGAATCCGTTGACATCTTCATCTTGTCATCATCTCCACTATAGAAGGCAGTAATCCCTCCATTTGAAGATTTTGCAGAAGGAACGCTTGATTTGCTATGATAGAGTTCAGGACGCTGAACAAAATCACTGCTACCTGCTTCCTTCGACTTTCGTTTCATGTCTTGACCTCTCAGCTTTCGAATGATCTGATCCAAAGTCCATGTGCTAAATTCGGGATTTTGTTGGATTGAAGTAACAAACCCTTCCCACTTAACTGGAAGTGTTTCCAGCAACTTCTCGATCACATCTTCTGGATCAGGTTTGTACCCAAAATATGCAAGCTCAACCAGCAGATGACTGTAACGAATTAAAATCTCATCAAGAGGTTCATCTTTGAAGCTAGTAAAGACATAATACTGCTTCTTCAGCAAATCCTTCCTACTCTTCTTGAGATCATCATCACCTTCACAATGCTCTTTGAGTGCATCCCATAAGCCTTTTGCAATATCATACATCTCAAACAAGTGCAAGAATTCCCCTTGGAGAGCCATTCGGAGTGATCCTAAAGCTTTACTTTCTGCTTCGTAATCTTTCTTTTGATCAACAGTCATTTGCTCATACGAAGCTGCTTTTCCACCACCTGAACCAGTAGGTTCTTTGTCATTTTGCACAATGGGATGAACATAACCATTAACAATACATAACCACATCCTCACATCCATTAACCTGCAATATGACTCGAATTTGCCCTTCCAACTGAAATATCTATCAAGGCTTATCAACTTGGGCGGTGAGTTGGCCTTTCTGGTTTCGTGGTCCATCAAAATTAGTTGATTCAGCAATGATTGATAATTTGCGGGTAACTGAGACGTCATTTTCTCCGAGCTAGCAAAATTCATGAACTGTTTATAAAAACGAGGTCGTAAAAGTTCACGAGGTTGTGAAGAAAAACGAGGTCGCAATTAACTACTCGAGGTCGTAATTGAACTGGCGAGGTCTTAAAGATCTCACGAGGCCGCAAACGAAACACGAGGTCGCAATTGAACTGGCGAGGTCGTAATTAGCTACCCAGGTCGCAATACGAGCTGGATGAGGTAATGCAAGCCCGCGAGGTCGCAAAAACTGCTGGAATCCTTAGATCTCTTGAATTCGAAACCCTAAACACCAACAATAACACCTTCGACTGCTGCAAACCCAAATCGAGGTCACAAACAAGATTTCCAATCGTAAACTCGTGAAAGAAACACGTCTAAACGACCCTAAATCAATATTGTCTATCACCAACAAGCTATAACCTTCCGGTATTTAAACCAAGAGGCTCTGATACCAATTGTAAGTCCCCTGGTACGGATCGTCAATAGCTTGATCCAGTTATCTTGAGGTGCGGAATCCCTCACAATAACTTGGTGATCAACAAAAATCCCCTAGATCATCTGCGGCCTCGCAGATCTTCTTCGGGCTAGCGGAACAACCTTTGACGACTATAACCTGCAATACCTGCTTGAAATTTCGACAAATGTTCAACCCTAAACTCTGTTAGGGTTCGCTTTATATAGGTAACACCTGGCATGGGCTTCAGCACTTCGGCCTCGTAAACCCAGCCCAGCCCGTCACTAATGCGAGGTCGCATTCTGTGATTGGCCTCGTATTTTTCCCTGCAAATACGAGGTCGTATTACCTATATGACTAACCTCGTATTTAACCCTGTAAATACGGGGTCGCATTTCCTTTTGTGAATTGCGAACTCGCAATTCACACTTAGCAGATTTACTATACATTCAATACTTAAACTTAATCTAGTATTCTATGCATAATACTAAGTTCATTAATGACAATCACATTACAAAGACATATAACAATATAAGCTCAAACAATCTAGACTGCTATTGACATAGACGTGCACTTACAATCCACAACATCTTCCTCTGCATGTTGTTCGAAAGACCTTATCATATTTTCTAACCTTCTTTGAGTTCGGAGTGAATAAAATTCACCAATAAAAGCCTCCTTAAGTTGCTCCCAAGTAGTGATTGAATTCTCTGGTAGATCATTAAACCAATCAAGTGCTTCTCCGGTTATCGAAATTGGAAATGTCTCAAGCTTCACGGCATTCATTTGATTTTGACCATATTGATAAAGTCGAGCCAACTTTTCAAACCGATCCAAATGTTGGTAAGGATCCCATTTCCTTCTTCCGTCGAACTATTTCTCTTCTATACTCTTGAGATGATTACCTTTCAAATTGAAGGTGTGATCAATGGCCGGAGGTCTAATGGCAGAGCCACGGTTGGTTGGAATAGTTCGAACCCTCTCGCCATAGCGAGTGTCATTTAGATCCCTTGGTGGTTGTTCGTCACCCATCTTTTCTTGCTTAACTTCTAGATTAAAGAATTCGTCTAAATAAAAGCCTTCCTCGTCTGAATCAAGAGTGAGTTTAGCTATAGGTGAGAACGGTGTTGGTATAGGTGTTGTGGGTTCAGTGAAATTAAACCGACGCCCTCTTGGTCTTCTTGGAGTAGACAAAGGACTATGCAAAGGTAGACCCGAAGAACGTAAGTTCATCAACTAAAACAATACCTGCAAACACACAACTAACACAAACACGTCAAATGCACCGGTAATAAGAAAAGATAACTACACTAATAAAACATGTAACTTTCTCACGCGTGAGAAAGGATCAAACCACTAAAGTAACAACTAAATTGGAACACAAATCCCCGGCAGCGGCGCCAAAAACTTGATGTGTGAAATCGAGTTTGTAAATTTATAAACAAGTACCAACCAAAAACCGACTACTACACACTTTCAGGCAGTGGACCTGATCGCATATAGTATAGTAATTAGTAAGTCCGAGGTTGTTCGCAGGGATTGGTTTTGAAATAATTGTTTGCTAAAGTAGTCTCAGAAAAGGATGGAACCGTATCCGAATTGCTACCTAACTTTGACAATTGAAATGAAAAGAAATTTAAATAACAAGACAAAATAAAATAAAGCAGATTTCAGACAATATTAATAAAGATCATCCACTTCGAATCCACTCGACTACAGATATGATTGCTTTCGTTTAAAACCAAATTCTAAAGAGTTGACAAGATAATCGTGAATGGATAAAAATGCTCACGTGGTACCACCAACCGCTCGCAAATCACCCAAACACCTAAATTGCTAGTTTAATTACCCAAGCCGGTACCACCAATGCCTAGAGAATCTCCCCAACGATTAGTTTGATTGATTATCCAAATATCAATTATGTCTATGTGAATTAAAACGTGGTACCACCAACCGTTTCTAAACACGTTTACCGATTAATTCCTATTATCGATTTGACATCCACCGTCATACCATGAACCGGTGACAAACGATCACAGACAATCGAATTGAAACGATAAATATATTCACCTAGTACCACTAACGATGAACACATAAACCATCAACATCAATAGAATAAATCACAAGGAAATTAATTGATAAAGATCACGACACAACGATAATTGAATCAACTCTTGAATTAAAATTATGCAATCATATCATTCGTCAAGTTTCATCAAAGTGGATGATTAAGAATTCTAGCCACTCATGCTAAATTGAAATTCATAAAAGAAATTGAAAGAGAACATTGTACCAATGATTGTTTGAATTAAAATTGCAAAGAGGGAAAAGTAGATACGATCTAGACGGTGTTCTTGAATCTTCAATGAATCCAATTGATGGAATTTGAGATCACCCTTGAAGGAATTCGTGTGTGAACAGCCCCTAGAAAGAAAACTTCGATCCAAGAAAAGGGTTTATGTTTTTGCTTATATACATCCCCCTTCTGAACGGCTGAAAAGCTGAAGCATTAGGTTTCCCGTACTGCTGACTGCGGCGCAGTGGGGCTGGCGCACTCCCACTGCGGCGCAGTGGAATATCCCTGGAAATTAAGTTTTCTTTCACGACCTTTGAATGCGGCGCAGTGGGACTGGCGCACTCCCACTGCGGCGCAGTGTAAATCCCCTGGAAAGAATGTGGCTTCTTCACCCAATGACTGCGGCGCAGTGGGGCTTCGATCTTCCCACTGCGGCGCAGCGTAAATCTTCTGGAAAACATGTGGCGTGTTCACCAGTGGTTGCGGCGCAGTGGGGCTTCATTCTTCCCACTGCGGCGCAGTCATACTAACCTCCTCAAGATTCTTTCTCGTTAACAGCTCTCGAACACTAGGATTAACATCTTGGCCTAAATTCGTCATAAAATGCACCAAATGGACGCGCAACCTGCTAAGAACCTGAAAGCACTAACAAACACCATAAACGCGCCAATTGCATACAAAATTGACTCAAAACACATACGAAACAGGCCATAAATGATGTGGGCTATATATATAAATTGGTCACATCATACCCCTTTGGTAGGTATTTTTGAGTCTTCATACACAAAATGAGATTAATTCCTACACCACACCTTTCTCCTTGAATGATCAAAACGTCTCCGTTCTCCAACGGAATGCGAACAACCTTTTCATGACATACAATCTCGGCCTTATGTTTGGATAGCCAATCCATGCCGATGATGATGTCAAAGCTTCCAATTTTGACGGGGATTAGGTCTATGTGAAAGGGTTTGTCGGCTAAGGTCAAAGTACACTCACGTACTATGCTATCAGCTTTGATTTCTCTTCCGTTAGCAAGCTCTATAGAATAGACATCGTCTAACGGCACGGAGGAAATAGATAATAATTGAATAATTCTATTTGATATAAAGCTTAAATCGGCACTGCTATCAAATAAAACGGAAACTAGCAGGTTTTCAAGAAGAAACATACCCGTCACAATGTTCGGGTCTTGGCGAGCTTCTCCCGCTTGGATCACAAAAGCTCTCCCACGGGCTTGATGGTTGTTGTTGTTGTTGTTGTTTTGGTTTCTAAGTCTTGGGCAATCCCTCTTGATGTGCCCCTCATTTCCACATTCATAGCACCCCTTCTGCACCATATTGTTGTTATTAGCCACGGGGTTTGGAGCTCTACAATTTTGAGTCGTATGACCAGTCCTCTTGCACCGGCCACATGGCGGCATACAAGGTCCGCGATGATGAGAGCGACACTTGTTGCAATAAGGGCTACCTCCATTGTACCCTTTCTTCGCAGTTGGCCCCGCGGTATAAGCCTTAACCGCCTCGGCCCGTTTCGGTTATTGTTGAACTTGATTTCTCGATGACCCTTCATCTCACTTCCTCTTATGATCAAAGGCTCTTGGAGCAGCAACTCAATCTTCCTTGGCTCCTTGCCTCTTCATTTGATCAGCCAAGCTATGTGCCATCTCAACGGCACTCTCGATGTCAGTGGGCTTGGAAGAGGTTACCATGCCTTGAATTTGAGGTGGGAGTCCCCAAATGTACCTCTCAATGAGCTTGAATGTGGGTTCCACCATAGTTGGGCACACTAGAGCCAACTCGTGAAACCGAGTCGTGTACGCGGGTACATCAAGGCCCTTAGTAGCCAAGTTCCAAAACTCGGCCTCCAACTTTTGGATCTCATTCCTTGGGCAATACTTTCCTTGCATCTTTTCCTTTAGTGCCTCCCAAGTGAGTGCATATGCCGCATCGACTCCTACAGAGTGAGCATACAAATTCCACCAAGACAAAGCTCCACCTTGGAGAGTGCATGTCGCGTACTTCACCTTATACTCATCCGGACAATTGATAATGCGGAAAACTGACTCCATCTTTTCACACCATCGGAGTAATCCAATGGTTCCTTCGGTACCCTCAAAGTTCAGCGGTTTGCACAGGGTAAAGTCCCTATAGGTGCAACCCTTTGGGGCATTTGTTTGTTCTCCACCATTGCCACTACCTTCGGCTTCACCGGTGTTTTGGTTTGCCTCATAAGTAGCGATGGCGGCCGCAACTCGTTGTGCTACGAGCCTTTCAATTTGGGCCGAACTCAAGGTTTGTGACTTAGTTGTTCTCTTTGGCGCCATTTCTTTAAGAAAGGAAACAAAAGTGTCATAAGTTTTTCTTCATTAACTTATGAATAATTAACAACATTTAGTCGTGTCGTAATGCATATCACTAAATCATCAATCATGCAAATACATCGTCAACATAACACTACCATGCCATAAGTATACTAAAATGCCAACATAATTATAAACAAAATTATTGTACTAAA
>CM067169.1:94614958-94729958 GCA_034093135.1 Erigeron breviscapus
ACATAGAGCATGCATCTCACCCAAAATAGTAAGAAAGTGTGGGCTATGAACTCACCTTAGTTTCAAGTAGCAACAATTAGCAAGTAGAGGATTTTCTTGAATGTTTTAACCTATAGAAATAAAATATAAACTTGTCTTAACAATCTATGCTATTATGTTCCTAATGAATTTCCCTCATTCTTCCAAATAATATTGTCATATTACATTTTATTAAAAATGTTTATATTAGTTGGTCTTTCATGAATTTATATATAATAATATATATATAATATAATAATAACGATAATAATAATAGCAATATTATGACTATTCTCCCACACAACCTATACACGTGAAATGGCAAAGAAGTATGGTTGTGTGTTGAAATAAATCATAACATGGCATTCGCGATCATTCTCCCTCACAACCTATACGAGTGCACCGGTTTCCATAATAGGAGTTGGGCAATTGTCAATTAAGTATGGTTGTGAGTTGGAATAACCACGAATTATAAATATATAAATATAAATGCGTCACCGCACAACTTTGCACCAACATTCTAAATAGAAGATGGGCATGGTGTCAATAATATAAATATAATCATATAGGTCATGTTTGCACCCGAAGCGTGCTAAGTTACCGCACACTTTGCACCGACGTCCTAAATAGGAGTTGGGCATGGTGGGTCAAGTTATATTAGTAGATATATATATATATACGTATATATATATATATATATATATATATATATAGGTATTTAATGGGCATTTAACTAGCACGTTTTCCAAACTTCACCAATATAGATTATCACACTAATGATTATACTTAAAGCATGCTTGCACATTTCCAAGAAAAGATTAATCATTAAGCATGTTGGGATTTATGTCATAAAGGTATTACTTGGAAGAGGGAACATCCACCTAGGAACTTTACAACTATTAAATGCATGTAATCATTATAATCTAATCAATTAGTTAATTTAATTAGTTATGTATTTTCCAAAGGAAAATAAATACATGGATAAGTAAAATGAATTTGTAGCGTTCAATCTAAATGACCTATCTCTGATGTGTAAGTGGTGGAGGAGGGCGAAAGATAATCCAAATGACCTATTGTTCAAAGTGGTTTCTACATTACATAATCAAAGAAGAACAGAGTCTTTTCTTCCTATTAAGCTCACATTAGGGGGGGTGGAAGACGATTTGTAGCGTTGAAAAGGAGCTGTCATTATATGGGTTAAATCTTTGTGATATGTTTGCGTGTCAAGTGGGGTATGAGAGTGAAAAGTGGACTTGGAAAGAAGATGAATCGGGTGTTTTCACATCGGCTTCTATGAGGAGGAAGATCGAGGAGAGTTATGGTTGGACATTTGAAGAAAGACTGGATAGGAACAATTGGGTCCCTATCAAAGTTAATTTTCATATTTGGAGAGTTTTAATAGACAGATTACCCACAAGATCTAATCTGGTTTCGAGGGGTATGCTGTTACTTTCAGAAAGATGCCCGGTATGCTGGAAAGTGGATGAAAATTCTGAACATTTGACATTCAGATGTGATTTTGCAAGAGAAATTTGGAAGGTCATTATGCAATGGTGTAGGCTTCCTCTTGGTCACTCAGATTCTCTATATAGTTTGCTGGCTCATGTGCAGGCAGCCACTAGCAATGCGAAGAAAAGGAAATGGCTGGACGGAGTTATAAGGATAACCATTTGGTGTATTTGGCTTGCAAGGAATGAATTTATTTTTAAAGGAATGTTGCTGCAGTCGTCGAAGAGGTGAAATCAAAATCCTATCTATGGATTAATAATCGAGCAAAGTCACACAAGCTTGATTGGGGCAATTGGGGGGTAGCATAATTGTGGAGTTAAGTGTAATCGATTTTTGCTGTATAGGCTTAGTTATAGCCTATTGTGAATGTTGTATATAACTTTGTATATTAATGAAAACTTTTTGACTGTTCAAAAAAAAAAGTAAAATGAATTTAATATCTCAAAGATAATCTGGTTTCAAGAATTTCAAAAGACATTTGGAACCATGCACGTAACTAGACATTCATTTACAATTAGAATTCGAAAAGTTGTTTCTCGTTTCGGTTTTACATCTCGGTTGAAGTTCATGGCCAAAAAGGAAATGGTTTTTGATTTTTAGACACCCCAAAAGGGTCGACATTTCAGACCCAATAATAGTAACAAAACAATGGTGGGTTATGGTGGTGATAAAAGGTGGTAAAAGGTGGTGGTTCATGGCGGTTTCGACCCGAAACCGAAAAGAAAGCACCAAGACTTAGCATGGCCGAAACCTAACATCACAAAAGACTTAAGGACAAATAAACAACCTGTTCGAAGGGTTAACAGATCTGAAACGGCGGCTCGCGGTGGCTGTTCGCGGTGGTTCTTGGCTGCGAGAAAGGAAACAAGTAAGAAAACGTTTTTAGGGATTTAGGCACGATACACTACGCATGGAGGGACCTGTAACGACCTGTTTCAAAGCCTGGATGTTCCTCCTTCCTTATGGATGTCTCGGGGTGGTGGTGGTGTGGTGGTTGCGTGGCTGCGGCGGGAGGAAAGGAAGAAAAAAAAGAAACCGGTTAGGGTTTTTAGAGAGAAAGATCAAATGGGTTTGTTTAGAGGTTCATTACTTACATTCTCCTACCTTCCTGGACGATTATGGAGACGAATGGTGGTGGCTGGAAGTCGAGAAAGCAGCAGCGGCGGCGGCAGGAGGCGGAGCAGCAGTAGCAGCGGCGGAGCAGCAGCAGTAGTGGTGGAGCAGAGGTGGTGAGGAGGTATTTGGTGTTTAGGGTTGAAGAGGAACCCTAGGGGTTGCTTGTGGTGGCTGCCGGATCTGTTTTCCGGCGAGAGAGAGGTGGCCGGCGGTTGGAGTGGAAAGGGGGAGAGAAGATGAATAGTTGTTTGATGTCTTTTGTCTGTTTGTTTGCTAATATTAAGAAAATGAAATTGTATCTTTTTGTAAATGGGGTAAAAGGAAAAGTGTGCAGGAATTCACTATCCTTTTATAGGCTTGGAGGATGGGCTAGAGTCTTGGGTTGGGCTTGGGTTCATGAATCCGAAAATGACATGGGCTAAGAGTGTGTGGGCTTATTTGACTAGCAATTATTATTTAGCCCTTTTAATTAGATGTCTAGTTAGTCCATATGTTTTTATAAATAATACATATATTATTTTGTATAAATTTTTAGTTAGGAAACTAAAAATTATACTTATGATATATTATTCTTATAGTTCATATTTTTATAAGTTTTTATTATATAATTTAAACGCGTAAGCGTATTCTCTAATTATTTAAAGAATATGTAACAACCTATATTTCCTATGATATTTTACTAACGATAAGGGATCTTAACTAGATACATATTGTCACATAAGAATCATATATCACAAAAATGCATATTATGGAGGTCTTACTTGACCGGTTCATCATCCCGATGAATGTGTGTCGGCATAGCTATTTATTAACGACGTTTGATCATGTTGCCGCATAATAATTTAAATACCACATATTTAAATTTATCTTTCTATAAATAGCACATGAATAGTAAACTTTCTAAGTTTAGCTAACCTGAAATTTGGCGGGTGTCACAAATAATTTCTTAGTATTTAAAATTGATCTACGGGATTTATTTAGTTGGAACTTTAGCGGATAGCGGATATATTTTCCCTCAAAATTTGATATGGGGCGTGGCATCCATAGGAAGTGCCAGCCACCCTCCCAACTTATGATTCATCCTTCCACTTATCATCCTCTTCTTCTCTAATCTTCTATTCAATTCTATTTCATACAAAATTTAATCTTTCAATTACCTAAGAATATTTCACTTGAAATCATGGCAACCATATCATTGTGAGAAATTTAAATTGGGAAGAATTTGTGTGTGGTGCAAGTGTGTGTGTTGACACACATAAGGGAAAAAGAGAAGAAATTGGGGCTTAAATTCTTGATAGTTGTTCTTGAATCATTGAGGTAATTATCCTTCTAACCCTAGTTTTAATTGTTCATAGGAATTAGGGTTCTTGGAGCAACCAAATTTGGGGATTTTGCTAGAAATTGAATTGTGTATAGTTTTTCCCCAAATTTTTATATAACCTAGTTTGTTAGTTGAGTTGCATAATAAATTTAACTAAGAATATATGTATTGATATGAAAAGATTGATTTTGAGAAAATGATGATTATTACTAGTCAAATTATATTATGATGAAAGTGATGAATAGAGTTGTCAAGTGAACTTTTGAAAAAGAAATGCAACTCAATGACATAATAAGATGATTTTGAGTAAAATGTTGTTTAGTCATATTGATGAGATAATGAAATAGTGATTTTAAGTATTAAAATGAGTTATGACCATGTTTTTGTAAAAGTAAAATGAGATTTAGAAATGAGCCAACTCAAAGATAATATGAGTTTGAATTGGGTAAAAGAATGCTAGTGAATGGTTAGCGCTTGGCTATGGTTGATAGCCTTGATTGTGATGGATGACCTTATGTGTGTTTTGAACTTGACTTGATAGGTTGAAAGCTTATTAAGTGTGTTCTTGCGGTTATCTTGATTTGATTGATTGGGTCGCGAAGGAGGTGAGTATTCTTGCATACCTTTATATATGCGCCGGGTCGATTACCATATGATGGTGGATTCCGTGTGTGGTAATCGATTTGGCGTTAAGCCCAATTTGGGGCATTATGATTATGAGGCCTAAGAACCTCTTGATATGTGATGTATGAGGCCTAAGAACCTCTTGTGAATGGGGCCTAAGAACCCCAAGATTGTTGATATTGATTGAGTTGATATTGCTTATATGGATCCATGTAATGCGTTAAAGTACAAAGGTGAGCATGTAGATATGGTACGACGGTGCCATAGGCTACATGTAATAGTCCTTTGTGTGTTGCCCTCCTTCGTATGTATAAACGTATGCAAGATTATTCACTAAGCTTTGCTTACTTTTTAGTTGTTTACCCCTTTTTATAGGTTGTCCCGGATGTGGAAACAAAGTAAGTGCTATAGAGATTGAAGTTGAATTGTAAAGCTTGAAGCATAGCATATTCATGGTAAAATGGTATTGATGATAGAACCCTTAGTAGCCCCTTTGAACTATTGGCTCTTGGTACATTTGAGATGTTGTTACTAAAGTTTGGTCATGTACATTTCTGCAAATAATAGTTTGGAGTCATGGTCTTATGTAACTTAAAGGATTGTTTGATTTTAGATAAAATGGGTAAATGACCCGTTTCGTTGTAAATGGCATATTTGATCAAAATGTAAGTTTTTGGAATGTTGAATCATGTGTCTTTACCTCATTTTTTAAATGTTTATTAAAATGATTTGAGGTATGGAAATCAAATGGTGTGAGTTTGCAATGCTTTGAAAGAGTCAAAAATGATTTTCTAATCTGGTTATACAGTGATCTCGACGAGGGGGCTTTTGACCCTCGACGAGATCATTTCTTTTGGTTCAGCACTGACTTTTGATCTCGACGAGGGAAATATTGCCCCTCGGCGAGATCAAGATCCAGATTAAAAAAAAAAGAAAAAAAAATTATCTTATCTAATACTATCTTATAAAGCATTTTGCTCTTTTTTTTAAGAAAAGATGATTTGAACTACCCAAAATACCCCTATTCTTTATTCACTAATTTAAACATCTCTACCTAATATACCTATAATAACCTTAAATCTCAACCACTCATTTTTTTCTCCTCCTCAAATCTCAACCACTCATTTTTTTCCTCTCTCATCCATAAATTATTTTATTCCTCTAATTCATTCAAAATCTTTTATCTCAAAAACCGTATATCGATAAATTATAAAAATTGTATGGGTGTTCTTAAAATTTCATGCTCTTTCATTAAAGATGTCATTCGATATACTTTCGACGAATTTTTAAATCCGAGGGCGGGGCCCGTACGGCTAAGGCATTTGGCTATCATACTCTATGACTTGACCTATCACCCCTACCATCTCACCGCCGCAACGCGCGGGCACTATCTCTCGTTTTCCTAAAATGAGTTTGGGACCTTTCGGTTGAAATACGGTGAAGTAATTTGATTGGTTAAGTTGGGGGAGGCGAGAAGATGAATATACATGGCTCCCTCCACCCAAATATATTTGTGAGGTGGGGCCCCACCGTGGGGGTGTGTGATAAACTTAAACCCAGTTGTAGAAAGAAGGAGGCAACGTGTAAAGAAGCAAAAGCGTGACGGGTCTCTCCTCCTCCTCCTCCTTCCACTATCACACTCCATACTTCCTTCTTCTCTCGGTGAACATCAAGAAATAAAATAAAAAAAAAGGTACGTAAAATTTCCCCCAAAAAATCTTTACTTCTTCTATTTCTTCCTAAATTTTGTAGTTATTATTATTCTTGAAACAACATTTGGGGTTTTCATGTGTTATTAAGGACGAGTTATTATTATTTATTATTAAATTTTTAATGGTTTTTAGGGTTGTGGGGTTTGAATTCTGAATTCAAAATTCAGTAATAAACACAAATAATAAATAAATACTAATAAAACCCCCCCTTGTGTGGTCAAACTGTCTGTACCCAACCCAAAATAGAATTACAACAATGCTGTAATGTGATGTTGGTGTGTTTATTTTACTAACAAAATCTATATAAATTCAGTTTCTTTTTTTGTTAACAGATTATTATTGATTACTTTTCTTTCCTAATTTATGAGTTATAAAAACAACTAGGGTTTTCTTTTAAATAAAGAAAATACAATGTTATTCACTCAATGCATGTATGTAAATTTAATTAAATTTCACAAGAAATGGTAAACAAGTTACAAACAAAAAAATCCGATTGGAGGGCGGGTGGGTATAGTGATATTTGACTACCCGTAGCACCAACAAAGAGCAAGACTATATTTGACACACAAGAAAAAAGAAATTCGTGGACCAAGCGGTCTCTTAGCCCGCCCGTGTAATGGGGAAATGTGGTTTGAATTATGGAAGTATTTTTTTATGTGATGTTTTTTTCTAACATTGATTGTTAAATGGTTCAAAAGAAGTAGTAACAAGCTAGTATTTCTGACACCCAACAGCTCAATCGGTTTAAATGTAAAAAGTTGTTGTTGTTAAAGAAGGTGCCAACCATTCAAAATGTGTTTGTGTTTTTGAAAAGGGGATTTGAATTGTTGAATTATACATGCTCATTTATAATTGTTGTTGGATGTACACTTGTTGCACATGGCTGCAATAAATTTTAAAAGGAAATCTTTACTGTTTTTGTTAAGGTAAATCTTTAACAACAGATTTTTGAATATCATGTTATTTAAACCTTTCTGATTTCTTTTGTTTATGTGTCTTTTTAGGAATTGAGTCTGAGAAAATGTCGAGACTCGAGACAACCTCACCTTCCACCTCGTTGCCCTATTGCAAAGACGAAATCTCTTGATTCGTCGTCATGGAAAAATGAAAACTTTCATTTGCAACACCAAAAATCTGTACCACAGAGTTTTGATTTGGAGGAGCAACCAGCATGGTTAGATGATCTTTTGGGTGATTGGGACTCGGGTTTCAAGTTAAAGTCTCATCGTCGTGCAGCTAGTGATTCTGGAACTCTTTTGGATGGGCTTTCTGAGTTGCCTAGCGTGAACACAGAATAAGATGATAAAAATGCTGCTACTGTTTTAGAGGAGTCGTCTTGTATATATGGTCCTAACTCACCTCGAAGCAAGGGAAACGTATTAGTTGAGTTGCCTAAAGTGAATGTTGTAAAAGATGATAAAAATGCTGCCACTGCATTACAGGAGTCTGCTTGTATATATGGTCCTAACTCACCTCGGGCCAAGGAGAAAGTATCAGTTCAAGAGAATGATATAGTTTCAGCTTTATCAGAGTATGCTTCTCATGGTCCTGTGCAGTATACCAATTCAGATGTTTTCGGTTCTGCGTTTTCACAACTTGATTCAGTACAAGATGCAGCTGGTGAAGTCACTATAGAGGCTAAACCGTTTTAAAGGTTAGGTTCAAATAGAAACATTCATATGAAGTTTTGTTCAACTTTAGTTACCAGTCTATAAATTAAATATCTTGAATTTTCTTCCATTTTGATGTTTTGGCGAAGTTTTGTATCCTTGGCCGTTGCCAACTTAGAATTATGCATACTGTTAAATTAAATTTGTGATATTGATTCTTGTAGGCATTCTGCGCAAAGGTCACGAGTACGTAAACTCCAGTATATAGCAGACTTGGAAAGAACTGTTGAAAGTTTTCAGGTAAAACCAGTAGAAAAGTCAAGTTATACGGAAACTCCAGTAATACCATTTTAATTTTATGCACACCTAAAATTACATTAACATGGGTCGTAGATTTGACCACATTATTATTTTGGCAAGCTTTCCACATTCGTTATCAACATCTGTATGCACAATCTGCAAATCCTTTGTTTATGCCCATTCAAGAAAATGCATTTATAATTTGTTTTTTTAACTGAATTCAGTTTCACGTGTTCATAGATATTTATTACTGAAGTCAGATAATAGAACTTGTGATCTACTATTCTACTGGCTTAATCTTATGTCTTAACATCTTGCCACTGTTTGTAATTAGTTTGTCATAGCATTTATTAACTAGTTTAAGTGGCATTATATTTATGTAAGTAAGTTCATGCGGATGATGCAGAATATCGTGTCAGAATTAGCTGTAAGAGTTGATTCTCTGGCAGAGCAGCGTGTTTATTTGTCACTAGAGAATAAGCAACTAAAGCAGCGGTTGGCCAGACTACAGCAGGAAAAGTTTGTCATGGAACGTAAGATGTTCATTCCTTGTTCTATTACATGTAGCAACAACAGATTAAGAGTAATGACCTAAAGAGAATCCTATGTAACTTTTTTACGTTAAGCTTCACGAGGAGTACCAAATACGTGAAAAGATAGCAGCTAAGTTTTTACCTTGAAATGTAATATACTAGAAAGTAGTTGTGCTTAAATTTAACGAGACCACTTCATTACATGTACTATTTGCTAGTAGTAGTCTTATGCCCAACAAGTAGTGTTATACATGCAAATTTGATATGATGTTAGAAATTGTTTTGAAAATTCTGCAGAAATAGTTGATAGGATCCTGTTCACATACTTTATGTATCTCATCTGTCCTTTATTAATTACCCTGTTCTGGAATGGAAACGTTCCATTGGTATTTCCATTACTAGTATAAAGGATCTTACCCATTTTAAAGTTGGGCTTTGAAATACTTTTTGCTTGATAATAGAAATTTGAGTATTTTGTTATGTATTTAGTTTGAAACTATGTGTTCTCTGACAAGAGATTGTGATATTGATACAGGCCAGTACCAGTTTATGAGAAATGAAGCTGAGGTGTTGAAACGTCGTATAAGCAAGGTAAGCACACATTTTAGTTCGAATTCTACTGGCAATACAGAGAAACTGCATGTAGAACCTGCTTGGCGTATGATTGACATGGGCAAGCTTCATATTAACTGAAGAATTTTGGGAACAAGGTAAAGGTGATGATTTTCTGCAGATATAGAACTGATAAGTTGCCTGCATTCTAGGAAGAATTAGATACTCCCCATTTCACCTTTTCCATTAAAAAAAATCACTCGTAGGTTGTATTAGAAATATCCCACTTGATAAAGAAGGGACCGAAGCTATGTAGCTAACCGTGCTGTTTAAACTGAGAAAATTAGTGTATTCTTGTTATTGATTTGACTGTGAGACGCGCCTGGCCTGATGAAAGGACCATTTAAAGCTTGGTCCATCTTAACATGCGAAACATAAATTTTACGTGTTTAAACTCAGACATGGAAAACAAAAATATATTAAGTAGTATCAAATATGAAAGTACCGAGTCCGGTGACAATGACGGTAGTTACTTGCAAGCTCTTTAAAACCCTCTGAAATTGAAAGTCATGTCGCTTTTAAAATTTGTGTATTTTCCTAATAGCTGATCATGCTCATGTCTCTTCAATCAAATTTTGATATGCACTCCATTATGTGCATCATTTCCGTTTTATGTGAATGCCTTTTCGAAATTCTTGTAAATTCAAATAAAAGTATGATAGGGCAAAGGCGTGGTCTGGGCTAACTAATGTATAATAGGACTGATAAGCCTCGTATGGTTCACTCACAAACAAATTGGTGGACTACCCTACAGTATACTAGTATTGAGATTGGGTTTGTTAATTAACAATATACCCCACCCATACGGACGTAACATAAATATCTTCTAAAATCTAAGATTTGCCTTTAATTTTATAGAAAGGTGAAAAATCTTGAAGAGAACCAAACTATGGATCATGTTTGTGGCAAACCGGCAATACATATGAAATTGTCACTAGATTTTCATGGGAATTTTTTATGTCAATGAAAATCAACAACTTACATTTCTTTGACTTTTTTTCCCAGTCAAATTAAAAAGCATATAGCTTCAGTAAACTAAATGACATAATTGAGTTATATCTTGAGTTACAACTCAACGGTGAGAAAAGATGATTTGTTGGATTATTATTATTACTGATACAAAAACAGGAACCTCCAGAAAACATTGAACGTTAATGACCAAAAACAAATAACTTTAGTGATCAATAAGGACCTCCTAAGTCCTAAATCATTATTCCAACAATGAAAATATATTACAGATATGGTTACACTCATAAAAAAGTCCACAACATCATCTGAAGACCCTTAACGAGTGATTTGTACTTGTAAAACCCGCATCAACAAACAGGTTGGTGCCACTTACATACTTTGCTTCGTCGCTGGCTAAAAACAACACAGCATTCGCAACATCCTCTGGCACAAAATCCACACCTTGCAAGTTAGCTTGCCGTCCAAAATGGGCTCTAAAACCAGCCAAAGCATCTTCCGTCCTTTCATCCTCTGGCACATGGGCCAAAGCCAAATTAGTCAAAACTGCATATGGAGAAACACAGTTGACCCGAATCCCATGTTTCCCAAGTTCAGCAGCTACACTCTTGGTTAGACCCAACACCGCGTGTTTAGACCCCGTGTATGCGTGAGGGCCCAGCCCACCTATTGCACCCCCAACACTACAAATAGAAATAACCGAACCTTTCTTAAGTGAGATCATTATCCGGGCTGCATGTTTCATCCCAACAAACGTACCCTTAGCGTTTACATCAAATACCTTTTCAAATAATGATAGGGGGAATTCACGGATATCAGGGCAGGGTGGGTCTGCAATCCCAGCATTGTTGACCATTATATCGAGTGTGCCAAACTTGTTGACAGAGACGTCAGCTGCAAGAGAAATGTCAGCTTCAATGGCCACGTCGCCATGAATGAAAAGGGTGTTGTCACCAAGGGTTTCACATAATTGTTGACCAAGGTGGTCGTCAATGTCGACTACACAAACTTTTGCCCCGTGTTTATGAAAAAGACGCACAATGCTTTCTCCAATACCAGTAGCACCACCAGTTACTAAAGCAACTTTCCCTGCAAATTCGCTAAATCATTTTATAAAAAGTAGACATACACAAATTCGCTAAATCTAACAATAAAGGAGCCGAAAAAGGATTGCAAGTCAAGGTCGTCCAATTGAGTTCAAACATAACACCAAATGTGATGTGTGTAACAAAATATATATTATGATTATACAAAATAGAAGTTGAGAAATGGTTTATGTTTGTTGTTTACCTTTGAGCTACAAGAGGTGTATCACTAGAACCAGTGGTTGTCATTGCAAGAGCTTCTTGATCAATCAGGTTACAAGTGTTGACATTTGAGATTCAGTTACCACCATAGAAAAAACATATGGATCATAATAATTGTACCATGAAACAACTCACCACGTTGTCCATCATCCATACCTTAATTACACATTCATACAACATCCGTACATTTTATGTTATTTTATATATAAAATACGTTAAAGAAAATATAACTTTGACCTCAAAGGGTTTGTAACTTAGCAACACATGCGAAAATAAATATATTTAGAAACACAGTTATTTCATTGGAAGTCATAGATTCACAAATATTTGGCACATATTTTCCAATTTACAACTTAAAACAACTATTGAATCCATGAGATTTCACATCCATGAACTCGATCAACAAAATGAACACTACTAAAACCGTTAGAACATCTACATATATTAAAACTGAGTCATCCAAGGCCATGGCTTGTTTCGAAATATTACATGCGAAAACAAGTTATCCCCGCTTACAACATCAATTAGCTGCATTCTACTTAAATTAATTATTCTGAGTACTTGTCCCATTTTAAACCATTGTGATATGTGCTACATGTAAATAAATAAATAAAACATTGATTTAAACATGTGAAAAATGAAAATAAAAATTAAAATAGAACAATTCGATTTAATCTATATGATTACAGTTAATTGATATTTAGAAAAATATCGAACCCACAAAATTTGAACTGCCCGACGACCAAAACTCAAGGAACCATGGACAAGGGCGTAAGTGGATGCGCACCAGAAGGTTTTTCTTCTTTGATGTTTTAATTCACATCAAACTGTGTTAAAAAACGTGTGTGTTCAACTGTTCCTTATTTCACGGAAGGTTTTTTAACTTTCTTTCTTCAGAATGCAGGTATAGTACCAAAAGGTTTTTCCTATCATGAGTTACAACAAACCAGGAAAAAAGATGATTTTTCGTGTTAATATATAATAATCGCTGATATTGAAAAACAAAAACCTCAGAAAACAATTAATAGTACATCAATAACCAAAAACAAATGACTTTAGTGATCAATAAAAAGGGCCCCCCTCGCCCATTATTCCAACAATGAAAAAACAAGATTACAAACAAAGATCACATTATTACATAAATATTTATAACATCATCTGAAAGCCCTGAGAGAGTGATTTGTACTTGCAAAACCACCATCAACAAACAGGTTGGTTCCACTTACATACTTTGCTTCATCGGAAGCTAAAAAGAGTACGGCATTCGCAACATCCTCCGGGACAAACTCCACACCTTGCAAGTTAGCTTGCTCTCCAAAATAAGCTTTAAAACTAGCCATAGCATCCTCGGTCCTTTCATCCTCTGGCACATGCGCAATTGCCATATTAGTCAAAACTGCATATGGAGAAACACAGTTGACCCGAATCCCATGTTTCCCAAGTTCAGCAGCTACACTCTTGGTTAGACCCACTACTGCGTGTTTAGACCCCGTGTATGCGTGAGGGCCCAGCCCACCTATTGCACCTGCAACACTACTAATAGAAACGATTGAACCTTTCTTGAGTGGAATCATTATCCGGGCTGCATGTTTCATCCCAACAAACGTACCCTTAGCGTTTACATCAAATACCTTTTCAAATAATGAAAGTGGAAATTCACGGATATCAGCGCAGGGTGGTCCTGACAACCCAGCGTTGTTGACCATGATATCCAGAGTGCCAAAATTGTTGACAGCTAAGTCAACTGCATGAGAAATGTCTTCTTCAACAGTCACATCGCCATGAAAGAAAAGGGTATTGTCACCGAGAGTTTGGCATAATTGTTGACCAAGGTGGTCGTTAGTGTCGACTACACAAACTTTTGCACCGTGTTTATGAAAAAGACGCACAATGCTTTCTCCGATACCATTAGCACCACCAGTTACTAGAGCAACTTTCCCTAATAATCTGAAAGATGAAGTAAATATCAAGCTGCAAGAATCTTCCTATTTGATTTCTAGGTTATTAACAAGCTTCACTTTACAAAAAGCAAAAAAACACATATTCTGTCAAATCTTATCATCAAGGAACCAAAATGTATTGCAAGTCAAGGTAGTCCACTTTTAGGTGTGCAACGTACATGAGCCGTTATATATGGATCATTAGAGGTATAGCCGTATAGGCACCTTTAACATGCCATACTCAAGCGTATAGCAAAAAAATTTGGTTGAGACAATATATATATATATCCAAATTAGAACTAAAGAAACGGCTTGTGTGTTATTACCTTTGAGCCACAAGAGGTGTATCACTAGAACCAGAGGTGGCCATTTTAAGAGCTTCTTCGCCTTGGTCTTATCTCACTGCAGATTATTCCAATACAAAAGGCTTTGGAAGAAAACTAAAAGATGCAAGAGGGCCTTTGTTAAGATTTGAGATTCAACTCCCACCACCGATAAAACATATGAACCAATTAAAGTTGACTTGTACATTATTGAATATAAAAAGTTTAGCCATCTTTAATCCAAATTTGACTTTTACATTGTTGGATTAGCCAATATTGACTCGTAGAGTTGGATGAATACATACAAGTTTAACCAATTTTCACGAAGTTGAATTGTCAAACACTCGAGACAATAATTTAGGAAAAGGGGTAGATTACTTGCAAGTTGCAACATGGGAGATGCATATGGATACATTTTATTGCTGGTATACTTGAGAAAAGGGTTTTACCTTTGCAAGAGCTCAACTTGGTTCCATCTCACTGCAGCTTATTTTCCAAATATAAAAGGATTTGAAAGGAAACTAAAAGAACATATTTTCCGATACATGGTGACATTTTACAACTTAAAAAGTACTGAATCCTTGTGATTTGACTATGACGTGAACTATATATGAAGTTGATCAAGAAACTAAAGACATTCAACTAGAAAATGGGAACAGATTCAGCATACCCTGAGCGAGTGATTTGTACATGTGAAGCATCCATCGAATCCACACCCTGCAGCAGTGGCGGAACGTGAACTTTTATACTAGGAGGGCCAAAAACAATTGATGTATATGCCTAGAGCATCAAGTATATATGACTAGGGATGCAAAACCACTCGAAATGTCACCTTAACAACAAACAACTTTCATTATAGTTTTATCAATTTTAAGTCGTTGTGTACGCATTACAACTCATGAGACAAAACAAACACTTCTTTTATTTATTTACTTTTATAAGTTACATAAGTTATTTTCAATCTTTTATTCAATAATAAAATTAAAAATATATGCATTTTTAAAGTTATATAATAAGCATAACAGTAACAAATAAGAACAACATAACCATATAACTTAAAGTTTTCATTTTAACTTTAAATATATTTAAAAAAAAGTAAATGCATTTAAGAAAATAGATGTAGTGTTGTTAAAATCAATCAAGATTAGACATATGATTTTGTTCTAAATATATAAACTAGTGTTGCTATTTAAAACTAGAGGAGAGTAATATGACATTAGTTGTATTACAAAGGACCATATAGTGTTGTTATTTAAGACCATAGGAGAGTCATATGACATTTGTTGTAATATAAAGGACTATAACTACACAAAATATAAAACCAAGTGGGACCTAATGGTTTGACTTTAGTAAAACTTCATTTTCTTCGATTCACTGGTTCTCAAAAACACTGGTAACTCCAATTTTTTTTTATTTTATACAGTATTTACTTTGACACTAAAAATCCTATAAAAATAAATAATAATTAGCTATATTAAACACAAATCTGGGATGGCCACAGCCCTCCCCCATCTCCATTACGCCCCGCCCCTGCCCTGCAGGTTAAAATTCTTTCCAACGAAAGCCCGAAAACCTTTGACATCTACTTATCTACCTGATTGAAGGAATGAAAAATGCTTTCCAAACGAAAGCCCATTGAAGGAATGAAAAAATCTTTACCACGATGGCCTGAAAACAATAGTCTATATATATACCAAAAAACTAAGCTCATTTTCATGTAAATTCTTTATATGAAGCACCTAATCACAACACAAATAAAACAATCCAAGCTAGTTGAGAAAACTTGAACCAAGTTTCAACCCAATTATCATCAAGCTTTAAGTATATGTAAAGATTTGTTCACAAACTATCAACCATTTACCGCCTTACTTACAAAGAAAATCAAAATCATCACAAACTCTTTACGACCCACAAGTGATAAGAAAAAAAGACCACAAAAAGTTAAAAAAGTATGAACACCAACCCAACTATCGCAGCAAGAATCCTTCATTAATACGAGAAAGGATCAAAGGGCTTCCGGATGGCATCTTTCAAGATTGTGATCTGTCCGTCTCTCGTCAATACGGCTTCATCCAGATCCTCCACCTTCTTCTTCAGCATTCCAATTTCAGAACTCAAGAGCATGTTATTCTCACTGTATTTCTTCACTTCCTCCCACATCATGTCACGCTCTTCTGACACTTTCGGTAAAATCTCATTAACTATTGCCAGTTCCTTTTTGCAATCTTGTAGTTCGTTTAGTAAACGATAAATGCTCTCATCTTTCTTTATTAGCTATAGGAAAAAAAGAATTAATCAGATAACTTAAACATGATGTATTAGTATGAACAATGGGCAATACAACGAGAGGGATTACAACTCCAGGTTTGACTCTCAAAACTGATCAAAGAGAAAACAGTTGACTTGTTGAGAAAGAATCTCCACAAGTGCACAAAGTAAATCATTAAATGTACTCTTTGTTAAGCTCAAGTGGCCAACCATTTCAAACTTTACTGCCTATATTAACTTAAGAAATTCTGACCGACTTGCAAATGATTTCGACCTACTACTAAATCTATTTCCGCAATGACAAATCATTTGTTTCAATATGCATATCATTTTCAGGAAACTTGGTTCTACCTAAATATACTAAAAGGCATCTTCATCGTAAAACCAGACAAAAAAGGCAACGCCATCTACCTACATTCAATATCCAACACAATGACACATTTGCCACCATAAACTGTCAATAACCAACCCAAAGGAGACTCATTAATCACACTTGTGTTCCTCTTACATTCATCGAACATATACACTATAACTGTAAATCAACACTTAAACAGATCTGATTCTCATACATTCATCATCAAAAACAAAAAACAAACATCTAATGCATAAGAACAATAAGCATTGCCATCAAAAACACTTCAAAAAATCACCAGTAACAAAATCCGTGACAAGTATCCATCAGCAAGAATCAGAGCTATCCAAATTTAACACATACCCACAACCAAATTCCCAAAAGAAAATATGAAATAAGTTTAGACTCAAGGATTTGACATGACCCGGCACAATCCGACTCGACCCAAACCGTTAAATTTGCCCGTCATGTAATAAATGCTTGTACCGACCGTGATATAAACTATACATAATTCTTATCGTACTAATAGCCGTACCTGAATTTCGAGATCTTTCATCTTGTGAGAAATGCAAGAAAGATTGTCCATGGCATTTTGCACTTCACATCTCAGGATGTCATTTCCTCTAACAGCCGCTGCCACCTCAGCCTCAAGTCGCTCAACATCTACCTCTTTCGAATACAGCTTCTCCCTTAGGACCCTGGTCATCAAAGCTTCTGCCTTCAAATCAGACTTTGCAACATCCTGCACAAGTAAGCAAAATATTGAGAAACTCAACTGGAAAATCTTTGTATTTAGTTTGGAACTCTTTTGGAAGATGTGTAACAGATTAAAAAGTTTACCTCAGAACATTCTTTATCTGGAGGCCCAGCACACGACTTTTCATGTAGAACATCAGATACAGTCTGCAAACTTCGTGTTAAACTTTCAGCTCCCGTTTTAAATCCTTGAAGTTTCATGTCTGAATCCACAATAAATTGGCTATTTAAACCATCATGTAATCTTTCATTACCCTGCTTGGTTTCCAAAGATGAATAGCATGCTCTTTCTTTAACATTTTCAAATAGTTTTGAACAGAGCTGCACACTATCATCAATCAAGCACATGCCTTGATTTTGCAAGCAATGAATACGGCTCCATAGTTCTTGATCGAGTTTGAAAGTTGAAAAGCCACCGTCTTTTGCACTTCCTTTTAAACGGTGTAACAAGCTTATATTTTCGTGTCTAAGAGAATCAACTTCAAACCTATATGATTCTAGCTCCTTCCTCAAAGATTGCTCAACCCCGGTTAACCTCAAAAGCTCGGTTTGCAACTTTGACTGCTGGTTATGGTCAAAGTTCCTCAAGTCTTTACTAAAACCTTCTTGCAATCCTTCAATTGTCTTTCCTTGCTCATTACAAGTTCTAAGAAATTTTGTCACAGCTCTATGTAACTCCTTGCATTCTTTATCTTTATCTGAATAGTTTCTTTTCAACAAATCTCGTTCTCCATCAGCCACGCTGTATTTATCTTGTAATGATGAAAGGCTCTGATGTAGATTTTGATTCTCTTTGACTACTTCTTCCATCTTTACACCTTGACTTGTTGACCCGCATGCACAACTCTGCTTTGGTTATCCAACTCCCTTTCACCAAACATGAAGACTTCCCTTTGAAGCGACACGTTTTGCTCTGCAAGCTCTCTAACTCTCTCCCGAAGCCTATGCTCCTCCATTTGGTATTTCTCAAGCTTTAAAGACCACTCAGTTGACCTCCTATCTAATTCCTTCTCCAATGCTACCTGCATCTCAATTTTCTCCTTTTCCAATTTTCTTGTTCTACAATCCAATTCAGCCTTCAGTAATGTAATCTCATCAGTCTCATCTGATTCCTCAATGACCTGTTTTGCTAGTTTTCTTGGGGATCCATGTGCAATTCCGTTCTCAACCCAATCTCTAGTAGACATATAGAGTTTAGATTCTCTTTTCGGGTCTCGGAAGGAATGTGACCTTGGTTTCTGATTGTAACCACCATCAGTAGGTGATTCTGGTGTTGCATATTGGAACATCGGCGGTCTTTTCCCACCACCATTAGCTTGACAAACATGATTTTTTGTGTTGGAATTGATGTGTATAGAGCTCTCTTGGTGTTGTTCACCATCAATGTATCGATCTTCAACCTTATTAGATGTATTAGTTGAAGAATTGGAAAAGCTTTCTGAAGAATTATTATCAAGTCCAGTAATATTTAATCTCTCTGTTCTCGCTGCAGCATCAAAAGCAGAATTTTCAACCTTATTACATGTGTATCAATTAGTTCTCTGAATCATCTTCTATACAATGCTTTCTTTTACCAAAAAAAATCTTCACTAATAATAATAAAAAAAAAGGTTTGTTTTCACTCCATTTATTTATGTATGTGATGTGATGTTGTTATTGTTATTATAATATTTTTTTCTTCTCAATTTATATAATAAAGATTGAATCTTCTTAGGGTTGTATAGGATTTAAAGCCTTGAAATTTTTATTCTCTTAGTTTTTATAAAAGAATCTCATGTGTGTGTATGTCTGAATCTGAATGCAATTGAATTCTTTTGTTTTTATGTTATTTAATGATCTTTTAATTGTTGGTGACATGGGGCAGTCTCATGCATTTCTTTTCATGAATCGTGTATCAATTAGTTCTCTGAATCATCTTCTATACAATGCTTTCTTTTGCCAAAAAAAATCTTCACTAATAATAATAAAAAAAAAGGTTTGTTTTCACTCCATTTATTTATGTATGTGATGTGATGTTGTTATTGTTATTATAATATTTTTTTCTTCTCAATTTATATAATAAAGATTGAATCTTCTTAGGGTTGTATAGGATTTAAAGCCTTGAAATTTTTATTCTCTTAGTTTTTATAAAAGAATCTCATGTGTGTGTATGTCTGAATCTGAATGCAATTGAATTCTTTTGTTTTTATGTTATTTAATGATCTTTTAATTGTTGGTGACATGGGGCAGTCTCATGCATTTCTTTTCATGATTTGTATCAGTTGGGGGCAAAGATGAAGAAACTCTTTTTCTTTAAGTCGTCTACTACATCAAGTAATGGAACGAGCAATCTATTGCCGATAGATAAGCGATCACATTCAGAGAATTCAAAGTCAAATAGCAAGGGAAAGACAGCGTTAGAGATTAAATACCTAGGTAAATAGTGGACACAGGCTCTTTGTAGGGGCCAAGGTTGTAGATATCGGTTATCGGTTTATTATCGGTCGACCCCGATAAGTGATAAGTAGGATATATCGGGGATATATCGGGTACCCTAAATTGTAAAGGAATTTATCTAAAATTTATATATATACTAACAATATATACAATTTGTAATGCAAATTGAAAACATAAAAGCATAAGTTTAGTTTACATACCTTTGAATCTTGCTGCTATCTTCAGGTCAGAATGCAACAAACAGAAGCAGCAACAAAGTGATGAATCTGGAATTCTGAACAGAAGCAGAAAAACTGAACAGGAAGTTAGAAAGCAAACATAAAGAGTTAAACTAAAACATGTTATGCAGAAAATTACAAAACAGAAGCTTTAAAAACTCAAATAATAAAGAATTAATTAATAATTAACTACAAAAAAAAGAAGAAAAGAAAGTAAGAAACTTACTGGAGCATGAATAGTTGTCGCCGGAGGTGGATTGGCCGGCGGTGGATCCGCCGGTGACTTGAATCGCCGGAAATCACAGCCGGGTGGTGGGGATCAGCGAGGTGGGGGCGTGGGGGTGTGTCGTGTGTGAGAGGCTGGAGGCTGAAGCAGTGAATGAGAAGAGAAACCCTAAATTCTTTTATATAACCCGTTTTTTTTTTTTAATTAAAAAAGTCAACTTTTTTTGTTGACCGAAAAGGACCGAAAAGGCCGATAAGTTCCGATAAGTTCCGAGATTGACCGAAATTTGACCAAAACGATAACTGGACCCGATAACCCATTTTTCGTATCAGTGAAGGGCCGACATCCGATATATCCCTGATATATCGGTCGAGATGGCCGATATTTGCAACACTGGACTAAACCCCATCCGAAAATATATATAATTTTAATAATTATATGTAATGAATTAATAAGTTATATTTGAAATACAGATAAAATTGAATATAAAAAATATGATCTTAATAATAAAATTTAATACACACCTTACCTACTGTAAATAGATAATGATGATGATGAATCTTGTAAATTGATGATGATGTCATTTCCATCTTTGTCCCAATTTTGATGCAGATAGTGGTGCATAACTAGACCTGGCAATCCATACCCACAATAAGATGAACGGATCAAATTGGGTAAATTTTATCAGCTTTTGGGTTGATTTGGGTATTAGGATGGAAAAGAAAGCGGGTCTCAGATACAACCCCTCAAATTCTGATTTGTTACCAGCGGGTCGAGCTTAAACGGGTATGTATATAACACCGTCATTGGCCGGCAAGGCGGCACAACACCTAACCGGAGCCCAGTCGCCGGTCATTAGCCCACCTTCGTTTACTTCATGGTTGCCGGATAATAATATATTTTTTTGGGGGGGTTTCATAGCCATAGCCATTATTGAACTTGAACTTCAGGAACTGATAAGCAAGGTTTTCTTTATTTTTGTGGGAGATGGTGAACATAGATACAAGGGCTAATTACTTAAAAGGGTATCATACTCTCACTTTTTTACTATAACATGACTCAACGTTTTTTTCCATCTAATATAAGGATCCACCTGATAAAAGATATCTAACACGAGTACCAAAACCACCATCCGGTTTTTAAAGTCTAGCTCGAAGCGGTTTTATGTGTTTTATGCCATGTAAGCAAGCCATGTCGTATAATGTTGACTTAGGGTTGACTTGTTGACTGAGAAATCAACACATATTCAACAACAATCAATCTTCCACGTTTAGATTCAATCTGCAAGCTATTTTGTTTCCCCTTTCTTATTAATAAACATGATATAAACATCTAATTGAAATAATAGTACATAAAAAACAAAAAAATCTATACAAAACAATAAATCTTGAAACAAAACAAAATATATATCTATCTATACAAAACAGATCCGGCCAAACACCACCGGATCTTTCATCCATCTCGAACCCCAATACGTAATCTATATATACGAAATATATACATACAAGTATTTGAATCCACGTATCTATCATCTGATATATACACACATGAAGTCCACGGCCGGAGCACATGAATTCCGATTAGTCAATGACCGGAGCACACCATTAGGCACCAATGACACCGGATCTTGTTCATCACATGAAATCCATGTCGTGTATCATTTTCATCATCATCACGGCTTGTACATCTGATCCAGTATTGATGGTTGTGGATATAAATCAAAAAGAGGGAGATATATACATATCTTGCTGGAAAGAGAGAAACAAGAAGTTCCTAGATCTATAGAACGAGTGGATGTCATGGTTAAATATAAGATGAAAAACTAAGAAAACCCCCACACACAAAAAAGTGATACGCCGGCTAATTTGGCCGGGTAGGTTGCGGCGGCAGTTGGCCGGATATCTATGTGGTTATGATGGGGGTTTACAATGGGGAATGGGTCTGACATTAGCCAATGAGATGGAATGGAGATACAAAATAAGAACTGGAGATGAGATGATTCCTGGAAGATAAATACAATGAATGTATTCTATTCAGATTCAAATATGGTAAAATGAAAGATAAACACTAGCTTCACATTTATTTTTATTGTCGTACGCTATATAATAATAATTATAATATAATGATAATGATAATACATAATAAAATAAAATATGGCAGAACAAATGGAATGTGAGGTGACACAAACCACTCCACGTAGGCGTTAAAACCACTAGTGGTATTTTTAAAACCCAAAATAAATGGTGTTAACGACGTTGATCCTTACATTAGATGGAAAAAAACGTTGAGTCATGTTATAGTAAAAAAGTGAGAGTATGATACCCTTTTAAGTAATTAGCCCTAGATACAACTAGTGACAGAATATTAAATTAAAAATATAGATATAGATAAAGTTCAGTGACTTTTTTTGTGGCAGACTAAAGGTACACGTGTAAACATTATAATTCACCTATGTGTAAAAAACTTTAGTACTAATAATACATATACATATATTCAAGATTTATTAAGTAACTAGTTATTTTACCCGCGCATTGCACCGGGCTATTTAGTAATCTAAGTGATTCATAAAAAATGCAATGCAACAGAAACAAACATATTTAATCCAACTAAATAAAACAATTGTCAAATGCATTGACACGAACAAAAAATCAGATGTCAAAACATAAGATCAAAATCGAGGCTAAAAAAAAATCCAATTGTAAATAGAAAGTGAAAGCATTCTTGAATACCTGCAGTAATTTAAACTTGTGTTCTCATTTTGTAACACTTGTTGGTACTACTCCAAACACAGGTAATTTAAACAGGTCCCCATAGTTGGTACTACTCCAAACCTTACCCTTATAACTCCAACCCAAAAACTTGTATTCTAGCCAATTAAAGACTTGTATTCTCATTTTGTAACAGTATTAGATACTTGACAAATTACTTTTCCACAATGAAAGTTCCAACTACCTTGCAGCTTATTTACAATCCAAGGAGTATTTGACATTTTATCCGAGAAGTCTTGTCTTGCATCAGCAATCACGCTACATAATGCATATGCATGCCTTGATTTCTCTTGAAATTGCCTCAACATTCTCAATATATTGAAAACTAAGCTTTTGTGCATCATTGAATCGCATCAAAACAACCGTCTGAAAAATAGTCGTTATCATGTATGTGAGTTAACATGATTGAAATTCAGTTTAACTATGAGCTTTTTAGCAGTTATTAAACCCTTGACATCAAGAAAGACCATGGTGAATACAAATGCCAACGACAATAATCATCTTTTCTACTGAAACATGCCAAATTTAACCATTTGTCCATTATATAGCAGAAAACACACATCTTTTGAGGTTGTTTTGTTTCAACTTAAAGACTTTCTCTACTTATGGGATTGTTATTAGCTATTTAACCCTCAAAACCTATGAACGAAGGTGCAAGAATACACCTTTTAAAGCTGTTTTGTTTCAGGTTGTTTTTATTATTATAAATTATAAAAAATCACTTACCGAACTTATAGTAAAATATTGGTTAGTTGACTTTGCAGCGACTAAAACAGAGGTTACAAATAGCTAATCACTTTGGCACTATAGTATAAAAGCTTGAACATGACTTTTTAATCATAAATGTAGCATGACTATAAAAAAAGCTTTACCGTATTAGGCTCCAAATCCTATAGAAAGGGCAAAGATATTGGCCTGCATTTTTTTATAATGGGAGGAATATTGATTTGAAGAAAGAAAATTAACCTGCATTTATTCATTTCTTGGAGTTAAATTTTTTTGACATATATGAGTTATACGGAAATGAAATGATAAAGTTAAGGATACGGATAAGTTATTTATATATGAGTGGCGAAATGATTATGAGGACAGAATCCTTTTAAGGGGGAGGTAATTGTAACATCCCAAACTTTTCGTGGTTGACTTGTTGACTATTCTGTTGGTTGGCGTTAGGTTTCGTTAAGTTATGTGCCCTAAATGAGATTATGTGATTAAATGCTTACGTGTTTAATATGAAATGATTAATATGAGTTAAATGAAAGTAATTAAAAGTAAAGTTAAGAAAGTCAAGTGCTTGTTAGATCGTTAAGACTTCCGGAAAGAAAGTTAAGCTTAGAAAGTAACGTTTAAAAAGTTGAGGGACTAAAGATGGAGTTATGGAAGTGTTGGCCAGGGGTTAAGGGTTAATTAGGCTCCCCCTTCCCTCTCTCAAAGCTATTATCTCCAAGATCCATTCATTTCGTGGTGTTTCGGGCAAGATTTGATTAAGATCTTTCATCCTTATGATCATCTACAGGTAATATAGGTGTTAATCCTTTGAAATCTGATCTTATAAGTCTTATATGTCGATCCGATCCAGGCCATGGGGTTTGGGTTGGGTTATATTGCAAAACGTTTACCGATTTCATGTGATTCGGGTGATCAAATAAGTGATTTATGTTTGTAATGGATCAAGGAATCAATTGATGGTTTGAAGGCATCAATTGTGTCATAAAAGATGTCAATTTCATGTTTCCAGATCGGGGTTAGGGTTTGAGATCGAATGGGAATCGTTTAAAGAGGCTCAAAAATCAAGTTTGCTGATCGAGCCCCGTTGTGCGGTGCACAGGAATTCTGTGCGGTGCACAAGGATTCTGTGCGGCGCACAGGAATTCTGTGTGGTGCACAGATTAGTCTGGGTGCTTCTGTTTGAGTTTATGCGGCGCATGGAAGATCCATGCGGCGCATATTCAGGCAGTCGTATAGGCTTATTTTCATGCTCGTTTGACCCATAGACCTTATGTTTAGGTTACCTTATGTTATAGGGAACTTAGAGAGGTCTTTTGAAGCCACGTATATGTTACCTATTGGTTGTAAGATGATATTGGTAGATGGAAACACAAACAAGACAAGGTAACTGAAAGAACCCAAACTCATTTTAGGAAAATAAGAGAATTTTTTTATTTATTTTTTTTTTTTTTACAGATTTTCCCCACTGCGGCGCAGTGGGGCTGTGCCTGCCCACTGCGGCGCAGTGGGTACCTGCTGCCCAGTTTTTTTCCAAAACTCCATTTTGACACTTAAATCAACTTACAACTCAACCAACTCAAAACCAAACTTCACATTACAACATTTATGAGTTCAAAGAAGGATTTGACACATTACAAAAGACAACGTACAAAATTAGAAATTTCGGCATGACCCGTTCGTAAAATCGTCATCCAAACCTGTTACGGATTATGAGTTTCTCCAAAACACATTTAAACAAAATCAATACATTACAACTACAAGACGACCCATTTAAAATACCCAAAAACTCGAGTCTAACAAAAACCTCTCACTTCCTCCCCCTCCCCCTCCCCCTCCCCCTCCCCCTCCCCCTCCCCCTCCCCCTCCCCCTCCCCCTCCCCCTCCCCCTCCCCCTCCCCCTCCCCCTCCCCCTCCCCCTCCCCCTCCCCCTCCCCCTCCCCCTCCCCCTCCCCCTCCCCCTCCCCCTCCCCCTCCCCCTCCCCCTCCCCCTCCCCCTCCCCCTCCCCCTCCCCCTCCCCCTCCCCCTCCCCCTCCCCCTCCCCCTCCCCCTCCCCCTCCCCCTCCCCCTCCCCCTCCCCCTCCCCCTCCCCCTCCCCCTCCCCCTCCCCCTCCCCCTCCCCCTCCCCCTCCCCCTCCCCCTCCCCCTCCCCCTCCCCCTCCCCCTCCCCCTCCCCCTCCCCCTCCCCCTCCCCCTCCCCCTCCCCCTCCCCCTCCCCCTCCCCCTCCCCCTCCCCCTCCCCCTCCCCCTCCCCCTCCCCCTCCCCCTCCCTCCCTCCTTCCCCTCTCCACTCCCTCACTCCCCCTCCCTCCCCCCTTTGTCCCTCCTCTCGCCCCCCTCCGACTACAAAACGACCCATTTAAAATACCCAAAAACTCGAGTCTAACACTAGACATCATAATAATTTTCCAAAAGGACAAAACAAGAGTACAAAGAGCCGATAGTTCAAAGGGGTCACTATGGGTCCTATTGCCAATACCATTATCCGCATTTAACCAAAGCAACCCATAACCATTAAGCATCTTACTTCAATCTTTACATTACTTAACTCTCTTCCGCATCCGGGACAACCTATAAAAAGGTAAACAACTAAAAAGTAAGCAAAGCTTAGTGAATAATCTTGCATACGTTTATACATACGAAGGAGGGCAACGCACAAAGGACTATTACATGTAACCCATGACACCGTCGTGCCATACCTACATGCTCACCTTTGCACTTTAACGCTATACATGGATCCATATAAGCTATATCAACACAATCGATATCAATAATCTCGGGGTTCTTAGGCCCCATTCACAAGAGGTTCTTAGGCCCCATTCACAAGAGGTTCTTAGGCCTCATACACAAGGGGTTCTTAGGCCCCGTAAATCACATCAAGAGGTTCTTAGGCCTCAGGGTTCTTAGGCCCATAATCACAATGCCCCGCACGGGCTTTAACGCCAAATCAATTACCACACACGGAATCCACCATCGTATGGTAATTGACCCAAGGCATATATAAAAGTATGCAAGAATACTCACCTCCTTCGCGACCACAAATCAAAAACCATCAAAACCGCAATTACACAATAGTTATGCTTCAACCTGGCAATAATTCACAAATACATATAATGTCATCAAACACACACAAGGTCACTTAGCCACATTCAATTGCATCTTAGAACCAAACCCATCTTTTATAGTCTCACATTGTTCTTAGTTTGATTTACAACATATTCGCCTCTTACATCATTATCATAAGGCCAAACTCATTTTTATACGAAAAGTATCCTTTTCATTATTCGACCAAGGTGACTTCAAACAAGCATAACTTGAGTTCTACTCAATCTTTTTAGGTGATTCCAGTGGCCAAATTTACTTAACACACTTAGGTACATTTCATCTTTAGAGACCAAATTCAATACATCATGAACCCTAAGTCAAAATTAATTCAATTGACCCATTTAATCAAAACCCCAACTTAATTACTTGCAAGAACCCTAATTAGAACAAGTAAATGAATTAGAAATACCTTCAAAAATGAGATGAAATCAATTAAAGAATGGCATGCTATCCCACACTAACTTGTCTTCTTCCCTTTTTAATCTTGAACCAAGCACCCCCAAATCAAATGGATATTTAAAATCCTAATTTCCCAATTTAATTTTTTTGCTAGAATCCTTGAACATTATTATTATGATTATTAAGATTATTATTATTATTATTTCATAGAACTTTTCTTGAATTAGATGAAATAAAGATTCCCAAAGTCTAAGATGTGATATTGGAAGAATATAGAAGATTATAGATAAAGTTAGTAGAAAGATTGGATTAAAGAAATGAAGAAGAAGAAGATTGGAAAAAAAATGAAGTGGAGGATGACTAAGGAAAAGGGATGGGAGTCTGGCATGTTCTTGTGATGCCACGACCCATATCAATTTTTGAGGGAAAAATATATCCGCTATTCGCTAGAGTTCCAACTAAATAAATCCCGTATTCAAAATATAAATACTAGGAAATTATTTTAATGATAAAACTATAATAAAGGTTTATTTTCATTGGCTTAAAAATTTCGGGATGTTACAGTAACCTTGCGTATTGCTCGATTGTGCTCGTCACGAGGTAAGATAACATCTTTTATCACATGAGGGACAACAAAATATAGTTTTCATAAGTTAACTTCCCCAAATGAATGATTGTATGTTTATATGTATTCGGGAATTAATGGGAGGTTACTATGGGATTGATTATGGTTGCCATTGATGATGAATGGTAATCTTATGCATGCTATGATGAAATGATGATATGTTATGTTATGAAATGATGTTATGATGAAATAAGGTAAATGATAAGCTAAAATGTATATGTTGATAATACGATAAGATTCTATGATGATATAAACGTATGATGCTATAATGCAATTGTTGATATGATGACGCATTGTTATGATGTTATGCTTATGAAATGATATGACGATATGTTGCTATCACCTTAAGATGATACGATACTTATATGACATGATGATATGATGTCATTATGTTATAATGATATGTTGATATGAATGATACGTTGATATGGAAATAAAGTGATATGACGATGTGATGTTAATATGTGATGATCATATGTTGATGCATATATGTCATATGATTGATTGTATGGCTTGAACACCTAATCACTAGACTTCTATAGGTTTGCCATGATGTGAGTCCCTTTAACTTCGAGATGGTTAACCAATAGAAAGTGTAAAATACAACAAGTCTAATAATCACTAGATTTGGACTAGTATTACTTGTAATAAAGATGCAAGATATATAAACAAGTAATACAAGACTTAAAGCAATAAACAAATAAAGTGGACCATTATGTATGTTTCATGGGTATTTCATTTATTGATGTTTAAATAAAATACAAGGTTGTTGCGGAATCAAGATAACACAATTAAGTGAGTATCCTAACAACCTATGAGTTACAATATGATCTATATTTGTCAAATAGCTCTTTAGGATCGAGATACTTAAAGTTGTGAAGTATCCCTGTTTAAGATCGAGAGTATTTGAACAAATTCACTTAAATGCAAAAGGAATGCTTAAAAGTATTTTTGTCAAGGAAATGACTTTGTATTTATAGGCAACAAATTCACCAGTGAATTTGTGCCGTACAAATATGGTTGGCATACATTTAATGATCCGACAAGAACATTAAATGTATTGGATAAGGAATAAGGATAAAGTCACATCAAGTGCAAGTGTATCCTATTATCCAACCACCTTAACACACGTATACTTTGTTAAAGAACAAGTGGATTGTTCTTTGGAAAGTGTGTTAAAGGCAAAAGTCAATCCTCGATATTAGTGTTCAGACTTGCAGGATCTAGAACACTAACAATTCTCCAGTGTGCAGATCTGGTAAGACTTTCCAGTGGACTCCGCCATTTGTTAAGTCTTCTTCCTTCAGACTTCAGTCTTTGACTTCAGTCAGAATGTCTTCAGTAGAGTAGATCTGGACTGGGGTGAAGTCTTCAGTGAGCTAATCTGGAGAATGCTCCAGATTACCTGTACAAGTAAATGCTCACTAGTCTTCAACTATTTCTGGACAAATCTTTAGAGGGACTCCAGATTCCAAGTCTGGAGTAGGTCCAGTAGTAAAACGTTTTCTGGTTAGATCTTCAGCGAGGCTCCAGTAGTCGGGTCTGGAGCGAGACCAGCAAAACAAGTTTTCTTAACAAACCTAAATAAGGTTCCAGTAGTCCAGTCTGGACTAAATCTGGACCTAACAAATTCCCCCTCTTTGTTTAGAAATAATGCAAGTGTTTTCAGACTTATAGATATACAAATTTGTATGTCTGGAAAACACTTGGTCGATTTAAGTCTAAAAAATCTAAGTTACTGGAAAACACTTTATAGATCATGAGTGTTTTCAGTTTCATCTTTAAGTTCTAACTTAGACTAAATCTGGTCATTTACTTATAGAAATTAAAAAATTGCAACTATTATTACTTTCATCAAAAAGGAAAATAATTACAACTTTCATAATACACTAAATACAATAAGTACAATGATAAGAGTTTAGGCCCTTCTTCTCGATGAATGCCCTGGTGCATCTTCAGTGGCCTTCCTCTTTGGAGATGGAGATGATGGAACAGACACTGGTGGTCTCAGACCCAACACAGCTTCCAATTGTTGAATTCTCTTCCAGACTTTCTCAATCCTTTTCATAAAAGCCTTCACATCTGGAGAGAGATCAGTCTTACCTTTGAAGGTCAATCCTATCTCCTTTAGTTCAGTCCACCCAAAAGCTTGGACTGACGTATCCTTCCTTTCATCAGTAAAGTTACCTTCTCTGGTCAACTTCACATTAAACCTGGTCATCCCTTGATGATTTTCAGCCAGTTTGATTTCAGCATTTATAATCTTTCTTGCATTGGCCCTGAAATTCATCATTTCATCATATTTAGCCCTCTGCTTAGCCAACTGTACCATTTCTTCAGTATCCCTGGATACACCACTCTGTTGTCCTTCAGTGGACTGGTGTTCTTGTCTATTGATCTTCAGAGTGGTATCCAGAGGAATAAAGGTGCTAACATCACCATCTTTTATTGCTTTCAGTTGCTTGGCAGTAAGTTTAGGTAGACCAGTCATTCTCTTTCTGTATTCCAACTCCAGAGCACCAGCATTTCTTCTAATTTTCTTCTGGAGGCTTACCAGCTCCTCCTTTCTTTGTCTGATCAACTCTGGAATGGACACACCATAAATTAATGAGTCATATACCTGTTCTTCTTCAGCATAGAACGAGCGTATATGAACATCATTCAGTGCATCAAGACACTGATGAACTCTTGGATCCTCTTTTATCCTCTTGAAAACTTCAATATTTACGCCTAACCTGCCAGCGTTGTAGGAGTCCAGAGTACCCATTGTTGCCATATCCCTATGATGGGCCAGCAGTTCATCTCTTTGATTATTCTTGAAGATTTCGATCATTATGCACTGTTGTTGCAATTTCCTTGATGTTTCATTGTCAACATCTCCAAATTGCTCTTCCTCTTCACCAGGCACAACCTTTTCTTTTCCTTTAATAGATTTCAATGTAGTAGGAATGTCTGGGAAGCTTTCAAATTGGGGCTCACTGGCATCAGTACCAGTAGCCTCTTCTTCAGTCTGCACAATGGCTTCAGTGCCAAGTGCTCTCTGGGCCATACGTGCACTGGCATCAGTACCAGTCACTTGCCTTCTCTGAACAACGCTTTCAGTAGCGACTGCCCTTACAACCTCTTCCTTTCTTTTCCTTGTTAACTCTTGGTCACCAGTTGATGGAACTGACAATTTTCCCCCTTTGGAATGATCTCTAGTCCTGGACTTTAGATCATTCCACAACTCTTCCATCATAAGCCTGTCTAGTGAACCAAAAGTTCTTCCTTGTTCTGGCAAGGAAGCAGTCATACCAGTCTTGAGTGCCTGGACTTCCCTTTTAATATTATCAATTGCTTCTGGCAAGTCCTTTGGCAGCTCAACCTCAATCATCTTTGCAACTTCTGGCAACATAACATCCTGAAATGATCTAAGGATAGATCCTGATATTTCTTCAGTGATCTCTTTCAGCATATCATTTCTAAACCTTCTTGTACATTCTTCACTGATAGTGCGAACAACTGCACTCTGGTCCAGTGTGGGCCTACTCTCCAGAGAGCTTACCCTTGTAACCAGCTGCTCAACCTTTTCTTTAAGACCTGCCAGTGGACCAACAACCTTACTTTCCACTACAGTCTCAACTGAACTTACAATCTTCTCTTCAAACCCTTGTACTGCCACCCTTATATTTTGAGAATTTAGATTTGTGGCCAGTACCAGCTCATCCAACTTATCAAAAACCAACTTCTCATTCCCAGCAAAAAGGTTCATTTCTGACGCTAAATTGTTTGATAAAATTGATTTGAAGTCAGAAATAACCTGGGAAGAGCTCTGAAGTGATCTCTCCAGGTCCGCCACCTTACTAAGAAGGCCTTGGACCTCGGTAGAAGATGAAGTGGAGAGACCACTGGGTTGTTCCAGATGAGAAGTCAATCTGGTCATCATAGGTACTTGTGTCCAGTCCTCTTCAGTTTCAACATTTGAGACTGGCACACTTTGTTCGGTTGGGTTTACTGGTGGTGATTGAGTTTGTGTTGGTTAAATGAATGGTGTGAAGTATGGAGTTGATTGAGGAATTGATGGTGGTGGTGGTGGTATCTCTGGTGGTGGTGTTGGTTCTGAAGATGGTGGTGGTGGCATTTCGGTTTCTGGTGTAAGAATATTTGTTTCTGGTGGAGGTGTAGGCATCTCTGGTTGACTTTCAATCTGTACAACTTCTTCACCCAGAAAGTCCATGTTCACATCAAAATTCTGACCTCCAGACATAGGAGAGTCAGCCTCATCCCAAAACGATGCACCAGCAATATCTACTTGTTCACCAACATCAACATTTAGATCAATCTGGGCTTCTTGTTCGCCAGATGCTTGTTCTTCAGTCTGAACAATTTGCTCACCAACTTGAGCCACATCTTGTACAACAGCCTGGACTTCAGTGTCCACTCTCTGTTCAGATTGTACAGTAGGATCAATATACTCCTCTTCAAAAATAGGAGACCCATCTATATTCATTATATCACCAGGATGGGTTGATGGATTTACCTGGACTCCTCTCCTCATCAGACGCCTATGTGATCTTGGTCGTCTAGAAAGCTCAACTGTTTCTGGTCTACCAACTGGAGCCACTTGTTGAATAGGTTGAACCATTTCAACAACTTCAATATCTTCGCTACCAGCAGGTACTTCAACAACTTGGACCCTGCCTGGTGCCACATTCTCTTCTATTCTTTGAAGTGACAACATTGATTGAGGAATGTCCACCTCACCATCTCTGGACCTTAAGTTGGTCAGATCTCTCATGTACTCACTCATTGAGAAATGAGTTGTTTCAAAATCATACTGGGCTCCAAGAACGTTCTTAAAAATTATTGAGAGAAAACGAATGTATGGTACAAAGGGCTTTCTCCCTTTTACCTTTAAACGCTCTACCAGATCGTCAAACAATATCTGGGCAAAATCAACCCTTAGCCCAAACCACAAACAGTAGGCAATCTGGAGGTGGGTTTGATTGATCTGGTCTAACCCTCCAGAACTACCTCCAAGGCACTCGACAATATGTGTGAAGAAGTATCTCCACGAATCCGTCAGTCTGCTTATATATATTGTTCCCTTCCTTAGCAACTGACCATGCTCATCCACTATCTCTGTATGCCCCATCAATCTGCATACCTCTCTAAAGTTGATACCAGTAGGGAGTGGTATTGCCAACTCATTCTCATCCAGATAGCCTAATTGAAGAGCTGCTCTGAGAGAATCTACTGTAAAAGCCAAGGGTCTGGTCCCTTGCTCGAGAGAATATTCAATAGATGAATTTACTTCATTATATTCAGCTGTGTACCAGAATTCACACAAATAATCGTGATACATCTTTTCTGGATTTATTGTTAAAGCACCATACAATGGACATGAGAGAAAAAAGGTATTTAATCTCCCAATGATTGATTGTGGATCATGGACACTGGATAGCGAGAGTTTTGCCATCCAGTTATTCATATTCATCCTTATAGCCTTTGCTTCAAGGGTGATATGAGGTGCTTTAACTACATCTGCAGCCGGAGCATATTCAGCAGATAGAAGATTTCTTGGTGAGTTTGATTGTCTAGGAGCCATTGGAATTTATAAATGAAGATGAAATTGAATGATTTTAGGGTTTATGATGAAGAATTTAATGAATTGCAGTTAATATAGGAGTTATATGATTGGAAAATGAATGAAGAATTTAAGAAATTGAATGAAGGAATTTTAGATTTGGGAGTAAATGTTCGAAGTAAATGAAATTGAAAGTGAAAGTGGGTATATATAGGATTGAGAATGTGGAACTCAAACGATTAATTTGAAATTATCAATTACAATTTTTGATTGTGTTCTGAGATCCGCATTAATTACATCACATCACACATAAATGCATGACGGTTTACAGCCCACAAAACAGTAACAACTTGTACTTTTTGTTTTCCCAAAGTAAAAAGACCATCATTGTTTTGAAAAACTTACATGCCACGTAGGATTTATAAGATAAATATCTTTGAAAAAGTTTGCTTACGTGGCACATACAAAGATCAAGTATTTTGAAAATATTATGACATATTTCAGTGCATCTGGAGGTTGACAGGACCGTCCAGTATCACTGGTGGATTAGTCCAGTGAACATGTACTGATGGTACACTGGAGGGATACTCCAGTAAAGTACCAGTGAAAGCCAATTTTGAAAGACTGGAAACCTTAAACTTGCACGTCAACTAATACAGACAAATGAGAGGGACACATTTACAAGAAGACATAAGTCAACTCAAACACACACTTCAACCTGTCCAGTTACCAGTGAGAGGGACATATTTACAAAGCACCAGTAATATTTTCTGAAGAATTTGTCCAGTGAGAAAATAAATTCCCCCTGAACTTAAACATTTTTTAAGAGAAAATATTTTTCAAGTCTTCCCTGGAATGTTGATCCAGAAATAAATTTTTGAATCTTTAAATCAAAGATCCTTAGTAGTACACAATGGCGTTCAATACCAAGGTTCCAGATTTAAGGGTTTAACATTCCCAACTCACCAACAAGATATTCAAAAGTTTTTACATCCAGTGGTTTAGTAAAAATGTCAGCGAGTTGTTTGTCAATGGGAATAAAATGGAGTTCAATGTTGTTTTTCATAATATGATCGCGAATGAAATGGTACCTTAGATCGATGTGTTTGGTTCTTGAGTGCATGACTGGATTGTTGGAGATAGCGATGGCACTGGTATTATCACAAAAGATTGGAGTTTTTGAATATTTAATACCATAATCAAGCAACTGGTTCTTCATCCAGAGTATCTGAGCACAACAACTGGCTGCAGACACGTATTCAGCTTCAGCAGTGGATAATGAAACTGAAGTTTGCTTCTTACTGGTCCAGCTGACCAGTTTGCCACCTAGGAAATGACATCCACCAGTTGTGGATTTCCTATCTATCTTACAACCTGCATGATCTGAATCTAAATAACCCATTAGATCCATGCCTGAGCCTTTGGGGTACCAAAGACCTAGACTGGGGACACCTTTAAGGTACTTCAGTATGCGCTTTACAGCAAGCATATGAGATTCCTTTGGATTAGACTGATATCTGGCACATAAACATGTTGAAAACATAATATCTGGTCTACTGGCCGTTAAATACATCAGTGAACCAACCATGCCTCTATAGACAGTGGTGTTCACTGGTTTGCCATCTGGATCCGAGTCCAGTGTCAGTGGTGCAGAAATTGGAGTTGGTTTAGATGGTGAAGAATTCATATCGAATTTCTTTAAAAGATCTCTAACATATTTTTCCTGATTAAAAAAAATTCCATCTTTGTTTTGTTTAATCTGGAGTCCAAGAAAATATGTTAATTCACCCATCAAACTCATTTCATATTCAGTGGATATGATTTTAGAAAATTTCTTGCACATGTTTTCATCAGTAGACCCAAAAAATTATATCATCAACATAAATTTGTACCATTAACAGATTACCTTTCTCATGAAGAATGAACAAGGTATTGTCAATTGCACCTCGTTTAAAACCATTCTTCAACAAATGTTTAGTCAGAGTATCATACCAGGCACGTGGGGCTTGTCTGAGGCCATATAGCGCTTTGTCCAGACGATATACCCAATGTGGATGCTTGTCATCAACGAAACCTGGAGGTTGTCTGACGTAAACTTCTTCTTCAAGCTTCCCATTCAAGAAAGCACTCTTTACGTCCATCTGGTAGACCTTGAACTGATGATTAGCAGCGAATGCTAAGAAAATTCTGATCGCTTCAAGTCTAGCCACTGGAGCAAAAGATTCATCAAAGTCGACATCTGACTGGCAGTAGCCTTGTGCTACCAGCCTGGCCTTGTTTCTTATTACGTGGCCATCTTCATCTACTTTGTTTCTGAAGACCCATCTTGTTCCAATTGGTTCTTTCTTTCCAACTGGGAAAGGAACCAGATACCATACTTTGTTCCTTTCAACTGGGAAAGGAACCAGATACCATACTTTGTTCCTTTCAAACTGGTGAAGCTCTTCTTGCATAGCAGTCACCCAGTTTGGATCTTCCAGAGCCTCGTCAATCTTCTTAGGTTCTATCAAAGATAGAAAACTGACGTATAAGCATTGATTACTGGAGGCTCTTCTGGTCTGAACACCACGACTGGAGTCACCTAAGATCTGATCAATAGGGTGAGCTTTTGTCCATCTGGAGTACTGACCAGGATTGTTACTGACAACCATATCAGTGCAAGAATTCAGTTGAGTCTCCTCTGGAGTTGATTCTGGAGGAGGGTCTTGCCAAATTACTTCAGTATCTTCATCTGAGTCATTTAAATCACGATTTGCATCATGAAATTCTTCACCAGAAGACATTTCTGGTAAATTCTCAACTGACACTGATACTGGGGGAGTAGTACGCACATCTGAACCAATATTAATTTCAGAGGGTAGTTTGAAAATAATAGAGGGATAGAATGGAGTACTACTGGAGAGTTTCTTTTTCTGAACAGGTTCCAGATCAGGATGACTGGAAACTGTGTCTGGTGAATCTTCATTTTTGTCGTTTATTGGATCAGATTCACAAAAGACAATTGGTGTTACTGGGGGAGTGTCAGGGACTGGCTTCTTGTTGATTGAGGCATTTGATTCATCAAATGTTACATGAATTGACTCATGGACCTTCTCCAGTCTCTTGTTATAGACTCTGAAGGCCTTGCGAATGGCTGAATAGCCTAAGAAATACCCTTCATCAGCTTTGGCATCAAATTTGCCTAGCTGACTGGAGTCGTTCAGGATGTAAACTGGACATCCAAAAACGTGAAAATAACCAATATTTGGTTTTCTATTTCTTAAGACTTCATAGGCTGTCTTTTTGTGTCTCTTGATGTACACTGATCGATTCTGGGTGTGGCAAGCAGTTGCAATTGCTTCCGCCCAGAAACTGGTAGACAGTCCAGATTCAGCAAGCATACTCCTGGCAGCTTCTATCAGCGTTCTATTTTTTCTTTCTACCACTCCATTTTGTTCTGGAGAGCGGGCTGATGAGAAATTCTGGGAGATGCCAGTGTCAGTACAGAATGACTCCAGAGTTGCATTCTGGAATTTTGTTCCATTGTCACTTCTTAACTGACACACTTTTTGACTGTACTTGAGCTCAATTTGCTTGATAAGACTGATGATTTCAGCAGCAGCTTCACTTTTGGACCTCAGAAAGATCACCCAACAATATCTGGAGAACTCATCTATGATCACCAGGGTGTATCTTTTACCAGCACGAGTCTGAACGTTCACTGGACCAAAAAGGTCCATATGAAGCATGTGAAGAGGTTCAGTAATGCTGAAATTCTGTCTGGTCTTGAAACTGGTACGCTTTTGCTTACCCATCTCACATCCTGGACATGGTCTTTCCTTTTTGAAGGAGACTGAAGGTATCCCATCTGCAAGTTGTTTTCTGGACAACTTGTTAATGTTTTTGAAGTTTAAATGGGATAACCTTTTGTGCCATAACCAGTTTGTGTCTTCATCAGCTTGAGTATAGAAACACTGCTCTGAAGGAGAGCTTTCCATATCCATCACGTACACATTCCCTTTTCTGGGAGCAATCAACACTACCTTCCAGTCCTTGTTGAATACGATGCCCTGAGCAACATTGAATAAGACTTGATAGCCATCGTCACACAGTTGACTTACACTGATCAAGTTATATTTCAAACCATTCACAAATGCAACTCGTCTGAACTTGACTTGTCCATTGTTCAGAACACCATATCCCTCAGTCTTCCCACAACCATCATTTCCAAACGTGATGGAGGGTCCATCAGAAATGGTGAACTCCTCCAGTAGGGTCTTACATCCGGTCATCGTCCTGCCAGCTGCACTGTCAAGATACCAGATAAGCTTCTTTCGATCGCCCTACACATACACCAGATATTTATCAGTTAGATTTGGGAACCCATCGACTGATGGGTTCACTGGACCCTCCCTTATAGGTCCCTGGGGCAATCTGGTCTAGTTTACTTTGTTCAATAGTGGTCTTAGAAGAAAAGACCACTGGGGTTGATGGTTTTAAAACCTTTTTCATTTTCTCAACTGGAGAAATAAGTTTGTCTTTCTTAGCAAAAGGTTTTATATTTTGTCTAGGGCCAGATGAAGTACCCTCAATAAAGTTTAATCTTGCATTAAAACTTTGTGATTGACGAGTCAGAATTTGAATCTGGCTCTCTATCCTGGACAAAATATTTTCTTCAGATGATACCTTAGCCTTTCCAGTCAAAGGTTTTATATTTTGTCTAGGGCCAGATGAAGTACCCTCAATAAAGTTTAATCTTGCATTAAAACTTTGTGATTGACGAGTCAGAATTTGAATCTGGCTCTCTATCCTGGACAAAATATTTTCTTCAGATGATACCTTAGCCTTTCCAGTCAAAGGCTTTGGTAAGGGATTGGTCTGAGGTAAAGGTCTATTCTGCTTCACCTTTTTAACTGGAGCAGTCATCTGGACAGCTCCAGTCTTAACCTCTGGGGATTGAGCTGGGTCTAAATTGGTCTTGGGTGTTACAGGCATATCATAAACAGTTGTGGGCCTTAACACCTCTGGTAACCGATCGATTACTGGTATTAATGATGCAACATTAGTATTTCCATCTAAATATGCACGTTTTTGAGCAGGAAATTGTTTAACTGAAGCATCATATGGCTTTTTAGTTTCTAGCCATGACTTTATTACCAGTTTTTCTTTCTCTAGAATGATCTCAAGATCTTGCTTTTCTTGAATCAATTGTTCAGTTACCAGAACCTGGGCTTGAAAAGCCAGTTCAATGTCTTGAAGCTCTTTTAATTTTGATTTTAAAGCATTTATTTCAGAAGAATCTGTTTCTAGACCATTTACACAATCAGATCTAACAGTTTCTACAAAAATCAAATCAGAATTTAAAGCTTCAGCAATGTCCAATTTTAGTTCTTGGTCAGTTGCATTATCATAATCACTAACCTTTTTAATAACTATGTCCACCCATCGTCCAGATGTGACATCTTCCTTCACCAGGTGCTCATCAACTTCCAGAGCCATGTAACAGCAATCTCTTTCTTCTTCTTCATCAACAGATGAGTCATCAGAAGGAACCCACTTCTCTTCAGTTGTAGCAATCATGCACTTATTATTTGTTTCCATTTGTTGTGCCATGAGAGCAATTTGGGCCTTAAGCTTTTTATATTTCAATTTATAGCTATCATCAGGCTTATTATTAGAAGAGAATGGACCAGGCTTGGATGCAAACTGGTTGGACCTGCACTCTTTCATGAAATGACCCTTTTTGCCACACTTAAAGCATGTCAAATTGGTCTTGGGTGTTACAGGCATATCATAAACAGTTGTGGGCCTTAACACCTCTGGTAACCGATCGATTACTGGTATTAATGATGCAACATTAGTATTTCCATCTAAATATGCACGTTTTTGAGCAGGAAATTGTTTAACTGAAGCATCATATGGCTTTTTAGTTTCTAGCCATGACTTTATTACCAGTTTTTCTTTCTCTAGAATGATCTCAAGATCTTGCTTTTCTTGAATCAATTGTTCAGTTACCAGAACCTGGGCTTGAAAAGCCAGTTCAATGTCTTGAAGCTCTTTTAATTTTGATTTTAAAGCATTTATTTCAGAAGAATCTGTTTCTAGACCATTTACACAATCAGATCTAACAGTTTCTACAAAAATCAAATCAGAATTTAAAGCTTCAGCAATGTCCAATTTTAGTTCTTGGTCAGTTGCATTATCATAATCACTAACCTTTTTAATAACTATGTCCACCCATCGTCCAGATGTGACATCTTCCTTCACCAGGTGCTCATCAACTTCCAGAGCCATGTAACAGCAATCTCTTTCTTCTTCTTCATCAACAGATGAGTCATCAGAAGGAACCCACTTCTCTTCAGTTGTAGCAATCATGCACTTATTATTTGTTTCCATTTGTTGTGCCATGAGAGCAATTTGGGCCTTAAGCTTTTTATATTTCAATTTATAGCTATCATCAGGCTTATTATTAGAAGAGAATGGACCAGGCTTGGATGCAAACTGGTTGGACCTGCACTCTTTCATGAAATGACCCTTTTTGCCACACTTAAAGCATGTCAAATTGGTCTTGTCAGTGGAAGAACTGGATGCAAATTGTCCAGATGGCTTATTTGCTCTTGCTTTGAAACGGTTAAACGTTTTAGCAATCATTGCAATAAGGTCATCATCTTCAGTTTCATCACAACAGTCTGGAGAGATTTGACTGGACTCTTCAGAATCCATAAGTTCAGACACCATCTTCTTCATAGAAAATACATTCTCAGAAGATATCAGTGTTGTACTTGGTGGTTCAGAATAACTAACCACTTTAGGAGTAATGGAGGCATGGTTAAAAGCATCTTGTTCTGCAACCACTCTCTGAGCTTGATTTTCTTCAGTGTACCTGAAGGCTCCATATAGAGTTGAGAGAGTGTGTGTGTGCAGAGTTTTACCTTGTCGTAAAACAAGTATCATGTGAGACCATTTGGTGGGTAGAATGTCACAAAATTTCTCCAGAAGTATATCCTTGTCCTTCTCAACCCCAAGACCTCTCAATTGGTTTATGATACTCATAAATCTGGTGTAAGTACCAGTGAGAGACTCGTTAGGTTGAGCAAAAATGACTCATACCTCTTGTTTAAGGAGACCTTTCTGGTGACAATGGTGTCATCTCCTCCTTCATGTTGGTTAAGAAGCTCATCCCACATGGTTTTGGCACTAGGAAAAAGAACTAGTGTGGGAATTAGGGTTTCTGGAACGGCCCCGAGGATCATGTTTTTAAGGAGGGTGTCAAGATTCACCAATCTCCTCTCCTCTTCTGACCAATGTTCCTCCCTCTTTTCCCTTCCCCTTCTAGATCCAGAAGGATCAAGAAGTGGATTGAGAGGTGATGTAGGTACATAAGGACCTTCGTTTAAAATCTTCATCATGTTCCTCTCAATACCAGTGACATGCAAAACCATCCTAGCCTTCCACGTACCAAATTCATCACTGTTCCCACTGAATTTAGGAACAGGATTATTTGAGTAGTGCACATGCACGTGTGGAGAAGCAGGAGTAGGAGGAGGAGGTGGAGGATTAGTGTTATTAACATTTTGTGGTTCAGAATAACTAACCACTTTAGGAGTAATGGAGGCATGGTTAAAAGCATCTTGTTCTGCAACCACTCTCTGAGCTTGATTTTCTTCAGTGTACCTGAAGGCTCCATATAGAGTTGAGAGAGTGTGTGTGTGCAGAGTTTTACCTTGTCGTAAAACAAGTATCATGTGAGACCATTTGGTGGGTAGAATGTCACAAAATTTCTCCAGAAGTATATCCTTGTCCTTCTCAACCCCAAGACCTCTCAATTGGTTTATGATACTCATAAATCTGGTGTAAGTACCAGTGAGAGACTCGTTAGGTTGAGCAAAAATGACTCATACCTCTTGTTTAAGGAGACCTTTCTGGTGACAATGGTGTCATCTCCTCCTTCATGTTGGTTAAGAAGCTCATCCCACATGGTTTTGGCACTAGGAAAAAGAACTAGTGTGGGAATTAGGGTTTCTGGAACGGCCCCGAGGATCATGTTTTTAAGGAGGGTGTCAAGATTCACCAATCTCCTCTCCTCTTCTGACCAATGTTCCTCCCTCTTTTCCCTTCCCCTTCTAGATCCAGAAGGATCAAGAAGTGGATTGAGAGGTGATGTAGGTACATAAGGACCTTCGTTTAAAATCTTCATCATGTTCCTCTCAATACCAGTGACATGCAAAACCATCCTAGCCTTCCACGTACCAAATTCATCACTGTTCCCACTGAATTTAGGAACAGGATTATTTGAGTAGTGCACATGCACGTGTGGAGAAGCAGGAGTAGGAGGAGGAGGTGGAGGATTAGTGTTATTAACATTTTGTGGTTCATTTTGATCATGAATATTTACATTAGGATCGGGACCAAGACTAAAACCTTGTGTATTTTCTTGGTTAGCCATCAAGAACAGATCTAGGCAATGATTAGCCTTCTGCTCTGATACCAAATGTGAGTCCCTTTAACTTCGAGATGGTTAACCAATAGAAAGTGTAAAATACAACAAGTCTAATAATCACTAGATTTGGACTAGTATTACTTGTAAATAAAGATGCAAGATATATAAACAAAGTAATACAAGACTTAAAGCAATAAACAAATAAAGTGGACCATTATGTATGTTTCATGGGTATTTCATTTATTGATGTTTAAATAAAATACAAGGTTGTTGCGGAATCAAGATAACACAATTAAGTGAGTATCCTAACAACCTATGAGTTACAATATGATCTATATTTGTCAAATAGCTCTTTAGGATCGAGATACTTAAAGTTGTGAAGTATCCCTGTTTAAGATCGAGAGTATTTGAACAAATTCACTTAAATGCAAAAGGAATGCTTAAAAGTATTTTTGTCAAGGAAATGACTTTGTATTTATAGGCAACAAATTCACCAGTGAATTTGTGCCGTACAAATATGGTTGGCATACATTTAATGATCCGACAAGAACATTAAATGTATTGGATAAGGAATAAGGATAAAGTCACATCAAGTGCAAGTGTATCCTATTATCCAACCACCTTAACACACGTATACTTTGTTAAAGAACAAGTGGATTGTTCTTTGGAAAGTGTGTTAAAGGCAAAAGTCAATCCTCGATATTAGTGTTCAGAATTGCAGGATCTAGAACACTAACAATCCTCCAGTGTGCAGATCTGGTAAGACTTTCCAGTGGACTCCGCCATTTGTTAAGTCTTCTTCCTTCAGACTTCAGTCTTTGTCTTCAGTCAGAATGTCATCAGTAGAGTAGATCTGGACTGGGGTGAAGTCTTCAGTAAGCTAATCTAGAGAATGCTCCAGATTACCTGTACAAGTAAATGCTCACTAGTCTTCAACTATTTCTGGACAAATCTTTAGAGGGACTCCAGATTCCAAGTCTGGAGTAGGTCCAGTAGTAAAACGTTTTCTGGTTAGATCTTCAGCGAGGCTCCAGTAGTCGGGTCTGGAGCGAGACCAGCAAAACAAGTTTTCTTAACAAACCTAAATAAGGTTCCAGTAGTCCAGTCTGGAGCCAGTCCAGTAAGTCTGGACTAAATCTGGACCTAACACATGACACGTGCACGATTAAGGGCCCTAATGTAAAGAAAGATGTATGTGATTAGTTTAGGTGAAAGTGTAGCCTAAGCTAATATAAAGAAAAGAAAGATACATGTGATTAGTTTAGGTGAAAGTGTAGCCTAAGCTAATATAATAAAGAAGTCTCGAGCATATGTAAAGTCTTGTGTTAAGCTTAACCCATGCTAGTTCTTCGGAGCTAGTGTGTACGTGGTTACGTGGTGTGAGAATCTAGATACCTCCCCGTGGCATAGTTATGTTTGAGTGTATCCGGGTGGAGTAACTAACCACTACACGCGCAAAGTTCAAACGGTATACTCAGTTGGATCGACTTTGTCTTTCCTTAACGACGACGATGGACCACCGTAAGGTCTACCCATCAAGTCAGGTGTGAGGATCCCATGTAAGGTCTTATGGCCGCCTACACACAACCCCACATCCCTAAGTATGTGTGGCTTATGTCACATAGCCTACGTCTAGGCAAAAGAAAAGTTAAGAAATAAAGAATGTAAAGAAAGATAAGAAGTAAAGAAAGTAAAGAAAGATGAAAAGTAAAGCTTTATGATGATAGGCACATTTAGGACTACGATGAATTCCTAATGTGTTAACTTATGTATGTTGCTTTAATGTTGATGATATGATCTTGCTAATGTATGATGTGATGGACACCATAGTAATGTGGTGATCTTAACGTGTTTTAATGATTAAGTGATATTAACAATTATGAAAGGCTTTTGTTAATATAAAATGAAATGGAAATGTTTTTATAACTCATGTTATCTTACTTAGCTTTTAAAGCTAACACTTGCTCTTTTGAAAAACGTTGTTCCCTCAGGTCAAGCAGGTTGAGCTAGTGAAAGACTTAGCTTGGTGAGGCGGGTAGTTGCTATGAAGAAGACATTTAGTTTTCCCGCTTAGTCATTTATGTTAGCCTTAATGATGATTGGCTACTTTTAATATGACTTAGGTATTGTTTATGTTGGCATTTATGTTGGTGCCAAATCTGGATTATCTTATACTATTTTAATGATATGATGTTGTAACACCACTTTTATAAATGAACTATCCGTTAAGGGTTAGTTATGTTTTAATGATTCTGTTTTCCGCATTTCTAAACGCCGTTAGGCAAAAGTTTTTGAAAATCCAGATTTTAAAATGACGGGTGTTACAAGAAATCTGTAAGCATTAATAATAACTTTTCGATAAATTTCAAACCACTCAATTTAAATATCTTAACAATACCTATTTGACCCGTTTTAGATAAACACAACAAAAAACAACTCAATGTGCATGTTGCGATATCTAATGACTATATCTAACCATTAATGTGCATTTGTGTGAACCAACAACTAAGAATGTAAGAATAACAATAAAGGACTTCGTATATGCTAAAAAACACACTATATACTAAATATAATTATGTTTACATTCTAAATTGTACCTGATTGTTAGCATAAGCGATGTTAAATGCTAGTGGGTCACTCATCAGTAGCTGTGTGATTTTCTTTAAGTTCATGACAGGCTTCCTTTGAGGCTGGACATGTATTTGAAGGAATGTTAATGCAAACCCTACCATGACTGCAGCAGCTCCACTATACTCCATGAAACCTGAAATGCATTGACGATGGAGATGTATGAACAAATTAGAAGGAAATGCATCAGACACCGAGATGTGTTAAGTTCTTAAAATTTGTATAACCATCCCCCCTTGCATGAGGTCTTGAGTTCAAGCCTTGGGGAGGACATAGGAATTAAGTCCCTTTATGAGGGCTTGGCTTGGGTATACCCAGGTTCAAGTCTGAGGGGGCAGGGTTTACCCCTATTAATCGTCGTGCCTTCGGGCGGATTAGTAGGGGGTTTTCCCCCATCAGGTATTTGAAATAGGCATTTCTACTTCGAGGGAGCTCTCTAGCGCGGACCCGGTTAAGACAACGTATGCTAGACCTCCCGCTGTCGAATCGCGACACGAAGTTTCCAGTGAAATTCACCTTTCAAAAAAAATAATTCTTAAAATTTGGTTTAGAAGATGTTTTGCTGGTATACATATATATATTTGGTGATTTGCTTTAAATATAAAACAAAACAGGATGACCTCACGATTTGAAGGAATTAATGCGAATTATTGAGTAGTATACTGAAAGGGTTAGGGTGCCACCTAAGCATTATTAAACGAAAATTATGTGAAGGGAGGTCTACTTTATTAAGTAGAAAGAAAAGATTAATTATGGAAATTACGTTAAAATAATTTTATGTAAATGCTTTTGGAGTCCCAACGAAATCAAGTTTAGTTGTTTGTAAAACATTTCCTTTCACACCATAATTACTGTCGCATCGTATATGGGATTTTGTTGAATATTGTTAACAAGAGTTTTTCTAACAAATACTTGTTTCGAACTTTCAATGTATTCCATCCATAGCACCTTTGATCAATTTAAATAGGAACTCATATAGTTGCTGAAAATTCTCATTTACTTTCAAGATGGCGCAGGTCCAAGTTAACCTTGCTAAAAGCATGGGCGGATCTACAGTACAAGTAGGTAGGACCTACCTAAGTTTCGGAAAAAATTTAGAGGTAATGTGATAATTTTATTCGAGGACCTACGTAACCTATTCTTGTATATGGAGATAAAATCATGTTTATTTGTGTCACACCCCGTTGTAGCGGAAATACAGGGTTAACAAATAATTGCGTACTAATCAGAAGGTAAATAGAGATTACATCCATTAATCCAAATACGAGTTTATTACAAGTATAATCGTTCAGATGTGGACCCCAATACACGAATACAAACTATCCTCAATTGAAAATGGGCCCACAAATACACTAACAACATTTGGACAGTCTAGTACAATTAGAACTAATAATATGATAGTCCTCAGATGTCTGACGCTAATTGTACGTCCAAAGTTCAAAAGATGGCTTCTAAAATGCCATATACGCTTCCAATACTTACTGTTGGTTCCCTGAAAAGCATGAAATTTGAGAGGATCAACTATCGAAATAGTTGGTGAGTTTACAGTATGTTTGACCAATGTTTATTCGTCATTGTGAGCACACAAATGACATATCGTTATAAAAGACCAGACAGTCAGTATATCTAAATCTGACAACACTTTTATAACAAAACAGTCGGTATATCCAGATCCGACCTTTAATACAAGACTGTCAGTATATCTAGATCTGACAACTCTTATATCACAATTTATAACAAGATAGTCAGTATATCAAATCTGAACTCATCTTATATCACGTCAATCAGTCAGTATATCTAGATCTGATGACAGCATATGCCTCGCACATGATTTCCCTTCGACAATGGGGTGCGGACCATAACCTCGCACAGGATTTCCCTTCGACAATGGGGTGCGGACCACAACCAAGACAGTCGAGATATCTAGATCCGACAATACAACCAATAGGGGAAACATTTTAGTTTGTCAAACACAAGAAACCATTTAATCAGCCCTCACACGGCAATTCAACGTCATTTCATTCAACATTTAATAAATGACACGTATACACATTTTCGACAGCCGTCAACATGGCAAATTTAAGTCAAATGATCTAAGCAGCCAAATCACATGGCATACACACAAACAATCATTTATTTAACAAATCGTGTATACAATAACACATGCTTTTCAGGCCCAAAGTAAAAGGAAAAGGGCGCCATAAACTCACCTTAGCGATCTAAGTGTTAAAAGGTGCAATGTAGCTCGAGAAGATCAACAGTCAATTCTCCAAGTTATCCAAAACCTATGATATGATTACCAATAGTGAGGATCCAAGCTCACAACGACAAGTATCCTATGTAGAACTACTTAGCCATAGACCCTAGAATGCCATAACCTAGAATGTGATTTAAACTTTCATTTTATTTGACTTTAGTTGGTAATATCAATGACATTGTCATTATAAGGTAGTCTAAAGTACCATTCGATATTCACCAAGTTCAAACGTTCAAGTTGTCAAAAACTGAAAATGTCAAACAGCTAGAAAACTCGCGGCGCGATTCTCATTTTACACTACATCGCGGCGCGATACTGAAGGATCGCGGCGCGATTCTGCACCTGAACGAGCAAAATGCAGTTTTTCGACCATTTTCGCCAAACCAAATTACTTTCTATTCAAATCCTTTCATTCCCATAGGTGTAAACATATTCAAAGACCTGGAAAACATCACATTTTACTAACCATTTCACAATCCAACACATTTGATTTCCAAAAACTTAATTCTAATAAAATTTCATCTAACCACAAATACTAAAACTCTTTCAATCTTTTATACTAACTAATTCATCCAAAACAAATGAAAGTAAACCATAAAAATTGAATTTAGACAAATCAAATGTTTAGAGAAAAAGTTTACTTACCAACTTTGATGTTCTTGAAAAAAAATGAAGTCAAGAAGATGAGGATGATGATGATTACAAGAAGATTATTATTAGAACAATTAAATGTATTTTCCTTTGATTCTTCCTAGCCAAAACCGTATGAGATGGAAGAGATGAGAGTATTTGGTGATGAAATATTGTTTTGTGGTTTAAAAGTGTGGTGATGTGTGTGTCTGAGTGATCGATCAAAAGAAGGAAAAAGAAAGGGGGGCAACCTTGGTGTTCATTTGCCTGCCACAATTTGGTGAACCGGCCCATGTGGCTATTTGTTAATTTTAATATCCTTAATTTGGTAAAATGCTTACGATTAAATACCGTATGACTAAAAGGTTATAATTTAAAGTAAAGTATTTTCCCTCGTCTCATTTTAGTTAAGACAAGCCAATAAAACTTCGTCAAACTAAACTTTAAAAATATTAAGTCTAGACAGTCTATTTACCGTGTACAATACATAACATTTAAATATTTATTTAAAGTTATTTTTAAGACCAGGCATTCGTCTAAATAGCTAATAGCCTACGTCATCAGGATACGTATAATTGAACTAAACCAAGAGTTCAATTATCTAATAATTTTCACGTCTATAATTCTCTAAATTAGACGAACCTATAATAATGACTGAGATTAAGACTAACCCGTCGTTAATAAATTACGAGTTGTCACAATTTGTTGCTAATCTACTGGAAATAGAAAGAAAAAAACTGAAATCCGGCTGACTGCTATTCGAAGAAGACGATGTACAGAGTTGGGGATAAAGGGGAATAGTTGTGTGCCTAAAAGGTACACTATGTGGTAATTTTCATTTTAAACCTTAGCTTATTTAAACATTATCAAAATAGTTATATATGTTTCAAAAACTACAGTGTAACCCTTTGTAATTTAATGAGTATTACATTTAGAAATTTAACTATTCGAGTTGTTTTTATCTATTTTTATTGGATGTGAATCCTTTATAGTAAAAATATAACTTTATAAGTAAAATTTAAGCAACTTTAACCCTTGAATTAAAATTAAAGGTTAAATATCAAACTCGATTTTTGAATCTTACTTAACTTTAATCTAAAATTAATCAATTTTAAAGATTTTTTTCCATTTTAACTGTCATTAACAAAGACTTTTTATGATTATAATGCCGACTTATAGATTCAAAAAGTGATTTGATTTTCTTGTTTCTCAAGATTAATCTTGGAAACCCACATAAGGTAGGTTTTTCGTTTGACCTTATGATGTGATTAGCATCATTAGTGGGCTTTTTTTGCAGAAAAAATGTACTAATACAACTTTAAGTTTAATTTATAAAGATTAATTTGAATTTTAAAATAGGAAAACAACCACAAATTTGAATTCTTAAACTCCTAAACAACTTTACCTCCATTTTTTTGCATGCGAAACATGGAAAAAACCTGCAGCAGCCCCATTTTTTAGTTTGTGCAGTACAATTAGCCCATATATACATTATACATATATACATATACATATACCAACGTAAATCACAATTACCAAGCTAATTATATAGTTACAACCAAACTTGCTCCTATCTAAGGTCCTAACCAAGCCGTGAGGTCATCAAAAATGCACTTTACACTAACGTGGCCAGGCTAGATGCTCGACAACTCAATTTTGTGAGGTCATGGTCGAGTCTCCTTTAGTAGAGATAAGAGATTAGAATGATTAAAGCCAATATATCAACATAATAAATTAGAATAGATTTGCCTCAGCCATGATGCTAACCTAGTAACATTCAACATTCAATATAAAAACATATTTTTAGTGGTTAAAATCTAAATGACATATTTAAGTATCATTAATAATCTGCTCAATTGACAGTATACTGAAGTCGTAGACAAAATCGATGAAATAGACGCCAAAGTTAAGTCGAATTAACTTTGAAGTCTAAAAGATACATCGAAGATACATCTAAACTTTATCAATAGTAGTTTACATATACTTGCTGATAAATCAAGTTTGTTGCCGGTAAATAACAACAAACCAATCTTATGAAACATAATAAGAACAAAAACGGAAAAAATACATTGGTTGCTGTGACAACCGCCAAAATTTCAGGTTGATTTATTTACTATAATGTGTACTACTTAAATTTTTGTAGATCAAGCAATATGAACAAACATTTTATGACATAATAAATTGAACAAATATTATTTTTTTTATATGGACAATTATTGCCAAGAACTCAAATAGTTATTTGAGAGTTGCTTGTAAATACTTTTTCATACTTATACTATCAATAACCGTATTTATGAATAGTACCGTATTCACGAATAGTAACGTATCCGTGAATAGTAATCGTATCTAGAAATCGTATTCGTGAATAGTGACTGTGAATAGTGACCGTGAATAGTATCATGAATAGTGACTGTGAATAGTAACGGTAAGTAAAGGTAAAAAGTAAATTTTAAATAGTAAAGGTAAATTTTAAATAGTAAAGGTAAAAGTAAATTGTAAATAGTAAAGGTAGAAAGTAAATTGTAAAAAGAGTAATAAAATAAAATAATATAAAGGTGGGACCCACGTCAAATAATTTAAAGTATACGTTGAATTCTGAATTCGAATAATTTCAAAAGTGAATAGTGCTGAATAGTAAACATCGCTTTCATACTTTATTCTTATAATATAAACGTCCAAAATCCGCTCACAGGGGTTAGTTGAGTAAAAATTATTAAAATGAAAGTTGTAGATCTTAATTTTCTGATCTTATAGAAACTTGAATTTTCTCAATAGGAGCCCGTATGCATAATTTAGGATTAAAACAATGTATAAATATATACTACTAGGATAAATGAAATCTATCATTAGAAACGTCCAAGAGGTAGTGGGAAACACACTTTATTCTACTTTATAATTTAAAAGTCATAAATTATGAATCACGGGTTTAGTTCACTAGAGATATGGACAAAAAGAATACTATATATATACATACCTCTTATTCATGATTAACTTTATAATATAATAATAATATAATATAATAATATTACGCGTTATATATCGAACGCATTATATTTAACGCGTTTTTCCCTTCTATAAATAGCCACCTTCATTTAACCATAAAACTCACACCAACATATATTCACTTCTAAATTTCTCTCTTATAATCACACAAGATTAAATACGTCGAAGTGATCTTTCTTCTACAACACTAAGGTGAGTTTCCATATCCCCTTTTTAATTCTTTTATATGATTTATTTCGGGGACTGAGATACATGCATAATAATTATTTTATGTTATATATATACGAAACTTTGAAGAACAATTGCAAAACTATATGATATATAATATACTATGTGAGTCTCCATATTCCCCTTTTCAGTTATTTATACATTTATTTGGGGACTGAGATACATGCAATAAAACTATTTGTTATACTTATATGTATATTTTCAAAGTTATATTATATGTAATATACTTATATGCATATTTACAAATTTATATATTATATATATTATACTTATATGATATTTCAAATTATATTATATGTATATACTTATATGTATATTTTCAAAGTTATATTATATGTAATATACTTATATGTATATTTACAAATTTATATATTATATATATTTTGTAACTCCACTTTATTTATTTTACCTTCGGGGTAAAATACAAACTCTTTACTGTTATGATGAACACAAGTGCTCAGAAATGTATATATGGTTGATTCTAAGTTGCTCTGTTCACTCAAGTCCTCACCATCATGAACGATTAATTATGGAAACATAAACGTGGGTATATTGAATAGTACTATTGGGGTAGGCACCCCCATCCGTGTTGGTCATACCAACTGGATACGGATGCATTATATTTGGAAAGCTTAGGGTACCCTGAACAAGGTACCTACTCTGGAGGCAAATAAACACACACTTGTCTAGTTTCGGTTCATGAGCTTAGAACTTGGTATATACAGTTTCAACTCTTGCATTACATTTGATCCATTGTGTGATTAAATGGTTACTCTAAATCTTGTGGTTCATACTCTATATTTTAATTAAAAACATATGATACTCTTTGCTGATATTGTATCATAACTACTTGACATTGCGGTAAGGCAATGGTCACACTGAACTCTGGCATTTTGTGAAACTATATTTTCTATATGAAAAACTTATGGAACTCACCAACTTTATGTTGACGTATTTTAGCATGTATTCTCAGGTAACTAGACGATACTCTGTGTATGGGACTATTTTTCGCTGCATACAACATACTGGACCATGGACTACCCTCAGACTCTAGTAAAGACCTGTCAATTTGCTAAAGTCTCTCTATATACTGTTTAATATTGTTTAATATTGAATAAATGTTTTGAAAACAATAAATTTGTATTATGCAAATCATGTTATGTATAAATGTATTTTTAAAAAACGACAACGTTTTGTGTCGTTCAGTATATCTTGTGTTGTGAATCCATGTACGTCATACCCCGTCTAGGGCGGGTGTGACAGTTGCTTTCTGGAATCTTACACTTGGTCAATGAGGTTTTGACAATTGTCAAGGATACCTTTGTAACACCCCAACATGGCGGAATCATGGGGTATCACTTAGAAAAGCACAGCACGACATGGAAATTATGTAGAATCAAACTATATGAAAACATAGGATTGAAACAATCCTTAAACTTGTACAAACGTATACAATCATCAACATTCATCGAAATACATGTTCAATCAATAATAAAAGGCAATTCAATCGATAGTAGTTAATCCTAAAAGTAACCCATAAAAGGGAAGTAAGGATCATGGATCCAGAAAGTCCAAAGCTAGTCCAATCCTAGCAATTAAGCATGCAATCATCCATTTTGTCTCTGATTAACTTGATTACCTGAAAATTGTACTAAAGAGCGTCAACATAAAGTTGGTGAGTTCGTAGGGACAAGTAACAAGGAATAACCGTGTCGGATACAACCGTTAACAATAAGTGAGGATTAGGAGAACTAATCATATCCAAGGAAAACCTATAAGGTTTCACATTATCACAATTCAATACAAGTCAACATTCAATAATAACGATTCCATATAACGTTCAACAACGTTCCAAAACAATCAATAACGATCAACAACGATGCGGCTTACATAGTTGATAATTTAACAATGCGCTAACGGTGCGACTTATATAATAAATAATGCGCTAACGGTGCGACTTACATCGTAAACAATGCGCTAACGGTGCGACTTACATCGTAAACAATGCGCTAACGGTGCGACTTATATAATAAATAATGCGCTAACATGTCCACATCAACAATTCAATCATACAATCAATTAAATCAACAATCAACAGTTAAACAAACATGTACACTTTTCAGCCCGAATCTCAATTGAGTAGGGAGGGTTTACGAAACTCACCTGACGTCCTTAGATCAATATGTATTCTGAAAATAATCCAGTAATCACAGGAGTAGTCCAAACGTCTTACACTGTCAACAAATCAAATAATAAATACTAGAACTTAAAGTACTTGCCTATACCCTATACTTGTGTCTTAAGAAATGTCATTAGCTTCCATATGTCCAACCATTGTACCAGATTTGTGATCATTGGTAACTAAATAAATAATGCGCTAACGGTGCGACTTATATAATAAATAATGCGCTAACGGTGCGACTTATATAATAAATAATGCGCTAACGGTGCGACTTACATCGTAAACAATGCGCTAACGGTGCGACTTACATCGTAAACAATGCGCTAACGGTGCGACTTATATAATAAATAATGCGCTAACGGTGCGACTTACATCGTAAACAATGCGCTAACGGTGCGACTTATATAATAAATAATGCGCTAACGGTGCGACTTATATAATAAATAATGCGCTAACATGTCCACATCAACAATTCAATCATACAATCAATTAAATCAACAATCAACAGTTAAACAAACATGTACACTTTTCAGCCCGAATCTCAATTGAGTAGGGAGGGTTTACGAAACTCACCTGACGTCCTTAGATCAATATGTATTCTGAAAATAATCCAGTAATCACAGGAGTAGTCCAAACGTCTTACACTGTCAACAAATCAAATAATAAATACTAGAACTTAAAGTACTTGCCTATACCCTATACTTGTGTCTTAAGAAATGTCATTAGCTTCCATATGTCCAACCATTGTACCAGATTTGTGATCATTGGTAACTAAATAAATAATTCAATATATAACTTTGATGAAATTGTATGTAAAGTATATGTTTCATGCCATGACACTAATTACTTTAAGAATTCATGTAACATTAATTACTAGTGTCTCATGAAATCTGTAAACGATGTTGATGATGTTAATACAATATTAAACTTGGCACTTAGATTAAAAAGTTTAGTTCATATGGAGATTAAAAGTCAACCGAGTCAAAAGTTGAAGTCCACCAAGTTAACTAATTCAGTAACTCACGAACTCCTTAAAATTGCACCAAATTCAATTTGTTGAAAACTATATAGTTTAATTGTACATTATGACATTCATGCCTTGTGTGAAGATTAATAAATAACTTCCATGATTTATGTTTACTTATTTATAAATAATCTATTTGCCTCAATGTGTATTAGCTTGTTCCTTTGACTTTCATTTGACCATAGTGTAATTAGATTGATGGGTTTCGAATTTATAAAATTAAAGGCTCTGCACACACCACCTCAAGTTAGTGTTTAAATCAATTTCCGTTACAAGAAAAAGTGGCTTCGAATTGTACATGGATTACGGAATTATAACAGCAGCATGCCAGGTTTAAATCAACGATTCTACTCGATTTTTAGGACAATCCATGGTGTGGTTTTTATGTCTTTAAAACTTAGATCTCGTAATGACTAAGAAGCCTCAACTTTAACTACATATAATTAAGCTTTTCGACCAGATAACTAGATAACTACAAGCAATCGAAGAGGCTCAAGATACTTACAAAAACTGAGTAAAACCGAGTTTGTGGGCTGTTCACCAAGCTGCTACGGATCGAGCCCCATTGGATGCATAAAACCGTGCTTTAAAGTTGATGCGTATAATCAGAACAAGTAGAGATGAAATAGTGTTTTTAAACTTTGATTTCAAGTGTGATTCTAATGAGCCTTAGCTTGTGATTACTCCTTTTTATCTTTTAATATTCGATCAGAGAAGGAAAAGCAGAGCATGACTTAAATCTAGGGAAGTAAATTAGATATGATTTGGGCTTCATTTTATTGGACAATTTATAATTTTCTTGCTCTTCTTACTTCGATCAGAATGAAGAAAAATAAACAAGAATAGGGTGTGTGTCCTTGAGTTTAAAGAGAAGATAAGATAAGGAGTTTGTGAGGTGTGTGTTGTTATACGAAGGATGAAGGAGCTTGGTGGTATCACATGGAGCACAATAATTAGTTGTGGGTTGATTATCAGTAACAATAATAATACTAAATAATTGTAGGAAGGGAATGTCTTTTATAAAATATGTGGGCTCGACCGAAATAATCTCAACAAGGCAACAAAATGATAAAGTTGAAGTAATAGAACACTTCTTGTGTTTGTCGACATAAGATAAATATTTTTGGTTAAATAATAATCATTGTTTGCTAAATGTTTAGTCCGCGTACATTATTTCTAATTAATTGATTGAGTCCATTATTAATAAAAAAAACCCAAAATAATTCACGGGTGTTCACCTTTTCATAAAGGTTGTGTCGGCTTTTGTCCCATTAATGGAATTATTAGATAACCACCGACACTGTTTACCGTACATTATCTTAAGGTTTTGTTTTACCTGTTAACACATTTACTCAATTATCGTCTATAGTATACTTTCCTTATCACATATGGGCCAATATCATGGTCTTGCAAATGGGCTTAATTCTAGAAATCCAATTATGACATTATAATTGGCCCAATTTACAGATAAATGAACACAATTAGGCCCAAAGTTTTCATTTATTAAAGTAGTTAATCAAATTACAAGTACAGTCAAACGGGTAAAAATTACGGATGTTACAACCTTTCCATAACATGCTTGGAAAGTTGGCTATAAAAAAAACCAAACTATCTTTTTTTTTTGAGTAAACGACATAAATCGTCTTTGTGGTTTACTCAAATAGTCACGTTTCGTCCCTGTGCTTCAAAAACGTCATGGATCGTCCTTTATAGGAGAATAAGCTTCACGTTTCGTCCTTTGACTTATTGACCGTCATCTCTACCCCGTTAAAACCCTCACGTGCCTCCCACGTGAGGGTAATTTGGTATTTTCTCAATCTAAAGGACCACCAGTCTTTTTAAGCTACTTCTTCCTCATTTCTAACCAAAACCACACCTGAATCTATCTATCCTTATTCCTTAATCACTTTTTGATTCATAAATCAAAACCAATCCAATAATCACCATAAGACAATCAAATTTATAAAAAAAACCCATCAAATTATCTGTCCCAGATTCAATATACATACACAATATATACATACATACACTTTATCGATCTGAATCTACTTTCTGTGAAATCCTAATCACCTTTTTTTCCGATCAGAAGGGAAGAATAACATACATATTTTGATCGCATGGAAGAAGAGAAGAAGCAGTGGATTTAAGAAGCAGTGGCAGTTTATGCCCCATATATAGAAGCAGTGGCGGTCGAAGTGGTTGTCGTTTTAGTGGTCGTTTTGGCCGGAAATACAGTGGCCACCAAATACAGTGGCCGGAAAAACGCAATGGCTGGAAAAATGCAGACGGCGGCGATAGATTTATATTTCCATAAATATCGACTTAGATCTATGCTTTTCGTATACATATATGTATAGATATATGATTAATCGGTCCCTCCTCAAGTGCCATCACCGCAATCCAAAACTACACCACCATTAGTGCATATTACCGCCGCCATCATCACCTATTGCCCTTAAATCCACAACCGAGCATAATCCAGATCTATACACCAACGTATTTAGGATCATTTTCCTGGCCACTAGTTCGGTTCCCGACCAATAGTTCAAATTTCCGGCCACTAGTTCGGTTTTCCGACCGTAGGTTTTTTTCCGGCCGTGACTAAATCTTAGACTTGAGTTTGTTTTTTATGATGAACATGCAATTTTCAGATCTGTTTTTGAGTGTATATATATATATATATGTATATGTATATAGATTTCTAAATATATGTTTGAGTGTGTATATGTGTATATATAGATTTTCAGATACATGTTTATGTATCTAAAAAAGAGAAGAAATAGATACAGTCAAAGAGTGGGTAAGGAAAAGACATGACTACCCCTCACGTGGGAGGCACGTGGGGGGTTTAACAGAGGCGGGTTAACGGTCCAATAGTCAAAGGACGAAACATGAAGCTTTTTTTCTTATAAAGGACGATCCATGACGTTTTTGAAGCACATGGATGAAACATGATTATTTGAGTAAACCACAGGGACGATTTATGTCGTTTACTCTCTTTTTTTAACGTATAATACCATAATCTACTTCTATCTAATATAATACTCCAATTAATACACCATTTTCTCATATTGAGACTCGATCTTACATTTTCTCTAGGGAGAGAAGTCAAACCCCCTTGATTAAAGTTACTTCCGGACTATTCTTTATAATTTTTGGTTATTAGATTAATATTTGTATTCTGTTTGAAACTTAACTTTGTGTTTTTATTATGGGTGAAGTATCTGGGAGTGTAAGTAACTTTTACACTTTTTCTATTGTGTGAATGTAACTTTCATTTGGTTCATTGTATGTAACTAACCCGCTAAATTTGAACGATTAATGTAAAATTTTTACGTTGACCAATCAAAAACTTCAACGTGGCAGCTCATATGGTGTGTCACGTATACACTTTTACATTAATCGTTCAATTTAACGGGTTAGTTACATACAATGAACCAAATGAAAGTCACATTCACACAATAGAAAAAGTGTAAAAGTTACTTACACCTTCTGATACTTTTTATTATATGCTAAGTGTTTTTTTTTAATCAAACCATTAAAAGATTAGGGACAAGAATTGGTAAAAACTACTGTATTTTATTAGTACACCTTTTTTTTTCCAAAATAACTTGAATGTTCATTGTATTTTTTTTTGATGAGGTTGAAGCAACGGGAGGCTTATGTGTCATTCTCATCTCAAATTAGGCCAAAAAGATGAACTTTGATGATTCACACATATGTGGAAGTGGCTCCACTCCACTTATTATGTTATCATCATCGAATCTTCCCCTTTTTCCTTTTTAGTGACGTTAAGTCGATAAGTGTCATCAAATGTTAGCAGCTAGCGTTGTCATGAACTTATAAAATAATATATATTATTTGAAAAAAATAATAAATTGATAGGAATCACTTAGGCCCATGTACAGGAATCGAACCTAACATGGACGGAGCTACTATGGGGGCAGTGGGGTCAGCTGCCCCCACTCCAATTTTGGTACAATGTAATTTTTCAAAATTTAAATGGTATATTTGTAAAAAATTTTCTAAAAATAAGAAAAATTAAATAGGAAATACATAAAAATGTTACCTCCGTTGTTATAATCTTATTCTTTGAAAGTCATTGGTCATCGAAGCATTAATTTTGAGATAAATCTCTCCATAGGCAGAATAAAAAACTTGAGTTGTTTTGATTTTTAATCGAAAGAATGAAGAAAGGTTAAAGAAAAAGTTTCCTTTGTTTGAGTATGTAAATGTGTAGTACGTCGTTTGTGGAAAAATTATTTTCTTTCAAATTATTATATGTATTTATCACAAACAACTAATTATAATAATGATAATAGTTATGTAGAAAAGATGTATATACAAGCTAATTATTAAATATTAGATATATTTTTCAGGTTTCTTGCATTATGAATTTATGATCGAATACGTTTTCATTCAATAAAACCTTGTACGACACGTGCGGTCTTTATTTTTATTTTCAAAATAAACCGGCATTTTTAAATATGAGTGTTGCAACCCGGTGTGGGGGACGAAATTCTTTTGAGGGTCAATTTTTTTTACATTTTCAAATACGACTCTTATAAGTATGACAAACAACTTTTAAAATTGTCCGTTTCTGAAACCTAAGATGTGGCTGGTGGCCATTCCACCAAAGTGAAATGGTTATATTATTTGAAAAAAATATGTATATATGCGATTCATGATTATAGTAAATCAAAATTGACAAAAATAAATGATGAGTTGTGACTTAAACGTAAATTCAAAAAACTTAGATTAATTTGTCATGGAAATTTTTATTTTCTTTACTTTCGCACTATAAAAAATGTACGAGTATATCTGACCAATAATAAGTCTGCATGCATGTATATATACAAATTTTGATGTTGAAGATGACGTGGCCACTTAATATGTTGCCAACCACTATGCTTTCTCGTGAAACTGTTATGTCTATTTCCTATAAAAACCCACTTTCACCTCATTTTGGCTTCTTCTTCTTTCATATATTTCCATCCAATTTCATAATTAACGTGTTTTATTTCCCTTCAATCAATAAAATCCCCTGTTACTATTATTATTATTATTATTTATTCTTCCTTCATATTTCCTTCTTCAAATTAAAAGGTAATTAATCTTCAATAATCTGTATATTTCATATTTTCCATCTTTCACTATACAAGTAATTAGTTACTTCCTAATAATTAGGATCATTCCTCCATATAATTAATTAGGACACCAAAATTTACTTTTTATTTATTTTTTGTTTTTGGGCAGCAGCAGGAATGGTGACAGCAAAAACAATCGATCTAAGGTCCGACACAGTAACAAAACCGACAGAATCCATGAGACAAGCAATGTCAAAAGCTGAAGTAGACGACGACGTTTTGATATATGACCCGACAGCCCGACAGCTCGAAACCGAAATGGCCCGAATCACGGGCAAAGAGGCTGCCCTGTTTGTTCCTTCAGGAACAATGGGCAACCTCATTAGCGTTCTTGTTCACTGCGAAATACGTGGCAGTGAAGTAATACTTGGCGATAATTCCCACATTCATATTTACGAAAACGGAGGGATTTCGACTATTGGTGGTGTCCATCCGAGACCCGTTAAGAATAATAAAGATGGCACTATTGATATTCGTTTGATTGAATCCGCTATTCGAAACCCGGATTTTGAAATTTGTTATCCCAAAACTAGACTTATTTGTCTTGAGAATTCCCATGCCAAGTATGTTTATGTTTATGTTTTTCTTGAATATAAGTCGTTCACTCCTTGTTATAAATTAAGTATGATTGTTGTAAATGTGTGTTTTTGATGAAATGGGTAAATTGGTTGATATGATGGTGTAATGTATGTAGCTCTGGTGGGAGGTGTCTTTCGGTTGAGTACACGGATGAGGTTGGGGCGCTTGCAAAGAAGCATGGTTTGAAGCTTCATATCGATGGGGCTCGTATCTTTAATGCATCTGCTGTGAGTAATTTAAACAAATCATATCTACCCTTTTATTGTCTGTTTAGTGAAGTTTTGTGTATACTAGGACACTATAATTGTTTCCGAATGATATTCAACTCTAGTGCTAGGTCTATTGTATGTATAAAACTTGGAAGTTAGAACGCTGTTAATGACTTAATGTGTATATCTAACTTTCAAATACTGCCATTTTGGGCTATAGATGGATACATTTCCAAGCACTTAATCCATAATTTTGTCATAATTCATACCTTGTTTGAGGAAAGAACAAGTATATCTCGACAACTATTGATTGTGTAGAATTTTCTTTCAGGCTCTCAATGTTCCTGTTCATAGGCTTGTACAGGCTGCTGATTCTGTTTCGGTAAGATTAGTTTACTTTCAAAAACTTTCTTATGCCTATTATAAATTGGAAACAATAACTATAGTAGGAAATAGGAGAATCATAGTTGATTAATTGTTTTTAGGTATGCTTGTCAAAAGGGCTTGGTGCACCGGTTGGAAGTGTTATTGTTGGGACAAAAAGCTTCATTGCCAGGGTATGTTGTTGTAGTTCGTAATACAAGAAGTCTGCACTTTTTTGGACTCATGGTTAAGTATATCATTTAGAGTTTTGGATTTTAAACTGTTAGATTATTGTGTACATAGGCAAGGATTCTACGGAAAACTTTGGGGGGTGGAATGAGGCAAGTTGGCATATTATGTGCTGCTGCACTTGTTGCTTTACAAGAAAATGTCCAAAAGCTTGAAACTGATCACAAGAATGCCAAGACTTTAGCTGGTAATTCTCTATATCTTTGAAGGCCTGAAGGGTGCTAGTTTTTATGTAGTGATGTCTAACTTTATTTTTCATAATTTTGATATTCAATTATGAATCTTGTTTTACCAGAAGGGCTAAATAAAATCAAGGGTTTGAGTGTGGACGTAGATTCCGTGGAGACAAATATTGTAAGCAGGAAAATTGTTTCTTGATAGGATTCACAGTTTTTGACGTGTGGTTTCTTCCATTAGCCGATGACCAAATCTATTGCTGGTTCTTGGGCAGGTCTATTTTGATATATCAGATGGTTCACATATTACTTCTATGAAGTTGGGCAAAATATTGGAAGAGCATGGTATACTTTTGATGCCTGATAGCTCATCCAGGTGTGACACAATCCATTAATCATTCAATAAATTGTGAACTTATGATCTTAGCACATGACTAATTCTTATGTGTTGCAAACTTGCAATAACATAAAATTTAACGATATTGATAAACCTTGTATGCTTTCCCAAACCAAGCACTTAACTTAAAGATTTGTTAATCACCTGCAGGGTAAGGATTGTCATTCACCACCAAGTATCTGCAAGCGATGTGCAATACACATTGTCATGCATAAAGGTACATTTTGTTTCCCCATAAACTCTGTTTTGCTATATTTTTATCCTCATTCATTGCCCATTGCTTTCAGAAAGCTATGACTGGAGTGGCGGATGAAAATGGTAGCAACTAAAGAAAATTATAGCCTTTGTGAAGATCATTTCCATTTCCAGTTGTTATTGTTTTCGGATTTATGTAGGCAGTTAGCTTCCTAATGACAAATGTTATTGATGACTATGGTTTTTATGTTGCTTTCAAGACAGTGATCGGCTTAATCTGTTGTAGCTCAGACCAGTTGATTATATAACACATCTAAGACCGACCAAATGGAAATATGAACCAAGAATCTTCAGGGTCATCTATCCTTCTACTTTTACTATACCTACCAAATCATCAAAATGCTACAAATGATGGTTTGTAGATCACAATCGTTTAAAATCATCAAATCGGAGAACTCTCCAGCATCGACCAAAATACTAAAAGTATGTACATTTAGTGAAATTTTAAGCGTTAACATATCCTCTGATTTCATGCTTTTGACATCTTTTCCATAGCTTTAAAACTACACGACCCTTTAATCGAGAAAGTATAAGCCACACCATTGGAAGAAATCCCCTTTCAAATCTTTTACAAAGATTAAAAATCCTAATAACTTGACTATCCTTGCGGAGGTTGTTCATAATAGAGGGGCATACCATTCCATAAACCGGGCACATTCTTGTTTCGCCCATCTTTCTGAAAAAAAGCCATGGCCACATATGTGTCGGCCTGATTGACACTCATATCTGCTCAGACAGTTAAGGGGTTAGACCCTCTGCCAAGTCCTCTAATCAAAGTAGTAACAACAGTACATTCCGGTTTATAACCAAGCCCCAAAGCTTTGCCAAATACAGAAAAACGAAAATCCAATCTATTTTTGCAGCAAAAACAATGGATGGCAACTGTAATATAGATTCAAAGACGCAATTTTAAGTTTAGATAGTAGAAAAGAAAAAAAGAAACTTGACAAATTGCGAAGGCAATATATTGAGGATCATGCAAGTGAAACTACAATTGATCCAACACTTTCAAGTTTGAATGCTAAAGAAAAATCTTTCCTTCAAACATTTATCTAAGATTACTTCTCCAGTGAACTGGGACTGGGGGTCTTCATAAGTCTGACTAGCTCCTCAAGAAAGCTGCTTGTAGGAACCTTGTGATCTACTCTGGCCTCTGTATCTTTTAGCTTGACCATTCCTTCTTCAACTCCACGGTCCCCTACAATCACCATCCAAGGTATCCCGAATTCTTTGGCACGAGCTAAGTGCTTGTCCAACCTTTTATGGAGCATGAACTCTGCTTTTAGTTTTGCATCCCAACACAAATTCACCAGTTTCGCTGCTAGCGGTAGGTCATCACCCAATATACTCACTAAAACTTGTGTTTTACAGGGACGAATAAGCTATAAGAAATAACTTTGTCAGTTTTGACTATATTACAAATGAGGCACAAATAAAAAATATTAGATTAGTAATTGACCCGCCTATTTACCTGCTTGTCATCTTTTTGGTTTTGCTCCATTATTGCAAATACGCGTTCTATTCCCAAACTCACACCAATGGCAGCAACAGGAGTTTTTGAACCAAACATGCCTATAAGGTTATCATAACGTCCACCAGCAGCAATTGAACCAACCTGCATAAACATAGAAAGCAATTTAGAAAAACCATACATATAAAGCCCTGTATACTATAATAAAAATAAAATGAATTTACAAAAGAGACCTGGGTGGCACCCTTGAAAACAGCTTCATATATGACACCAGTGTAATAGTCAAGGCCTCTTGCCAAACTTAGATCAAGAACCACCTTATCTACACATTTTGCGCTGTCTAAAGCTTGGAATAAGATCTCCAAGTTGCTCAATGCTTGACTTGACGAACCATTATTCAAGAATTCACTTCCTTCTTTTTTAAGTTCTGATAATAATGACAAAGGGTGCCCTCTCAGTGTCACAAATGAACCAATTTTCTCCACTGTCTCTACATCTAACCCCTTCTCTTCAATCTAAAAGATACAAACATTAAAAAAATAAGCTTAAACGCCTGCAGATTATCATAACCAATCTACTTAATTGCGCAAAAGACTTGACCTGAGCCATAAATTTTATAACAGCCAAGAAATCTTAAATGACTATTGATCAAAACCGACTTCCATCAACAAAAACCAACAAGTGATTTACTTACCAATTCCTTTTTAATCTGGTCAAACGATTGCTTGTCTAATTTGTCAATGCTTGAACAGACGGTTCTAAATTTATTCGATGGCACGCCACATATATCTAACATTCCATCCAGCAACTTTCGATGGTTCAACTTTATCTATGAGCAAAAATAGAGGATGTTAATTGGAAGGATAACAATGCTAATCTGTGAACCTTCTACAATAGTAAATATATAAGATCAAATCATAAATGAAGGTAAACATATGACATATTAGAAAACAACCCTGTTTAAAAAAGCTTTACAAAGGCTTACCTCATATTCACCAATGTTAAGCTCATCCAGGAGTTCAGTCAAAATTTTGACGACCTCGAAGTCGGCTCCTATTGTTTCATCACCAGCAATGTCGAAATCACATTGATAAAATTCACGGTATCTTCCTTTAGATGGGTTGTCTCTTCTATATACTTTTGCTATTTGGAACCGTCTGAATGACTTAATACCATTCATAGCAACATATCTAGCAAATGGAACAGTAAGGTCGTATCGAAGAGAACAAAGCTCTCCACCCTAAAAATGCATTAAAAAACACGTCAAAAATGAAAACAAAAGAAGCAAACATGAAGGGGGAAAAAACCCTTCTGCACGAACATCAAAATGAATTCATACAGTAACTACAGATATTTCACCTGGTCCGCTAAATCATAAATCAACTTTGAATCTTCGCCATATTTGCCAGTAAGAGTTTCTCGCAACTCAAATACAGGAGTATCGAGTGCCATAGCACCATGCCTCTCAAAGACATCGGTGACGATAGAGAATGTTTTACTTCTTACAGCCATCTGTTCTTTAGCAAAATCGCGAGTCCCCTGTAAAGTCAAAAGAGATGCTAAGATAAAACAGCTACTAACAGATTAAAACTATCACAATTCACAAGTATAGAAAATTGAACATGAGTAAATATTACCTTAGGGATCTTAGGAAGCCTTCTGCTTTCATTGCTGTCAACAATATCCTTGACTTTCTGTAGTAGATGCTGAAACCCAGAATCTTTCAAGTCAAAAACAGAGAGGAAACCCTGCGTCACTTTCTCCAGGAGAGCTGAATCAAGGACTGGATTGCTATTCTCAAACTGTAATCTATCCTTTAAAAACTGCATAAAGATATTAGTGCCTTTTCCAATAACTTTCTTGCTAGCGCCTTTCTTCTTCTCATTCTTTTTTTCTGATTTTGCAGTTACACCATCAGTATTTTCTTGCACTGGCTTTTGTTCACGCCCCTCGAGTAAGATGAAAGAAAGGTTTGTTTCCCAAGAAAGCATTTTTCCCACAGTCTCGGATAAAGTATAAATTTCATGCAGCGACCTGATGTAGTTTTTTTCCTTCTTAAATGCTGCAAAAGACGTAACAGATCCTTCCAGTTTGTCAATATCAGGGCATCCAGCATTGAAACTCTTAACCAAAGTAGGAAATAAGTTTCCTTCTTCCATCTTCTCCAAACAACGTTTTGCTCGGAGCCAACTACTCTCACCAAGACACTTGAGTGCATCAGCCAGTGGAGAAAAACAAACAGTCAAGTCCTCGCAGGTGGTACCATGTCCAGACGGAATAGAATTCAGTTCAACCCGAGTTTCAGAGTGGACTGACTTGCAGAGTGACCTCAAACGACCATGGATAATAGGAATCTTACTAAAAACTTCGTCACACTGCTGTTTCCCGGGCATTGTAGAGCCATTAAGCAAAACCTTGAGATCACTAACAACCGAAGCTCTATCTTTGTGAGAAAAACCTTCACCGGAATCCGTGAAATAACTAAAAGCAACCGAAGTGTTGGCTTCCAGCGCGTCACAAGATAACGCAGCTACAGCATCTGAAACTGTGGCAAATGAAGTAGCAGTGTAATCCAATACAGCACAGATTGCTTGGATAGTGATATCCGGCCAACAATTTCTTAACATATCAACATTCTCTTGCTTATCAAAATCAAGATCAATTGTCAAAATTCGAGTATCTTTATTCAAAAGATCCAACAACTGCGAAGCCACAGAAGCCTGAAACGACCCACCAATCAAAATCTTATACAAGAGCAGAAGAACAGAAGCTCTGGCTTCCTCAGGAGTCAAATAATCGGGCACCAATAACTGAAGCTTAAACTGAGATGAAGAAGACGAAGATAACCTAGCAAGCGCTGCCGGGTCAATTTTCAGAAGCATAGGTGACGAAGCGGTCGAGAACTCAAAAACAGAAGCTGAAGAGAGTGATGACCCTTTTCCGCCTAACGTCAACACACGTTTCTCGCCTGCCATTCCTGTAACTAACTAACCAAATTGGCAATTATATATATAGGGGAATTCTTGTGAGAACCTTTCTATTTACGAGAAGCGTATTATATCACATGTGAATGTGATAATAAAGGTTCATATGAGAACAAATTTTTTTTGACAAAAACATGTAAAATTACGTATAAGTTGATCTGTTCATATGCGAACGAATTTCTTCACATTTACCATTCACATATGAACATATCAAGTTATCAAGTTATAATTTAAAGGCTGTCTACATCTCAACCTCCCATGGAAGACGGCATTGGGTGTTACATTTTTGTGGTTCTTCCAATTCAAATGTTTCTCACATGAAATTTTTCCTATATGTATATACATATATATATATAAAATATTTATATATCAACTCGATAATACATATGTTTCAGTTATAGTTTATACTATGTAAAAAAAAAAATTAGTCAGCAATGCACACAAGGTGTTTGTGAATATACTAAAGTATCAAATCAAAATGCAAATAATATGTAGTTTTTAATTGCTTTTAGGGTTTGGTAAAGTGAAATTAGTGCTAGCATAGATACATAGCATACATACATAAAGAGATTGATAAAACTAAAGTATTATAATAATGTTAGGAAAAAGGAAAATACCGGTCAGAAAGCAGACGGACGAGGTGATGCTCGGACGGTGATGGTGGTGTGACGGCTGTGGGTGGCAGCGTCGTCTTGGCCGAGGGGAAGAGGGGGAATAGTGGTTGTTGAATAGAAGGCAAATGATGGGGGTGGGTTTTGTATTATTTATTTTTAGGGTTTTGTTGTAAAAACTAAGGGTGAATCCCTCTCGTCTCCCTTCAATTATCCAATCAAATTACTCCAACTCATTTCAACCCTCCAATTTTTTCAACCTTTTTTTAGTGGCAACCATCACTCTCAACCTTTTCTTCACATTTTAATAATTCATCCTTAACATTTATAAACTTTACATAACTAACCCTTTTTTAATTTATATGTTTTATTAATAACAAAACACATTACATAATACTTAAAACACATTACATATTAAAAGTAAAAAACAATACATAGTTAAACTTCACCGTACATAATAAAAACACACAATGCATAACTTAAAAAAAAAACATAACTACTGATGACGATCCTCTAGTGACATACTTCCGATGCCCTGGTGAGCGTTTAGGTCGAGCCACCATTGGTCATGTTTCGGCAATCTGACATCTTCGATGGTTTTGTCTTCACCGCAATTATCATGGTACATTTCGGCCCAAGTGCATTATTCTCCCAACGTGTGACCGGCATCAAAAACATCATTGATTGAACGTTAGAGGGACTAGTTTTGTAAATAAATTCGAATTTGAACGTTGGAAGAGCGTCGTCCATTTTATCTATATGTATTGTCTTTATAATCAAACATTTTCATTCCCAAAAAACAAACATTTCAGAGCAAATATACATACACTTTATCTATATATATTTCTATCTTCCAAATGGCTTCTTCATCAAATATCACTTTCCCAAAACCACCATTGACTGTCAATCAGGTGGAGGACAGTATGGTGGCCGATATCCTAGACCACGTAATGTTTAGAGAGGAACTGCAGGCAGTTATGCATAAGCTAAATGACAAAAAGAAATGGTGTCGAGAACAAATTTCTATTTTACAAGCAAGGGAATGTTCCGAACTTGAGTGGCAATATATAGATTATTTGCAATTGAAGATCGACAACCTCCAAAATGTAATTGAACAACTTGATAGTGCAGATTTCGCATTGAGGAACTGGAACATATCGGCGTAACGACAATATGAGATGGTTTAATTAGTTTGTAATGTCTTTTAATTTCTAAGTAGTTTTAATTAGTTTAATTGTTAAGTAGTTTTAATTAGTTTATGATGGTTTAATTAGTTTTAATTTCTAGTCGTTGTACTTTTTTTATAAATAAAATGGTATTTTAGGAATTAATATGTTGTTTTAGTTGTGTTTTTGGAAGTTTAAATTGGTATATATATATATATATATTATAAATTAAATTTATATATATATATATAAGAAAATAAAAAAAAAGGTTTCAACACCTTTACACATTTGGTCCCTGGCGCCTGTTATCTTGCACTTATAGTCCCTGTAACGGTTACATCTCACTTTCCAAAGCTGTCACTTTTAGTCCCTCCTTCCCCAACCCTCACCCAGCCCCCTGGGAGATCGGAGCTCACCGACTCCAGCCCTCCTCCAGCTCGCGCGAGTGGCGGCCGACATCTCCCCCATCTCCCTCCCATCTCCCTCCCCCACTCCATCCACCCTAAAAAGTATAATCGAGTTCAGTGTCTTGTCGTGGATAGAATATATAGACTATATATACAGAACATTTAATTTCAAAATAAAAAAGTTTATACTTTTAAATAAAACTCAGTTTTTAATTACAGTTTATTAGATTAAAATAAGAATATTATATATTTTTTATTTTTTAATTTAAATTTTACTTTAATAAATTTAAATATATTAAATTTATAATAATTTTTTATTTAGTTTACATCGTTAGTATTTTATGATATTTAAATAAAAATATTACGATATGTATATGGTGCCTAGAATAATAAAAAAAAATTGTAAAAATGACAACATCACATTTTTCAACATCTTTTATCTATGTTTGTTATAATTATGATATTATATAAACTAAATATGTCATTAATTATCGCTAATATATATATAAAAAAATCAGCAGTTGTATCTATATCTATCACTTTAACTATTAATTGTATTATGAGTTATAATGAGAACTTAATATGTTCGACCCATGTATTATGCGAGAAATAATCTAGTGTTATATATACTCCTCATGTAAGGGGTGTTTAGGATTGATTATGTAAAGAAGATTGTGCATTTAAAAACTGCGTTTTGAAAAACCATGTCTCACCATGCTTTTCGAAAATTGCATTTTGTCTATGTGAAAACGCATATAATCACTTTTTTTTCCAAAACACTTTCTTCAAACTCATTTAAGCTTGCGAGCTTAATCGAACATATTGTTTAAAACTCGAGCATAAGCTTGATTATTAAACGATCTCTAAGTTATGCTTGAAATCGTTTATGCTAGGCTCGATTCGAGATTTTAACGAATCGAACGTAAGTGATATACGAATATACTTTGCTGATTTACACCTATCTAACATCTTCTAAAAGGAAGAAAATAAAAAAATAGATCTAATTGCAGAAATCGTTCATGTCGTGGACCTCAGTGTATGTATATAATATGATTGATATTGATATATATATATATATATATATAATATGTCATTAATTATCGCTAATATATATATAAAAAAATCAGCAGTTGTATCTATATCTATCACTTTAACTATTAATTGTATTATGAGTTATAATGAGAACTTAATATGTTCGACCCATGTATTATGCGAGAAATAATCTAGTGTTATATATACTCCTCATGTAAGGGGTGTTTAGGATTGATTATGTAAAGAAGATTGTGCATTTAAAAACTGCGTTTTGAAAAACCATGTCTCACCATGCTTTTCGAAAATTGCATTTTGTCTATGTGAAAACGCATATAATCACTTTTTTTCCCAAAACACTTTCTTCAAACTCATTTAAGCTTGCGAGCTTAATCGAACATATTGTTTAAAACTCGAGCATAAGCTTGATTATTAAACGATCTCTAAGTTATGCTTGAAATCGTTTATGCTAGGCTCGATTCGAGATTTTAACGAATCGAACGTAAGTGATATACGAATATACTTTGCTGATTTACACCTATCTAACATCTTCTAAAAGGAAGAAAATAAAAAAATAGATCTAATTGCAGAAATCGTTCATGTCGTGGACCTCCACTTGCAGCTCTCGTCCCTAAGTTTAATAAATTACAGTTTTGGTCCAAAAAACTTTACCCCGTCAACACTTTTTGTTTTTTTTTTTTTTTTTTTTTTTTTTTTTTTTTTTTTTTTTTTTTTTTTTTTTTTTTTTTTTTTTTTTTTTTTTTTTTTTTTTTTTTTTTTTTTTTTTTTTTTTTTTTTTTTTTTTTTTTTTTTTTTTTTTTTTTTTTTTTTTTTTTTTTTTTTTTTTTTTTTTTTTTTTTTTTTTTTTTTTTTTTTTTTTTTTTTTTTTTTTTTTTTTTTTTTTTTTTTTTTTTTTTTTTTTTTTTTTTTTTTTTTTTTTTTTTTTTTTTTTTTTTTTTTTTTTTTTTTTTTTTTTTTTTTTTTTTTTTTTTTTTTTTTTTTTTTTTTTTTTTTTTTTTTTTTTTTTTTTTTTTTTTTTTTTTTTTTTTTTTTTTTTTTTTTTTTTTTTTTTTTTTTTTTTTTTTTTTTTTTTTTTTTTTTTTTTTTTTTTTTTTTTTTTTTTTTTTTTTTTTTTTTTTTTTTTTTTTTTTTTTTTTTTTTTTTTTTTTTTTTTTTTTTTTTTTTTTTTTTTTTTTTTTTTTTTTTTTTTTTTTTTTTTTTTTTTTTTTTTTTTTTTTTTTTTTTTTTTTTTTTTTTTTTTTTTTTTTTTTTTTTTTTTTTTTTTTTTTTTTTTTTTTTTTTTTTTTTTTTTTTTTTTTTTTTTTTTTTTCCCCAGATTTTCATCATCAACAACAATTATCATCCACCACTGTAACACCCTTATTTATAAAAATGTGGATTTCAAATTTTTTTTAGCTTTGAACAACACTTCGTTAACAAATTGCGGAAGCGACGTTTAAAAATCCCATTTGATTCCTAACGGAATCAATAAAACGTAATAAATGTTTCAAAAGGTGTTACCATTAGCATCATCACAATAATTCTCCTGAAATCCACAAATCAACATAACAAATGTCAAGCGGCTAAATAATATCTACTTAAATAAATGCAACTATGGGTAACTAAAGACAATGTCCATAAGCTCCAATAAAGGCTACCCATCTCACAAGCAAGCTAGCAAGCCATTGATCAACGCCTAACCTGAGGGCACAACACATTTCCACAAAATACAAGTGTCAGCTTAAAAAGCCGAGTAAGATAACAGGTTAGTACAACAAAAGGATTGCCAATTAAAACATTTCAGAAGAAAGTATCTCACGCATACATATAGGCATTAATCACACATATATATTATAAACAACACAAGGATTATCAATCCTATAATGTGCCTAGCAATCCTCCACAATCCACAATATCACACTACATCCACTGCTCACGTTATCTTCTTTATCACACTTTATTATCTCACGTAATCTGCGTATAGTTATGCCATTTTAATCAACAATAAAGGTTTTGTGTGTAGGCGGTCATAAGACCTCACAGGAAACCTCACACCCGACATGATGGGTAAACCTCTCGGTGGTCCATCGGCGTCGTTATGGATAGGCATAACCAAATCCATGAGTAATCCGTTAAACTCTTGAAGTGGTAAATCACGCCACCCGGATCAACTCTTGTCTCTCGTTGATTTGCTCACACAAAGGTATCATGACTACCCTCGTATGATCTCACGTGCACTATAGTCTAAATAGACTAGTAGTGGGTTAAGCTTAACACTTTTCTACTTAGCTCACGTAATGCTCGAGACTTTACACACTTATTAAATCCACATTAACTCACGATATTTCCACTTTACATCATTAGGGCCCTTAACGTGCACTTTGACATAGCAACTTAAATAAGTCTAGTGTACTATGTGTACAAGCCGTCAACAATAATCAACAATCACACCACAACACACTTATAACATGCATATCTACAAAATTATGCAAAAATAACACCCATAAATACCCTCCCACATATATCTCATACCCAACATACGCATGAGATAATTTATCAACATAAAAAGGGGAGTAATTATCAAAACTAGATTTTGTTGTGTCCCTCGTGTGTCAAAAGTAAGTTATCTTACCTCAAACACGATAAATTTGCAACTTAACTCGTTACTTCTTCGATGTCTGGATACCTTAACAGTTAAACATAATAAAGGTACAAATATTAAATACTAGATGATACATTATAAATAAATCCATGAATCACCTAATTTATATCTTTCACTTTACTAGAACTCATTATTATAATTCTTGAAACACTTACATTATACTGTTAACTAATATATAACTAATGACAACAATATATACATGACTTGTAAATTACTTTCATGCATTTTGTACTAGTCCCCCACGTGATGCTTATATAGCATTCCATACCAATTAACTCCTTCATCTTAATGATGTAATTATATGACATGAAACTAACTGAACTCGAACAGGTCCATCGACTAAGCAGGTAACACCCTTGCCACTTTGTCAAAAATCAGTTTTGCTTATATCTATAACAAAAGGATTTTATATAGTTTTGGACATGCTTTTATTAACAAAACTAGAGTTCACTATCACCTTTCTTGCAAAACTTAAGTAATAAACTATCTATGTCAATCGGTGTTCATAGTATGTATATATATAACAAAAGTATACTTTTTAAATGTATTATTAAGACATCCCAATACAGAGACCAATGATATTCATAAACGATCGACCCCCGATATTTCGATTCTACTTAATATCGATGAACTTGACGTAAAAGAATCAGGAGTTGACAAAACTTTTTAACATTCCTATACATCTCAACCAATCAACTAATACGTAATCATACGGAAAACTTATATTGATACATTAAAAATAAATCCATGAATCACCTAATTTATATCTTTCACTTTACTAGAACTCATTATTATAATTCTTGAAACACTTACATTATACTGTTAACTAATATATAAACTTAACCGGTGCTAATGAGAATACATACCACTTAACAAGCAACCATTTATGGATATAACACACTAATTAGAAGCACATGTAATTTAAGAAAATAAGAGATTTTTTTTTTTTTTTACAGATTTTCCCCACTGCGGCGCAGTGGGGCTATACCTGCCCACTGCGGCGCAGTGGGTACCTGCTGCCCAGTTTTTCCAAAACTCCATCTTGACACTTAAAATCAACTTGCAACTTCCAAACTCAAAACCAAACTTCATAATGCAACATTTCTAAGTTCAAACAAGTTTTAGACACGGAGATAAACATAACAAAAGTAACCGTTTGACCAAGCATTCATTTTACATCCAAATGGGTCATTTACCCAAGTTGACATCTTTCAAATGACGACGTACAAAATTAGAAATTTCGGCATGACCCGTTCGTAAAATCGTCATCCAAACCTGTTACGGATTATGAGTTTCTCCAAAACACATTTAAACAAAATCAATACATTACAACTACAGGACGACCCATTAAATTAACCCAAAACTCAAATCTAACACTAGACATCATAATTACTTTACCCAAAATGACATAACAAGTGTACGATGAGCCGATAATTCAAAGGGGGTCACTATGGGTCCTATTACCATAATCCATAACCGCATTTAACTAAAGCAACCCATATCCATTAAGCATCTTTAACTTCAATCTTTACATTACTTAACTTTCTTCCGCATCCGGGACAACCTATAAAAAGGGTAAACAACTAAAAAGTAAGCAAAGCTTAGTGAATAATCTTGCATACGTTTATACATACGAAGGAGGGCAACACACAAAGGACTGTTGCATATAGACTATGACACCGTCGTGTCATATCTATAATACTCACCTTTGGCCAACGCATTACATGGATCCATATAATCAAATGATTACAATCTCAATAAATAACATCAATGCTCCACATGAGCTATATCTCAAATGCTCCACATGAGCCTATGGCCACCAATTAGGCCTGTAATCAAACTTCAACCATAAACATGGGACTTAACGCCAAATCAATTACCACACATGGATAAACAAGCTTCAACATAATGTGGTCAATTGACCCAACGCATATATAAAAGTATGCAAGAATACTCACCTCCTTCGCGACCACAAATCAAAATCAACAAAACCGCAAGTACACAATACGTATGCTTCAACCTATCAATAATTCACAAATACATAGAATGTCATCAATCACACACAAGGTCACTTAGCCACATTCAATTGCATCTTAGAACCAAACCCCTCTTTTATAGTCTCACATTGTTCTTAGTTTGATTTACAAAACATTCGTCTCTTACATTATTATCATATGGCCCAACTCATTTTTATACAAAAAGTATCCTTTTCATATTCGACCAAGGTGACTTCAAATAAGCGTAACTTGAGTTCTACTCAATCTTTTTAGGTGATTCCAGTGGCCAAATTTACTTAACACACTTAGGTACATTTTATCTTTAGTGACCAACATGTTAATTATCCCTCAAGAGTGACTTCTGGTCGTTTTAAAAACACAAACAGTTGCTGTTCTTACTGACAAGACAGATTTGACCTTACCGACTTCAAATGACCATAACTTGAGTTCTACACCATATTTTGACCTCATTCCAGTTGCTACTTCAATTTAACACATTTGGGTACATTTTATATTCAGTGACCAAGACATGAATTAACTCGTAAGAATGTGTTTTACTCGTTTTAATAACAGACGCAGAATCAATTTTGCTGAAAGATCAGCATGACGACCCTGAATTCAAAAATTCATAACTAGAGTTCTACTTCGTCTTTTTAACCCATTCCAGTGGCAAATTTGAGATAACACAATAACCTACATTTTCTTTTTAGGACTCAACAAGTGAAAATTCTGTTTTAGGGGTGTTACACTCGTTTCAAGATCAGGGGCAGAATCTGTCCAACTTGTTCTCACTAGTATCCATCAAAATCTATCATGCAACCTAATTAAAACCCTAAATTTGGTTAAATTACAAGAACCCTAACTTGTATTATAGAAATTAACCCATTTTTATGAAAACCCCCAAATTCAATACATCATGAACCCTAAGTCAAAATTAATTCAATTGACCCATTTAATCAAAACCCCAACTTAATTACTTGCAAGAACCCTAATTAAAACAAGTAAATGAATTAGAAATACCTTCAAAAATGAGATGAAATCAATTAAAGAATGGCATGCTATCCCACACTAACTTGTCTTCTTCCCTTTTTAATCTTGAACCAAGCACCCCCAAATCAAATGGATATTTAAAATCCTAATTTCCCAATTTAATTTTTTTGCTAGAATCCTTGAACATTATTATTATGATTATTATGATTATTATTATTATTATTTCATAGAACTTTTCTTGAATTAGATGAAATAAGGATTCCCAAAGTCTAAGATGTGATATTGGAAGAATATAGAAGATTATAGATAAAGTTAGTAGAAAGATTGGATTAAAGAAATGAAGAAGAAGAAGATTGGAAAAAATGAAGTGGAGGATGACTAAGGAAAAGGGATGGGAGTCTGGCATGTTCTTGTGATGCCACGACCCATATCAATTTTTGAGGGAAAAATATATCCGCTATTCGCTAGAGTTCCAACTAAATAAATCCCGTATTCAAAATATAAATACTAGGAAATTATTTTAATGATATTATTATTATTATTATTATTATTATTATTATTATTATTATTATTATTATTATATCATATCTATTATTATTATTATTATTATTATTATTATTATTATTATTATTATTATTATTATTATTATTGATACCTATTATGATATATTATTATTATTATTATTATTATTATTATTATTATTATTATTATTATTATTATTATTATTATTATTATTATTATTATTACTATTATTATTATTATTATTATTATTATTATTATTATTATTATTATTATTATTATTATTATTATTATTATTATTATTATTATTATTATTATTATTATTATTATTATTATTATTATTATTATTATTATTATTATTATTATTATTATTATTATTATTATTATTATTATTATTATTATTATTATTATTATTATTATTATTATTATTATTATTATTATTATTATTATTATTATTATTATTATTATTATTATTATTATTATTATTATTATTATTATTATTATTATTATTATTATTATTATTATTATTATTATTATTATTATTATTATTATTATTATTATTATTATTATTATTATTATTATTATTATTATTATTATTATTATTATTATTATTATTATTATTATTATTATTATTATTATTATTATTATTATTATTATTATTATTATTATTATTATTATTATTATTATTATTATTATTATTATTATTATTATTATTATTATTATTATTATTATTATTATTATTATTATTATTATTATTATTATTATTATTATTATTATTATTATTATTATTATTATTATTATTATTATTATTATTATTATTATTATTATTATTATTATTATTATTATTATTATTATTATTATTATTATTATTATTATTATTATTATTATTATTATTATTATTATTATTATTATTATTATTATTATTATTATTATTATTATTATTATTATTATTATTATTATTATTATTATTATTATTATTATTATTATTATTATTATTATTATTATTATTATTATTATTATTATTATTATTATTATTATTATTATTCATCTTCATTATTATTATTATTATTATTATTATTATTATTATTATTATTATTATTATTATTATTATTATTATTATTATTATTATTATTATCATTATTATTATTATTATTATTATTATTATTATTATTATGATTATTACGATTATTATTATTATTATTTCATAGAACTTTTCTTGAATTAGATGAAATAAGGATTCCCAAAGTCTAAGATGTGATATTGGAAGAATATAGAAGATTATAGATAAAGTTAGTAGAAAGATTGGATTAAAGAAATGAAGAAGAAGAAGATTGGAAAAAATGAAGTGGAGGATGACTAAGGAAAAGGGATGGGAGTCTGGCATGTTCTTGTGATGCCACGACCCATATCAATTTTTGAGGGAAAAATATATCCGCTATTCGCTAGAGTTCCAACTAAATAAATCCCGTATTCAAAATATAAATACTAGGAAATTATTTTAATGATAAAACTATAATAAAGGTTTATTTTCATTGGCTTAAAAATTTCGGGATGTTACAATTATCTTACTTGATTGCTACATAATAACACACATAAAACACAATAGTTATCTCCATCAGTATAAAACTATTGAACGGAAGACCAACTTTGATTAACGGTCAAAGTCAATAAAATCAACCAAAAATTTGGATGTTACAACCACCACCTTAAATTAACATTTGATTATTCTTTCTCCACCTTCTTCTTAAGAATTATTGGTAAGAAATTAATGGGTTTAACCCTAAAATATGTTGTAGTATAGTTTCATTCATATATAAGTTGTAAAATAGATTATATACACACATATTTACATGAAAATCATGAAAACCGAAATACATATATAAATTAGATATGAATAAGCCAAGATCAATGGGGAATCGTGGGTATGAGTCTTGAAAACATGTTCTCCTTCTTGTTTCACCTCAGATTTCCACTTATATTTTCGGATCTGTAAGTCAACGCTGATCAACAGCTGGGTCTTCCTTTTCTTATTCTTTTTCGTGAGAACAAACTAGCTCGTGACCCATATGACTTTGGTTGACCACGAATGTTCTTCCTTTCTTCTTCTTATTTATGTTCTTTCTTTCCTGTTCTATATCTTCGTTTTCGTTTTCTGTTCTTGCTCGTGTATGTGTGTGAATTGATGTATAGGTGTATGTGTGTACGTGTGTGTTATGGTTTGTGAGGCAGCAGATGGTAGTCATGTTCTTATTCGCTTATACTTTTATGTTTCTCTCCTTGTGTTCATATATTTGAAATATATAGATCTAGATGATGATGATGTTTGATATCGATACAAATATAGATATAGATGATGATGAAGTTTATACCTAATTACACTTTTAGGTTTGTAGTAAGAAAAAATCACATTTTTGGTTCTTGTGTCATTAAAAGACGAAATTACCCATCACGTGACTGACACGTTATGGGTTTTTAAATGGACGTGACTACCCAGGACCAAAAGTGTTGATCAGACAAAGCTTTTTGGACTAAAACTGTAATTTATTAAACTTAAAAATGAAGCTGCAAGTAAAAGTTTACGACAAGAACAATTTCGGTAATTATTTTAAAAAATTACCTCCTTATTTTCTCAAAAACCATATATAGCCCGTGGTAGTCCACACATAAAGGCTGCAACATCAATATTCGTCAAACATAAGCCAACGATCAATATTCAACAAACATAAGCCAACGATCAATATTCAACAAACATAAGCCAACGATCAATATTCAACAAACATAAGCCAACGATCAATATTCAACAAACATAAGCCAACGATCAATATTCAACAAACATAAGCCAACGATCAATATTCAACAAACATAAGCCAACGATCAATATTCAACAAACATAAGCCAACGATCAATATTCAACAAACATAAGCCAACGATCAATATTCAACAAACATAAGCCAACGATCAATATTCAACAAACATAAGCCAACGATCAATATTCAACAAACATAAGCCAACGATCAATATTCAACAAACATAAGCCAACGATCAATATTCAACAAACATAAGCCAACGATCAATATTCAACAAACATAAGCCAACGATCAATATTCAACAAACATAAGCCAACGATCAATATTCAACAAACATAAGCCAACGATCAATATTCAACAAACATAAGCCAACGATCAATATTCAACAAACATAAGCCAACGATCAATATTCAACAAACATAAGCCAACGATCAATATTCAACAAACATAAGCCAACGATCAATATTCAACAAACATAAGCCAACGATCAATATTCAACAAACATAAGCCAACGATCAATATTCAACAAACATAAGCCAACGATCAATATTCAACAAACATAAGCCAACGATCAATATTCAACAAACATAAGCCAACGATCAATATTCAACAAACATAAGCCAACGATCAATATTCAACAAACATAAGCCAACGATCAATATTCAACAAACATAAGCCAACGATCAATATTCAACAAACATAAGCCAACGATCAATATTCAACAAACATAAGCCAACGATCAATATTCAACAAACATAAGCCAACGATCAATATTCAACAAACATAAGCCAACGATCAATATTCAACAAACATAAGCCAACGATCAATATTCAACAAACATAAGCCAACGATCAATATTCAACAAACATAAGCCAACGATCAATATTCAACAAACATAAGCCAACGATCAATATTCAACAAACATAAGCCAACGATCAATATTCAACAAACATAAGCCAACGATCAATATTCAACAAACATAAGCCAACGATCAATATTCAACAAACATAAGCCAACGATCAATATTCAACAAACATAAGCCAACGATCAATATTCAACAAACATAAGCCAACGATCAATATTCAACAAACATAAGCCAACGATCAATATTCAACAAACATAAGCCAACGATCAATATTCAACAAACATAAGCCAACGATCAATATTCAACAAACATAAGCCAACGATCAATATTCAACAAACATAAGCCAACGATCAATATTCAACAAACATAAGCCAACGATCAATATTCAACAAACATAAGCCAACGATCAATATTCAACAAACATAAGCCAACGATCAATATTCAACAAACATAAGCCAACGATCAATATTCAACAAACATAAGCCAACGATCAATATTCAACAAACATAAGCCAACGATCAATATTCAACAAACATAAGCCAACGATCAATATTCAACAAACATAAGCCAACGATCAATATTCAACAAACATAAGCCAACGATCAATATTCAACAAACATAAGCCAACGATCAATATTCAACAAACATAAGCCAACGATCAATATTCAACAAACATAAGCCAACGATCAATATTCAACAAACATAAGCCAACGATCAATATTCAACAAACATAAGCCAACGATCAATATTCAACAAACATAAGCCAACGATCAATATTCAACAAACATAAGCCAACGATCAATATTCAACAAACATAAGCCAACGATCAATATTCAACAAACATAAGCCAACGATCAATATTCAACAAACATAAGCCAACGATCAATATTCAACAAACATAAGCCAACGATCAATATTCAACAAACATAAGCCAACGATCAATATTCAACAAACATAAGCCAACGATCAATATTCAACAAACATAAGCCAACGATCAATATTCAACAAACATAAGCCAACGATCAATATTCAACAAACATAAGCCAACGATCAATATTCAACAAACATAAGCCAACGATCAATATTCAACAAACATAAGCCAACGATCAATATTCAACAAACATAAGCCAACGATCAATATTCAACAAACATAAGCCAACGATCAATATTCAACAAACATAAGCCAACGATCAATATTCAACAAACATAAGCCAACGATCAATATTCAACAAACATAAGCCAACGATCAATATTCAACAAACATAAGCCAACGATCAATATTCAACAAACATAAGCCAACGATCAATATTCAACAAACATAAGCCAACGATCAATATTCAACAAACATAAGCCAACGATCAATATTCAACAAACATAAGCCAACGATCAATATTCAACAAACATAAGCCAACGATCAATATTCAACAAACATAAGCCAACGATCAATATTCAACAAACATAAGCCAACGATCAATATACGATGAACCTGAGCCAACAATCAATATTCGTCAAACATAAGCCAACAATCAATATTCGACAAACATAAGCCAACGATCAATATTCAACAAACATAAGCCAACGATCAATATTCAACAAACATAAGCCAACGATCAATATTCAACAAACATAAGCCACTAACCACAATTTAAACCAACAATCAATATTCGTCAAACATAAGCCAACGATCAATATTCAACAAACATAAGCCAACGATCAATATTCAACAAACATAAGCCAACGATCAATATTCAACAAACATAAGCCAACGATCAATATTCAACAAACATAAGCCAACGATCAATATTCAACAAACATAAGCCAACGATCAATATTCAACAAACATAAGCCAACGATCAATATTCAACAAACATAAGCCAACGATCAATATTCAACAAACATAAGCCAACGATCAATATTCAACAAACATAAGCCAACGATCAATATTCAAACCAAATTAACCAATCAATCAACAACGTAAGTAAACACACAAGTTTACACTTTTCAGCCCGAATCTCAAGCGAGTAGGGAGATACGAAACTCACCTCGTCCGGCAAAGAAGCTAGTATAAGATTACAACGAGTAATAGGATCCACACGTCCACAACCTATAATTTTACATCATAATACCGTAATGTCAACTCTACAATCATAAACAAGTTGGTTTAGCACAATTAAGTCAGGTCACAACCCTAAACACCTTTACAACTTTAACGAGTAGGAACAAGACGCATTCGACTCGACCTTTTTAGAAATGAGAAAAGATTCATAAAAAAAGAGTGTTACTACTAGAAACTAGACTCTCTTACGATTCCAACGATAGGTCATAAGACTTAATTGGATTCACGGATCAAAAGTTATTAACGTTTGAAAATTGACGCGCATACTTTCACAGCAACTATCCACTGCGCCGCAGTGAGCCAGAGCCATGCTCACTGCGCCGCAGTGGGCTAAAAACGAGCAAGAGGTCAGGTTGTAAGCACTGCGCCGCAGTGAGTGAGGGCTAAGCTCACTGCGCCGCAGTGAAGCCCTTTTCTGCTTCAGCACCAGCAGATCAAAGTGCAGGAAACGCGCCCAAAACCCCCAAATTCGACCCAAACCATACCAAAACAATTTTTAGGAACTTGTAACTCGTTTTGAAGCATAACTAAGTATCAATAAACATAAATATACATAACCCAATCCACAATTTCGACCAAAACATCAAAATCACCACTAAATCATTCAAACCCTAATTAAAACCCTAATTAACCCTAATTCCATTTTAAGTCGTTTTAGGACATGTAATTACTCGAAATGACCAGAAATGAATAACCCAACATAAGTAGATGAATATGGGATGAATTTGACTTACCAAAACCTTCTCCTAGTCTCCAAACCCGAATTTGACCCAAAATGGTTAGAAATCTTGCATTAGAACTTCAAGCTTATGATTCAATGAAGATGAGAAGGAGATGATGATGATTCTTATATTAAACCGATTCCACAACCCCAATTAATCCAAGAGTTCAAGAGAGAAAGATGAGAAAAGGGGGTTTCTTGCTTTTGTTAGAGAGAAAAGAGAAGAAAGACTAAGTATGTGGTGAATGAGAGGATAAGGGGAGGGAGATGGGTCATAAGGGGCTGGTGGGTCGTGGATCACCCACGGGCCGACCCGTTTCTCTTCCAAAGCCAATTTACAAAACGTTAGGCAATTAAACACCGATTAAAACATATTATCGACCCGACGAACATACCACATTGTCATTTAATCACAAAATGACCCAAATATTTCATTAACTTAAATTGTTAGTCAAATTGCACGTAAAGTCAAACGATCAAAACTCACGGATGTTACAATAATGACTGACAACGACCGATCCCGAGGTGCCACGTCACAGGCATTAGCGGCGACGTCGCCGCTAATGCTTGCCACGTGGCACCTCAGTATCATTTCTCCCAATCTTATGATCGCCTTCGTTAATGCTTGCCACATGCCACATCAGGATCATTTCTCCCAATCATATGATCGGACGTAAAGGTGCAAACTTTGTCCATGTCGGATTATGCTCTTCCATGGATAATTCTGCACAAATTTTGTTAATTAAATCATGTACAGATGGTTGTAATTCTACTACTTCACTGCTACTCTCCATTTCGTCTTTATTTTATTTGAAAATGAAGTCGTTGTATTCTGATCATTATTATCAAAATATTAATAACAACAACAACCACATGGGCTTCTCTAATTTGCCTCAAGATTGGGTTTTGATGTCATCTGGTTCTTCACTTTTTGATGAAAACAAACCATTTTCTTCTTCTTTTGAATATCATCATCAACAACAAGATCAAAGATTGCTTGACATGAATTCTTCTGATTATCATAATCTTGCTTTATCAAGAAGAAATGGGATTCTTGGATATCAAAATTTGTCTTCTGAGCTTGAAAGACAGAGGCTAGAAATGGATTGTTTCCTTCATTTTCAGGTTAGTTTTTCTTCAAATTTTAAGCCCTTTTTTTGTACTTAGATATTTAAATTTTGCAAAATATACCACTTTATTCTGATTAAAATGCAATATAATGGAAAAATTAGTTTCATTCAATCAAAGTTTTTTCCATATTTTACTTTTAGGGTTTTGTATTATAGATTTTATAGGTATATAGATATATATATATATATTTACGTATATAACATATATTAATATATATATACATAGTTATTTAGTGGGCATTTAACTAGCACGTTTTCCAAACTCCACTAACATAGATTATCACGAAAATGATTATATATATATATATATATATATATATATATATATATATATATATATATATATATATATATATATATATATATATATATATATATATATATATATATATATATATATATATATATATATATATATATATATATATATATATATATATATATATATATATATATATATATATATATATATATATATATATATATATATATATATATATATATATATATATATATATATATATATATATATATATATATATATATATATATATATATATATATATATATATATATATATATATATATATATATATATATATATATATATATATATATATATATATATATATATATATATATATATATATATATATATATATATATATATATATATATATATATATATATATATATATATATATATATATATATATATATATATATATATATATATATATATATATATATATATATATATATATATATATATATATATATATATATATATATATATATATATATATATATATATATATATATATATATATATATATATATATATATATATATATATATATATATATATATATATATATATATATATATATATATATATATATATATATATATATATATATATATATATATATATATATATATATATATATATATATATATATATATATATATATATATATATATATATATATATATATATATATATATATATATATATATATATATATATATATATATATATATATATATATATATATATATATATATATATATATATATATATATATATATATATATATATATATATATATATATATATATATATATATATATATATATATATATATATATATATATATATATATATATATATATATATATATATATATATATATATATATATATATATATATATATATATATATATATATATATATATATATATATATATATATATATATATATATATATATATATATATATATATATATATATATATATATATATATATATATATATATATATATATATATATATATATATATATATATATATATATATATATATATATATATATATATATATATATATATATATATATATATATATATATATATATATATATATATATATATATATATATATATATATATATATATATATATATATATATATATATATATATATATATATATATATATATATATATATATATATATATATATATATATATATATATATATATATATATATATATATATATATATATATATATATATATATATATATATATATATATATATATATATATATATATATATATATATATATATATATATATATATATATATATATATATATATATATATATATATATATATATATATATATATATATATATATATATATATATATATATATATATATATATATATATATATATATATATATATATATATATATATATATATATATATATATATATATATATATATATATATATATATATATATATATATATATATATATATATATATATATATATATATATATATATATATATATATATATATATATATATATATATATATATATATATATATATATATATATATATATATATATATATATATATATATATATATATATATATATATATATATATATATATATATATATATATATATATATATATATATATATATATATATATATATATATATATATATATATATATATATATAATATATATATATATATATATATAATCTCTCATATATATATATATATATATATATATATATATATATATATATATAGTATATATATACATATATATATATATATATATATATATATATATATATATATGTGTGTGTGTGTGTGTGTGTGTAAATATGTACATGTAACTTACAACCCAAACATGTTGACGCTGAGCGTATGACTGGCGACCGTGAGTACTGACAAGACGTTGTTCTTGCCTGTTAGTCGCGTTTCGTTGGGCAACAATCATCCGGTCGTCCCTGGTCCAGAATCGCAGTAGATCCGTCCAGACTTCTTGAGGCATTGCATGTGGCGGAACATTTTGGATTTCGGCGAGTCTATCTAACCCACCCCTTTCGGTGAACCATTTCCCCTTGAATTTGGTTTTTTTTATCCCTGTAGTTCTTTAGGGCATCCGCCAGAATCATGCGTTCAACAGCGAGCCGTAACGCGTCAGTTGGATCGCGATGTAGATACGGGTCCAAGTTGAACCGTCTCTGCAATTTAGTAGTAATAGTTACCATATACCATATTTTTTTATGACGTATTTAAATTGTAAAATAAAACGTTTTTTACCTGGATCCAGGGAATAAGTCCGTCCTTGATAGGTTGGGGCACCTCTGTCCACGACTCGTAAGTATGCGGGACGGTAGCGACATATGAACCTAAATAGCTCTTGTACCATTTGGCGTTATCGCCGATAGCCTGCCACTTACTTTGATCGGCGTCAAGGTAAAGAGCTAAACGTCCCTTCTTTTGAAACTCCCGCTCCATTTTCTGGTTAGCAGCGACAGCTCTCCCTGAGGTCATCCCTGCAAAACAAAATAAGAAACAAATATATATACATATCTATATATATATATATATATATATTTATATACATATATATATATATATAATATATAAACATAATATATATATATTTGACATATATCTATATATACTTACCCGCGCTACGCCTACAGCCCCATTGCGGATTCCACCCCCAATTTGGAGGGTCATTGCCACCATCTCCGCCTTGAACGACAGCCATTTTAGCAAAAAGAGGGGTGGGGTGGCCGGATTTTTCGCCTGAAAAGAGGGTGGGGGTGGCCGGATTCTTGATACAGAGGGTGAGGGGATTGATGGCCGGAATATGGAGACAAAATGGTTGATGGTCGGATGTGGGTTTTTTTTGTTAGAGAGGGTTGATGGCCGGATTTTTTGTTTGAAAGGAAAATGTGTGAATCGTCTTCTGCCTTCTGCGGCTGGGTTACTCAGTCAAAGGTCCTCGTCAAATGTCAAAAGTCTCTGCTGTGTGTCAGATGGGTCCACAGTATTAGCGGCGACGTCGCCGCTAATACTCCCTGGTGGGGTTACCCTGTTTGCCCTGGTCGTTCTACGCTCCTCGAAACCAAAAGCTTTCCAAATAATCAGAAGATCAAATCCTCATCATATTATAATGATAAACACATGAATATAAATAAAGATAAATATAAATATATGTAAATGTTTTCAAGGTTAATAAATAAATTATTATTATTATTATTATTATTATAAATAAAGATAATCTGAAATAAATAAATTTCTGCCTCACCTCATGACTTTATTGTATCTAACAAACATAAAATATCAATTGGTCCTTCCCTATACCATTACACAACAACAATAATAAACTTTGTAATTAATTATCTAATTAAACTTATACTTTTTCCCTACAAAACTTAAAGTTAGCTGGACCAAAATATTTACTTTTTCTTGAAAATAAAAATAAAAATCCAAACCAAACTCACCTCAGATTTTTATACCATATGATATTTTTTTTATATCATCCAACAAAATATATATTTATAAATTAATCTTACCCAGGTATTCATAACCAGATTTTTTTTAAGTTTATATAAAAAAAGATGCGTGCCTTGTGATAATTGCTAGGGTTAGATTATATTATTAATATATTTTTTTTTATAGTTTTTTGTTCATAGATATTTTTTAAATAATTTGTGTATTGGTTTTGATGCAATTTTAGTTTTACAAAAAATAATAATTTTTTTTTGTTGATGCAAATATATATATATATAATTATGTTTATCTTGTGTTTTTATTATTTGTGTTTTCTCGATCCCCTCTTTTGTTGCATTTTTTAGGGATTTTGACCAGGTCAAACTTATAATTGTTTCTTTTGTTATAATAAAAAAGTAGGTTTTGAGTCAGCACTACTTTTGTCAGTTAAATAGATATTTGTTTGGTTAATTTTGGGAGCTAAGCTAGGTCAGATTAGATCAGGTTAGATCAGATCTATTTAGTCTGTTTTTAATTTTTTGATAATTGATTAAACCCTAATTAGATCATTGATTTTTAGTATTTGTTTTTTAATATTTGTCCATTTTTTTGTGGTTTTTTTAGGGTTGAACAATCTGGATTGATCTGCATTTGGCCAAAGAAGTTTGACCTTTTTTCAGGGGTAATGATTCTGAACTTTTAGTCTACTTTTAATTGCACATATATCGACACGATCCGCAGTCGCGTGACCTCGGCGGCATCTGTTCCCTCTTGAACTTGGCGCGACCCGCTGTCGCAGTACTTCGACTGATCCGCTGTCGCAGGACTTCAAAATTTAATTTGGTTGTTATTCGTCGCGTTATATGATACCTCTGTTTGAAGATGTTAAGTACTAAAAGTTTAAATACTGAACCTACCAGAAACCAGGATAAGGATAAGATGTTGAATGAAAATGGATGATGCATAATCATATATAAAATAAGTTAAAAGTTAAAATTAGATGAATATACAATATTTTAAGCTAAATTGTGTTTCTTATAATTAATTATGATGCAGATTTAATCAGAATAATAAAGAATCTTGAATAAGAGTTTTTCTTAGATGGGGACGGAACTCATCAGGCATCATGTTAAAGATGAGATGGATATTCCTTCAATTCCGCCAGGGTTCGAGTCGCTTACAGCGTTTTCTTTGAAACGAGTAGAGGATAGTAAAGTTGCATCTAGTAGTTCCGTCGCCGCAAGTGTGCCTGAACCACAGCCTGTCAAGAAGGAAGCAGGATCCGAGCCTAGTGATGATGAAAAGATTAAGAGGTCTGTTAGGCCTAGACCGTGGCTAAACTATAAGCGAGTTGATAGCAGCTCAGATGATGAGTCTGAACCTGAGCAGGTGATGTAATTATATTTCAGATAATGATTGCATTTATAGTTTCTGTATAACATGAACTGACTTGAGGTTACCAATGCAGAATCATTCTTCAAGTGGTCGGATCCCCAAGGGTGTTATTCGTGGATGTGAAGAGTGTAGTAACTGCCAAAAGGTTGTTAAGTATGATGTACTTTGAAGATTGAATAGTGGTATTTATTTGTTCTTCGTCTAAAAATATTTTTTTTACAGGTCCTTGCAAGATGGCATCCAGAAGAAGCTAGAAAGCCTGATCTTCTTGATGCTCCTGTATTTTATCCAACTGAAGAGGTATACACAGTTGTTTTTGATTTTGTTTCTCTTGGCCAAGAAACTGATATTTTGACGGAAAATGATATATATGCCTAATTTCATAAGCTTAAATATGCTTAAGAATAAGATCAAGACACATGGCAAGATTGTAGGTGGATATAGGAAGGAGAAAGAGTTGAATCCATGCGTCGAAGTTAGTTGATTAGACATGTTTAGGGATATGTATCATTGCTCATATTCAGTTATGCCCTATTGATCTAATTCAGGAGACTTGTAAACTTCTATTTCACAAAACGTGTCTCCCTTTTTACAGAAATATTATTCCCGGTTATTCTAACTCTTGATTTTCTAAATTATCAGAAATCCGCTAACGCTTAAACAAATTGTTTCAGCCTTAAAAAGCAAAAATACACCAGGCACTATTTTTTAAAGATGATTATCTTATCCTGACTTTTATGACTGCGCATTTGGCTGATTAGGTTTGTCATTGAATTTGTTTGGTTTTCAGGAATTTAAAGATACCTTGAAGTACATTTCAAGTATTCGCGATAAAGCTGAAGAATATGGCATTTGTCGTATTGTACCACCTTCATCATGGAAACCTCCATGCCCTCTTAAGGAACAAACTGTTTGGGAAAGTTCGGCCTTTGCAACTCGCATCCAAAGGGTTGACAAACTTCAGAATCGGGATTCATTGAACCCAATCTTGAGACCCAATAGCCATAAGAAAAGGAAGAAAAGAAGATGCATGAAAGTAGGGTCTGATCAACAGACTCATGGGTCAGATACTGCAGCTCCTGTTGAAGTGATGGTTCCTGAACCGTGTTTTGGGTTTGAACCTGGTCCAATGTTCACACTGGAAGAGTTTCAAAAGTATGCGGATGATTTCAGGACTCAGTATTTTAGAAGGAATGGAACAGCTACAGATGCATGCAACAACGCCAGCATCCAAGATCAGTGGGAACCTTCTTTAGACAATATAGAGGGTGAATATTGGCGTATGGTAGAGAGACCTACTGAAGAAATCGAGGTATCTTGCTAAAAATATATATATATTTGGGTATATACATAGGATCAGTTGCTCATCAGTTTAGCAAATCAACAATAACAATGACAATTAACCAATCTGACTAATATCTATCAAATATGATTTGTCTTGCGCCAATGTAGGTCCTTTATGGTGCCGACTTGGAAACCGGTACATTTGGTAGTGGGTTTCCAAAACAAGCGTGCCAGGTGTCTGAATCAGATGAAAAGTATGTTACATCCGGTTGGAATTTAAATAACTTTCCAAGGCTTCCTGGGTCATTACTCACATATGAGAGTAGTGATATATCTGGTGTTCTGGTACCTTGGTTGTACATTGGAATGTGTTTTTCCTCATTTTGCTGGGTGAGTGGATTATCCTTTCTAATTTCACATGGACTCTTTAACAGTTAACTGCTCCATTGGATGTTATAATATCCCAACTCTTGTTTTTGAGATCAGCATGTTGAAGACCATCACCTATATTCAATGAATTATATGCATTTTGGTGCTTCGAAGATGTGGTATGGTGTACCTGGGAAAGATGCCATTAAGTTGGAGGCAGCTATGAGAAAGCATTTGCCTAATCTTTTTGCTGAACAGCCCGACTTGCTTCACAAACTGGTGAGAAACATCTTTAAGTTTATGATTTTCAAATAAAAAAAGATGCTGACTTGCCTGGTTTCAATTCATTGTCATCAATTTTCCAAGATGATACAACGGCAAATAGATAACTGTAGTATATGAAATTCCTGTAGTGTAAAAATTATTACAGAGGCGTCTCAAAATGGAAATGGAAATAAAAGACTTGCAAGATAAATCAACTTGTTGTCGTTGGTCCTTTTATTGTAGTAAAGAAACAAAAATTGTTTCAGTTGCATTATATTGCTAATTATTTACATGTTTCAGGTCACACAACTCTCTCCATCCATATTAAAATCCGAAGGAGTTCCTGTTTTTCGCTGCATTCAGAACCCAGGAGAGTTTATTCTGACTTTTCCTCGAGCATATCATTCGGGGTTCAACTGTGGCTTCAACTGTGCAGAGGCTGTGAATGTAGCGCCTGTTGATTGGTTGCCTCATGGTCATAATGCCATCGAGCTATATCGTGAGCAGGGCCGCAGAACTTCCATTTCTCATGATAAATTGTTGCTTGGAGCCGCAAGAGATGCCGTGAAAGCTCATTGGGAACTTAATTTACTAAGAAAGAACACACCTGATAACTTGAGATGGAAAGATGTATGTGGGAAGGATGGGATCTTATCTCAAACACTTAAGGTAATATATTTTTTCTACATATGGACTACAATTGTTTTAACGTGTTATTTTTTTTTTCAAAGGATGCTATTTCAAAAGTTATTTATATATTTGAATTAAAATGATTTAACTAAAAATGATATGCATTCTCTTTTTCTGGCCAGGCTCGTGTGGAAATTGAGCGTGTGAGGAGAGACTTTCTTTGCAATACATCCCAGGCTTTAAAGATGGAAGCGACCTTTGATGCAACAAATGAAAGAGAATGCAGTGTTTGCTATTTTGACTTACATCTGTCGGCTGCAGGTTGCCACCATTGTTCACCCGATAAATATTCTTGCTTAAATCATGCAAAACAGTTTTGCTCTTGTGCTTCTGGTGCAAAATTTTTTCTTCTACGCTATGACATCAAAGATTTAACTATTTTGGTTGAAGCATTGGAAGGCAAATTGAGTGCCATCTACAGATGGGCGAAATTGGATCTTGGACTGGCTCTATCTTCCCATGTATCTAAAGATAAACAATCTTCTTCCATTTTTGGATCACCATCTAAAGACCCGAGTTCGGTAGCATCTGTTTCTTCACTAAAAGAGCAAAATGGACAAGAAAAGATCCGAGAATTCTTGAAATCAAATGGGATTGGTGACACGGGTTCAAAATATTCAAAGGAATCATCATCACATGGATCTGTACATAAAGACATTATACTGCTTAGTGATGATGAGGGCGGGAACTCATCGGCACCACTTAATACAAGCCACGGAGTTGAAGCTCAAGTGAAAAAAGAGGCTTGTGCGTCCAAGCCTGAAAATCTTTCCATTCACAATGTTTTGTCTAATAAATCACAGGACCTCAAAAGTATTAAAGGGACTGGTGATGTAAATGTGGAAAATACAGGTGGTGAGTTGCAACAAATACCTAAACAAGAGGAAAAAGTGGTAATTATTGGATTATATGCAAACTCAAAGACGGCAAATAACACACAAACTGCATTACGAGGTCCAGCTTCTACCCAAAATAGACAGAAAGGTCCTCGAATTGCAAAAGTGGTTCGAAGGATAAACTGTCATGTTGAGACTCTGGAGTATGGCGTGGTCCAACCGGGAAAATTATGGTGTGATAGTCGTGCCATTTATCCTAAAGGTATAAACTTACAAGACATCACAATCACTGTGTAAAATTTGTACCCTCAACAGTTACTGTTCTACCCCTGGAGAATGTTATTTTGAATATTTTACCTTGGTGCAGGTTTTCGAAGTCGAGTCAAGTATATAAACGTATTAGATCCTGCGGATATGTGCCACTACATTTCTGAAATTCTTGATGCGGGAAAGAATAGACCACTGTTTATGGTAATTGAAAATCGTCCCATGTTATCCAGAAACTCTATTTTACTTGTACTTTACTCGTTAGACTGTTAGAGGTTTCACCTCATCAAAAATCTGGTGCACTTGGCTTATGTACTGAAATTTGCAATTTTATGACAACAAATGTGCTTGCTTTTTCTCAGGTTTCATTGGAAGATCATCCAAGCGAAGTGTTTGTTCATTTATCACCCACAAACTGTTGGGAAATGGTTAGGGAGAGAGTTAATAATGAAATCTCGAAGCAACATAAGTTGAGAGCATTAAATCTTCCTCCTTTGCAGCCTCCTGGGAGTCTAGATGGCATGGAAATGTTCGGTTTTTGCTCACCTGGCATTTTACAGGTAAAACTTGAACAATGTTTTAATAACTTTTTATATTTGGTAAGATGCATCTTAATAAGTTAGTATGAATGCCGATTAATAGGGTATTCAGCTGATGGATAGGAATCGGCTATGCACAGAGTACTGGGAATCACGACCTTTTCACTCTCAATCCCATGAGAATGCATTGTTAAAGCTTCAAGAATCAAACACTCCCAATACCGACAAAAATAATTGTTTGACTACAGATGCTAATAATACTATCTCAGGTCTATTCAAAAAGGCAAATTTGGAGGAGCTAAACATGTTTTTAAGTGTTTTGGGTAATGATGGTTTGACTGGCAATCAACAAGGGGTAGCTAAACTTCTTAATGAAGAGATTCTTAAACGCACCAGATGACAATTAATAAAGGCTTCTTGTTTTTTTCACCCTGTAAATCCTTTGATCTCAATTAGGTACCAGGACTAATACAATTTTGGTCTTTCTATTCACTGAATCTTCCTGTTCTTCAGTTTTAGGTTGTTTTTTTTTCTTCTAGGGATTGGAAGTAGAGAGAAACTGAATTGTTGGGAGAATCAGTTTATGGTCCCTCTCTCTCTTCCCTTTTTTTTTTAGTGTTAACATTCATTTTTATAGGTGATAGATGAAATCGAGATTCACTTTTTTGTGGTTGGTGTGAACTGTTTTTGTTTTTTGTTTTTTTGCCCCAATATACAGATTAAGGTCATGTTATGTTTCCGTTTTCTCAATTCTTTACAAAATTAGTCATAGGCTGAATATGCTTACTAAGACATTCTATAGGTTTTTGTGTTACCAAGTAACAATGACTAGATGGGGAAGCTAACCTAAGCTCAGTAATGTTTAATATACTACCATGTCATTTGTAAGATTTGTTTTGTAAGGTATTATTAATTTCAGAGCTGTTTTATTCGAATAAATCTCTATATATGTATAGTGGGACAACTCGTAATTAATTAACATCGGGTTAGTCCTAATCTCAATTAGACGGTCATTTGACATGGAACTTATTAGACTTTTGGACTTTTGACTTAGTCAAATTAGACGTATCTTGATGACGTAGACTATTAGCTATCTAGACGAATGCCGAGTCTTTAAAAATAACTTTAAATAAATATTTAAAGGTTATGTCTTGTACAAAATAAATAGACTGTCTAGACTTAATATTATAAAGTTCACTTTGACGAAACTTTATTGGCTTGTCTTGACTAAAATAAAACGAGGAAAAATACCTTCACTTTACATTTTAACCTTTTGGTCAAACGGTATTTAATCGTAAGTATTTTACCAAAGTAGGGGTACGGTATATATCTAATATTTGGCCACATGGGCCGAATTGAAATTGAAAGGCAGAGAGGGAAACACCAAACACCCCCATCATCCTTTTCTTTCCTTACCTGTCGACACCCACACTCCCACACATAACACCTACAAGTTTTAGCTCTCGAATCAAATACCTGGAAGAGAAAAATCAAAGGGGATTCAAAGGGGTAATCATATTTCAACAATAATTTAGGGTTTTGGCATCATCATCATCTTAATCATCACCATCTTCATCTTTACCTCAAGAACATCAAATTTTGGTAAGTAAACTTTTTTCTCAAACTTTTGATTCGATTTAAATTCATTTAAGGGTTTGTTTTAGTTTTGTAAACGGAATTAGAGGCTTTAAATTTGTTATGTAAATTAGGGTTCTTGGAAATTTATGAAGTTTTGATTTAGAATTTGGTCTTGAAATCAAAATGATTGAAATGGCGAAATGTTTTGGCGGAATGGTATGTTTCCAGGTCTATTGAACATGTTTATACTTGTTATAATAAAAGGATTTGTGTTGAAAAACGATTTGGGCTTTTCCTGCATATTTGCACCTGCTGGTGCTGGCTGCAGAATGAGGCCACTGCGGCGCAGTGGCATGGGCTTAGTCCCACTGCGGCGCAGTGGCTAAGGCCTGTTTGTGCATGGTTAGCTCACTGCGGCGCAGTGAGCTTGGCAATGGCCCACTGCGGCGCAGTGCCATTGTACTGGTCCCTGGTTCGACTTAGCCCACTGCGGCGCAGTGAGCATGGTTCTGGCTCACTGCGGCGCAGTGGATACCCACTGTAAAGATTTTGCGAATCAATTTTTAAACATTAATAACTTTTAATCCGAAAGTCCAAATAAGTATATTTACTTTTGGTTGGTAAAATGAAAGTTTGAAACACATTCTCGGTTATGGCATTCTAGGGTCTATAGCTAAGTAGTGGTACGTAGGATACTGGTCGTCGTGAGATTTGATCCTCACCATTCGTGCTCATATCCTAGGTTTTGGATAGACGTGGAGGCTAGACTGCTCTTATTCTCTGACTGCTCATACTTTTAGCTCTGTTATCGCTAAGGTGAGTTTATGGCGCCCTTTTTCCTTTTACTTTGGGCCTGAAAAGCATGTACTGTATACACGACTACTTTATAAATGATTTGTCTTTGTCTTTGTCTATGCCATGAGATTTGGTAAATGAAATCATTTTTCTTATGTCTTGCCATGTTGACGGCTGTCTGAAAGTGTGTATACATGTCTTACGGAATATTGAACTAAATGACTTTGACTTGCCATGTTGGCGGCTGACTAAATTGTTCTTTGTGTTTGACGAACTAAAATGATCCCCCTTATGTAGTTTTACCATTATGAGATTTTAATGGTAGTCTTGTCAGCTTTCGTACCTGACAGTCTTGGTTCTGGTCCGTACCCCACTGTAGACGGGAAATCCTGTACGAGGCATATTATCTTTGTCAGACTTCGGTCTGTACAGTCATATATTATCTTTGTCAGACTTCGGTCTGTACAGTCTTAATATCTTTGTCAGACTTCGGTCTGTACAGTCAGCATATAATTGTCGGACTTCGGTCTGTACAGTCATGTCTTATAATTAAGTGTAATGGTGTTATCACAATGGCGACAAAACTATTGTCAACATACCGTAGGCGTGGTGGGTACGCCAATGGTACACCCTATATATAAGCGTTGAAAGTATGTTGGAAGTAGAAGCCTAAGTGGTTTAGTCTCATTGCCGGATATCGATCTCGGCAGTCCTGTCTTAAATAACTACAACAAACGACGATTGATCTTTTAGTCAAACACACTGTAAACTCACCAACTATTTCGATAGTTGATCCTCTCAAATTTCATGCTTTTCAGGTGACCATCAGTAAGTCTTGGAATCGTCTTTGGCATTATAGGGCCAATCTTTTGACTTTGGACGTACAATTAGCATCAGACATTGAGGACTATCATGCTTTTGGCTTTAATTGTATTTGACTGTCCAATTTATTGAACTTGTATTCTGTGGGCCAGTTCCAAATGAGGATGACTTGTATCCGTATTTTGGGGTCCACACTTTGAACGATTGTACTTGTATTGACTTGTATTGGTAAATGGATGTAATCTCTATTAACCTTCTGATTAGTATGCAATTCTTTGTTAACCCTGTATTTCCGCTACAACGGGGTGTGACATATAGACCAACATGAAACAGAACGCACTATGGAAACTAAATTTTGAAAGTTTTTCAAGTTTAAGCTTGAACTTGAGAAAACCTCAACTCAAGTGACTTCAAGCTTTAGCGGATCTCGAGTTACTTGATAAAAGCTTGACTTGTTTGCTATCCTAGTTGATGCAAATTATATTTGGTTAGTTTGAAAGCTTATTAATTGGACGTCTGTTATACCATTTTCAACGATATCATCATTGAGTTTACATACAGAAATGTCAAGTGGACCGAACCAATCAAATTGTATGTTAGGCAAGTTTATATGATTTGAGAGGGACATAAATTATGTCCCCCCAGTACTTCTCTGGTTACTTTAATTTACATATTAAGAAGATAATTGATCATTATCACTAAGGTTTGGTATCCTGGCAGGATTTAACGACTCATCAGTGGATGAATTATATAGTTAACCACTTAACCCATGGTTTTATATGTTTAATTGAAACGCTAAGGGATTTCTTTCGATTAAGGGAAACAACTAGACATGCATAATATGTCAATAAGGTAGCTAGGATTACGTGATGGGCGGAACTTAAAAAGAGAAATTGGAGACTATTGTGCCCCAAAAAAGGATTGTGACTTGCAACAATATGAATTAGATGTATAGGTTATTAAGAGAAATGTCATCTCATACTTATGAATTAGTGTTGAAAGGAGCCATAAATTCGTTGCTAGTATTTGTCACTGTCGGTTGACTGAATAGACTAAATTCATCCAATTGCCAATGTCAATTCAAAGAACTAAAAATAATATGTCTAAAACTTATGTCAGAAAGTATGTTTAAGTGTCTAACAACGCATTTGATATACACATAACACATGTAAGATCAAAGATGAAGATATACAAGATGAAAAGGTAAAATCTGTATCTATGAAGTATACATATTTTTGAGCTCAAATTGGTTATGCAAGACTTGAACTCAATTCCTCCTATTATCTTCGAAATGCATAAGTGATACATTATAGCCACAAATGACAAACCAAATAAGATACTAATCTGTGTTATAGCTTGAATTTTTATTATGATCAATTGATGCCTTAACAAATTCTCTTGGTAAGTATTCTTGTGATACGAGAGGTACTCGTTTTTAGAGAATCCTTTGGGTCAAAAATATATTTATTATCATTATTGTAGATATGATATGATTTCACTCACCATGTTCAATCCTGCATGCAGATAGCTAAAAAAAATAATGAATACATGAGACATATATGTTCAACATATCAAATTAATGTTTTAAATAAATATATCCAAACAATAATTAGTGGTAACATCCATCCAATCCCCCTGGTATCAAAAATAAGTAAATATTATAAATATTCATTAAGATGAACATTTTTTACTATGCAATCCCTTGATTCCCAGCCAACATTAAATACTTATCTCTTCTAGTAAGATTTGTGCATTCAAACCCCAACGAGTCAGCAAGTTTTTTTTGAATATAGTTGGCCACATCATGGCTAGACTTTCCACCAACACCACAAGTGAACTCCTTTGCCAACTTTCCAAGCACCTTCACATGGTAACTTGGTCTTGGGTTCATTAGGAAGAAAATTGGGTCTAAACACTTGAGCCCGCTAGCTGTTGTGCCATAAAACATGGTTACGTGTGTGTTCATTGCAACGGGAACTATCTCATCGGTTAGCTCAGCAAACAACGAGCTAAATCTCAACAAATACGGCTCCCTACAAGTTGTCCCTTCAGGACACACAACCAAATCTCCTTCGCTTAATAACTTGTGCATCGTTTCACCATCTTGTTTCCTGTCTCGTGTGAGCCTAACCGTTTTTAAAGGTGCAATTACCTCTGACATCTTACTGAGACTATAAGTAACCGCGGTCATTGACTTACCAACGGTCATAGTTAAAAAGACAGGGTCCAAAAGGGTCCGATGTGTGCAAACAAATAGTACACCGGTTCGTTTGTTTTTGTTCTCCCATGAGTAATCACACCCTTCTATTGTGATATTAACGCCAGTTAGACCACCCACGATACGCGAAAGAGGGTAAGGCAAGCAGATACCGACACCTAGCCTTATAATTGCTAGCAAAATCCCAAGAGGAAACCATAAAAACATGCATAAGGTAGCTAAGGGTGTTGGGTAGAAAGCTAGCCTCCCATCATGGAAAACTAAAGGTTTTGGGTACTTGTCTCTTGGCATAATTGTTTTTGCACTCCTTTTTGCATCTTCTTTGCTCACCTCATAACCTTCCTGTGATCAATACATATAATTATTATCATCAATAAAGGGAAAATGAGATATGGACTTGTGATCTACAAAAGTTTCATAGTTAAATCATGAAGTTTAGCGTTACATTACATAGTTTATAAGTTAATTCAGTTTTTTGAAGGTCTAAAATAATACCCAAATGGGAAAACAAGAAAGTTCAAAATAAAGCACAACAAATGGGAATTGTTGTGTGATTTGGACTTTTGATATTTAAGAGATAGTCGGTTAAAAGCATGTGTTTTACCAACATCCACCAATATCATTAATTAAATAAGAAATGAGATTCAACCGCTAGCCTTTGGTCTGTTTTAACGACTACTATTGAATAAATACTATTCCCCATCATTTTAAGGTGAAAGCCTGCATGCTCAAATGAATAAACGGTTGTTTTAACTGGATCTGTTAAATTCACTCCAAGAAATATCCACTTTAAGATGTAGTACTGCTTAAAATGAGATAAATATATAGATACATTCAAGAATGGGTCAAATTAAATGGTCACACATACCTTGCATTGAGAGATAAACAGTTGATCATGAAGACCACAACTTCCAACACCAATATCTGGTTTTCTATCATTTCCAAACCATTCTTTTACTGCTTTATGTTTCACAAGTACACCTGAACTTGCCACAAAACCACTAAAATACCCCCCAACACTATGCAACTCAGTCCCTACCACACCATCCACACTCAAATATTCTTTACAAAATCCTTCAACCATCACTCTAGGCACTCTTGTAAAGACCACAACTTTAATCCCATGATTATTCCTAGCAGATGCACACAACTCATGAACTTGAAGGTTTAGATTCTCAAGATAAAATTTGGGCAGAACTGCCCTGCCTACATTTTTCATGTCCTTTAACTTAAGCCCACAAAAGGTGATGAAAATCATCAGCCTTAAACTTAGCTCATAGTCAAGAACAAGTAAAAGAGGATAGGATAACAATAAGAAAAATGCTCTAAATATACTACCACCTTCAAAAGATACTAACATGAAGTATGGAAAGAAAGATTTTGAGTTTAACAATAAGGTGTTTTGGATGTCACAAACTAAGGTTTCTTGATCTTTGTTTAAACAACATTTTTTGAAACTAGGGAATAATAATGGAAATTGGGAATGTTGGTGTGGTGATTTTTGAGATGGATGGTTTCTTAACAAAAAAAAGCCATGGTTTTTCACTTTCATTGCAGCTTTGTAACATGATTTTGCTAGCAGCTGGCATACTAGCCAGTGTGCTAACTTGAGAAACACCATTAGGAAATCCATTGTGTGTATGTGTATGTGTATGTTGGTGAGAAAATTAAGGAGGTATGGAGTGAAGGACATATATATATAGGAAGAGATATAAAGAGGATGATATATTTATAGAAGAAAATTCAAGGGTTAATTAATTAAAAAAAGAAGTTGACGTAAACGAAATTGGTTTTATGTTTTCTTGTTATTCTTTTCTTCTACTTAATTCAAATTAATAAAGGATTAAGGACCCACACTAACCTGTGAAATTTACTACATACTCATAGATAGATTTTGTAACATTGTTAAATCTTGTCTTACAATCAAAACGGTTGACTTTAGATACATCATTAATGATGTATATGTTATACATACTGAGTATTACATTGGCCATTCCTAAAATATGTTATATATTACATTGACCATTAGTAAGAGAAACAAAATATCGAAAATTTAAAAGTAATGAAGACCAAGGAAACGGTTCATATAATCATTGTTAGTGGTAAATTAAACTTAATTGATGTTACTTTTTCTATATATTGAAAAAGATAATAGATTAATTCGCTTTCTAGCTCGTCTATTGAAACACTGATTATCTCTATTACGTACTTTATAAAAATTATCACATACTCTCTCTCCTAACATTTTTCAACATTTTCTCTCATAAAAATGTCCCCATGCGAAATGACTATTCTACTCTTAATGAATTAATTACTCTTACTGAAATAATTTACAACATAGACCCATCAACTTCTAAAATAATTACACTAGCCTCTTTTACATTAGTTATTTTTACAATAATAATCACACTGCCACCACCTGTCACGCCACCACCACTACCAACCACCGCCGCACCACCACACCGTCATTATTATCACCACCGCCGCATTGCGCGGGTAAAATGCTAGTTATACATAAATAAAACAATATTATGATGTTAGATTCCCTTCCATTTTATAATGAAAAATTATTGTGAACAATGAAAATGAAAACGAAAATATAGCTTTTAAGTCATAAATAGCATTGCATTGGCTTAATTAATTATCCATCTTCAAACAATGACACGTACACAATTTGTTGATGATCGATAAATCCTGATCGAACGTATAAATAAACCTTATTTGCAGGTTAATCTCGGTCGATCGACGACTATTATCAAGGTCAAAGAACACCGACTAATTAAGTAATGCCTTAATTTTTTGTTCCTAGGTTGCCAACTTGTTAATTTAGGTTAATATATTGGTAGCCGCCCTGTATGTAAACTTAAATTCTCAAAGTGTATGCTAAATTTTATTATTTTTATTAATATCGACTTTTTTTTTTGAACATTCAATAAAGATTTCCATTAGTTTGAAAAAAAGACTAGCGAGTAGCTAGATTACAAGGGGAGTACAATACTTAATATGCAAAAAACAGGGTGTTGAAGCAACGAAAAGACAGAGGGTTGAAATTAAAAACGAAAATTACACCACTTGGTCCAATCTATGCTCGGTTTGCTTGATCGATTTGTAATCCATAAGAAGCTGTCGCTTTTGATTTCTTTCATTGCAAAACGTATCGACGGAGGTTTGTTGGAGAAGATACACATGTTTCTGGACTTCCAAACATTCCAACAAAAGGCAAGAACAACTAGGTGGACATATTTGCTTTTACGAGGCTCGATGTTGGCCTGTTGGTGCGGCGCAGTGGCAAGGCATGGCCTTGACTGCGGCGCAGTGGCAAGGCATGGCCTTGACTGCGGCGCAGTGGCAAGGCATGGCCTTGACTGCGGCGCAGTGGCAAGGCATGGCCTTGACTGCGGCGCAGTGGCAAGGCATGGCCTTGACTGCGGCGCAGTGGCAAGGCATGGCCTTGACTGCGGCGCAGTGGCAAGGCATGGCCTTGACTGCGGCGCAGTGGCAAGGCATGGCCTTGACTGCGGCGCAGTGGCAAGGCATGGCCTTGACTGCGGCGCAGTGGCAAGGCATGGCCTTGACTGCGGCGCAGTGGCAAGGCATGGCCTTGACTGCGGCGCAGTGGCAAGGCATGGCCTTGACTGCGGCGCAGTGGCAAGGCATGGCCTTGACTGCGGCGCAGTGGCAAGGCATGGCCTTGACTGCGGCGCAGTGGCAAGGCATGGCCTTGACTGCGGCGCAGTGGCAAGGCATGGCCTTGACTGCGGCGCAGTGGCAAGGCATGGCCTTGACTGCGGCGCAGTGGCAAGGCATGGCCTTGACTGCGGCGCAGTGGCAAGGCATGGCCTTGACTGCGGCGCAGTGGCAAGGCATGGCCTTGACTGCGGCGCAGTGGCAAGGCATGGCCTTGACTGCGGCGCAGTGGCAAGGCATGGCCTTGACTGCGGCGCAGTGGCAAGGCATGGCCTTGACTGCGGCGCAGTGGCAAGGCATGGCCTTGACTGCGGCGCAGTGGCAAGGCATGGCCTTGACTGCGGCGCAGTGGCAAGGCATGGCCTTGACTGCGGCGCAGTGGCAAGGCATGGCCTTGACTGCGGCGCAGTGGCAAGGCATGGCCTTGACTGCGGCGCAGTGGCAAGGCATGGCCTTGACTGCGGCGCAGTGGCAAGGCATGGCCTTGACTGCGGCGCAGTGGCAAGGCATGGCCTTGACTGCGGCGCAGTGGCAAGGCATGGCCTTGACTGCGGCGCAGTGGCAAGGCATGGCCTTGACTGCGGCGCAGTGGCAAGGCATGGCCTTGACTGCGGCGCAGTGGCAAGGCATGGCCTTGACTGCGGCGCAGTGGCAAGGCATGGCCTTGACTGCGGCGCAGTGGCAAGGCATGGCCTTGACTGCGGCGCAGTGGCAAGGCATGGCCTTGACTGCGGCGCAGTGGCAAGGCATGGCCTTGACTGCGGCGCAGTGGCAAGGCATGGCCTTGACTGCGGCGCAGTGGCAAGGCATGGCCTTGACTGCGGCGCAGTGGCAAGGCATGGCCTTGACTGCGGCGCAGTGGCAAGGCATGGCCTTGACTGCGGCGCAGTGGCAAGGCATGGCCTTGACTGCGGCGCAGTGGCAAGGCATGGCCTTGACTGCGGCGCAGTGGCAAGGCATGGCCTTGACTGCGGCGCAGTGGCAAGGCATGGCCTTGACTGCGGCGCAGTGGCAAGGCATGGCCTTGACTGCGGCGCAGTGGCAAGGCATGGCCTTGACTGCGGCGCAGTGGCAAGGCATGGCCTTGACTGCGGCGCAGTGGCAAGGCATGGCCTTGACTGCGGCGCAGTGGCAAGGCATGGCCTTGACTGCGGCGCAGTGGCAAGGCATGGCCTTGACTGCGGCGCAGTGGCAAGGCATGGCCTTGACTGCGGCGCAGTGGCAAGGCATGGCCTTGACTGCGGCGCAGTGGCAAGGCATGGCCTTGACTGCGGCGCAGTGGCAAGGCATGGCCTTGACTGCGGCGCAGTGGCAAGGCATGGCCTTGACTGCGGCGCAGTGGCAAGGCATGGCCTTGACTGCGGCGCAGTGGCAAGGCATGGCCTTGACTGCGGCGCAGTGGCAAGGCATGGCCTTGACTGCGGCGCAGTGGCAAGGCATGGCCTTGACTGCGGCGCAGTGGCAAGGCATGGCCTTGACTGCGGCGCAGTGGCAAGGCATGGCCTTGACTGCGGCGCAGTGGCAAGGCATGGCCTTGACTGCGGCGCAGTGGCAAGGCATGGCCTTGACTGCGGCGCAGTGGCAAGGCATGGCCTTGACTGCGGCGCAGTGGCAAGGCATGGCCTTGACTGCGGCGCAGTGGCAAGGCATGGCCTTGACTGCGGCGCAGTGGCAAGGCATGGCCTTGACTGCGGCGCAGTGGCAAGGCATGGCCTTGACTGCGGCGCAGTGGCAAGGCATGGCCTTGACTGCGGCGCAGTGGCAAGGCATGGCCTTGACTGCGGCGCAGTGGCAAGGCATGGCCTTGACTGCGGCGCAGTGGCAAGGCATGGCCTTGACTGCGGCGCAGTGGCAAGGCATGGCCTTGACTGCGGCGCAGTGGCAAGGCATGGCCTTGACTGCGGCGCAGTGGCAAGGCATGGCCTTGACTGCGGCGCAGTGGCAAGGCATGGCCTTGACTGCGGCGCAGTGGCAAGGCATGGCCTTGACTGCGGCGCAGTGGCAAGGCATGGCCTTGACTGCGGCGCAGTGGCAAGGCATGGCCTTGACTGCGGCGCAGTGGCAAGGCATGGCCTTGACTGCGGCGCAGTGGCAAGGCATGGCCTTGACTGCGGCGCAGTGGCAAGGCATGGCCTTGACTGCGGCGCAGTGGCAAGGCATGGCCTTGACTGCGGCGCAGTGGCAAGGCATGGCCTTGACTGCGGCGCAGTGGCAAGGCATGGCCTTGACTGCGGCGCAGTGGCAAGGCATGGCCTTGACTGCGGCGCAGTGGCAAGGCATGGCCTTGACTGCGGCGCAGTGGCAAGGCATGGCCTTGACTGCGGCGCAGTGGCAAGGCATGGCCTTGACTGCGGCGCAGTGGCAAGGCATGGCCTTGACTGCGGCGCAGTGGCAAGGCATGGCCTTGACTGCGGCGCAGTGGCAAGGCATGGCCTTGACTGCGGCGCAGTGGCAAGGCATGGCCTTGACTGCGGCGCAGTGGCAAGGCATGGCCTTGACTGCGGCGCAGTGGCAAGGCATGGCCTTGACTGCGGCGCAGTGGCAAGGCATGGCCTTGACTGCGGCGCAGTGGCAAGGCATGGCCTTGACTGCGGCGCAGTGGCAAGGCATGGCCTTGACTGCGGCGCAGTGGCAAGGCATGGCCTTGACTGCGGCGCAGTGGCAAGGCATGGCCTTGACTGCGGCGCAGTGGCAAGGCATGGCCTTGACTGCGGCGCAGTGGCAAGGCATGGCCTTGACTGCGGCGCAGTGGCAAGGCATGGCCTTGACTGCGGCGCAGTGGCAAGGCATGGCCTTGACTGCGGCGCAGTGGCAAGGCATGGCCTTGACTGCGGCGCAGTGGCAAGGCATGGCCTTGACTGCGGCGCAGTGGCAAGGCATGGCCTTGACTGCGGCGCAGTGGCAAGGCATGGCCTTGACTGCGGCGCAGTGGCAAGGCATGGCCTTGACTGCGGCGCAGTGGCAAGGCATGGCCTTGACTGCGGCGCAGTGGCAAGGCATGGCCTTGACTGCGGCGCAGTGGCAAGGCATGGCCTTGACTGCGGCGCAGTGGCAAGGCATGGCCTTGACTGCGGCGCAGTGGCAAGGCATGGCTTGACTGCGGCGCAGTGGCAAGGCATGGCCTTGACTGCGGCGCAGTGGTTAACCTCTGGAGAGAGGCCTTGCACTTGACTGCGGCGCAGTGGCAAGGCATGGCCTTGACTGCGGCGCAGTGGATAATCTCTGGTCCTGATAATTCGTTTTCGTTTCCTAACTTCAAACACTTATAACTTTTGAACCGTAAGTCCGTTTTAGACGTATGACCTATCGTTGGAATCGTGAGAGAGTCTACTTTATCATGGTATAACCCTTATAGCTTAAATCCATCACCATTTCCGAAAAGGTCGTGTTAAAGTGTCCTTGTTATAATCGGTTGAACCATTAAGACGCTTGAGAGTTGTGACGAGACCGAGTTGAGTCCCAATTACCATCCAAAGTTGATTTACTCTTCTAAAACCTAGATAGGGCTTGACTCGTGATTTGTAATGTGTATGTTAATGTGAATGTATATGATCGATATTTAGGTTTTGGACGCGAAGTGAACATCGAACGACTGTAACGCGACTTTATATCAAACTGAACTTCCTTGCCGATCAGGTGAGTTTCGTAGCTCCCTACTCAATAGAGATTCGGGCTGAAAAGTGTACATATACGTGTTTGTTGGATTGTCTGGTTGATTTGATTGACTGTCTAGTTAATTTCTGATTAATTGTCGATTGATAGATAGTTTTGATTGATTGGGTGATGGTTTACGAATGTGATTGTGATACTGTAATTTATTAGGATAGAAGTACATACATGGAAGTCGGTTTTAATTTCAAAGAGTTTTAGACGTGGTGGGAAGGCTGCGGGTGACCCTATACATAAGCATCTAGAACTTGATGAAAGTAAAATCCTCCGAAGTGTATATACGCGTTGTTTAGAGTAAATGATGGACTTGGGAATACGTTTGGAATAGACATGAATGCCTTGATATACTTGACTTGTGTGATACGCACTTATTCATACTTTTATCGTTGTATTAATGAACTAATGATTATCGATTGAATGTTTGATTGAATGACTGAATAATGAGTTGATTTATACGTTTGATTGACTTGGTTTATGATTGTAAAGTATTTCATTAATATTAGGATTGACGTATATACATGGAAGTCGGTTATGCCTTCAATGGGTTTTAGATGTGGTGGGAAGGCTGCGGGTGACCCTATATATAAGCATCTGGGACTCGAAGAAAGTAGAATCCTCTTAAGTGTATGTACGTATAGCTTGGTTTGAATTGTGATTGATGGTTTACGATTGATGAATTGTGTTTGCTGGTCGATAATTGGCAAATTTGTGATTGATGCACATACGCGGTTTACACGCAAGCATTCTATATATATATATATATACGCGGTTTACACGCAAGCATTATATATATATATATACGCGGTTTACACGCAAGCATTCTATATATATATATATATATATATACGCGGTTTACACGCAAGCATTCTATATATATATATATACGCGGTTTACACGCAAGCATTATATATATATATATATACGCGGTTTACACGCAAGCATTATATATATACGCGGTTTACACGCAAGCATACTTTATATACGCGGCATACACGCATGTATATTCTGTTTAAGCGGTCTACACACAGGCACACCCTATTTGGTGCATTTTGTGGCATGGTTGATACGAATTTGATATACATTATGATATGCGTTATGACTGTTTATGCATTTGGTACTTGTATTGATATTTACCTCATTTGTGCACGTTAATTACACGTTTACTTATATTGTGTAATCTTGATTGAGGACGATATTGCGTTACATAGAGGCTCATTGTAAGTCATGTTTCGCCTCTACTTGTATACTGTGTTTATTGACAATGGTTCTTTCTGGGCCATTACTACGAACTCACCAACCTTGTGTTGACTATGCTTAGTACACTTTTCAGGTAACCAGGTTAATCCAGGGCGTGGAGTTTGATTGTTAGCTTGTTGTTGAACCCGGACTTGGACTTATATGGATCAAGGATCCATTTGCCTTTTTTTTGCATTGTACTTAGAACCGTTAGCCATCTTTTGATGTTCTGTTGTAATCTTCGATGATGACTTGCTCTTTATGTATTTTGATACTTGTTTATCTTACTGTAAGGATTCACTGAATCCTTTATTTGCATTTAGTTCATGTTCTACATTAATCCCACCTTGTGCTATATGATTTCCGTAATATTTCGAGCCCTGGGCTTGGGGTGTTACAGAATGGTGGCCCATGCATGGTCGTAGAGAATTAGGCGGTTTGACCTAGACTACGGCTTAAGTTAAAACTCTTCATATAGCATGCATGGTTAGGAAATTCGTGTGCAATGTGAATTATGTGAATCCCCGTGTGAGTTCGTAGTTAAGACCACTTGTGTGATAGCTTGAATTCAATGTGATGAATGTGGTTAATATGGTTTGTTGTTGTTATTGGTTGGAGCTAATTTGATAATTTAGGGCAAAATGAAGTGATGCCATTAACTTAGTATAATATTGTGGCAACCCTAAAAGAACCCGATCAACTCTTTTATGGTTACCCAACATTATAACAAGTTAATGACATCGTGGATTGCGCACGTGTGGCTTAAAGTATAATAAGGAACCGATATGCTTAATGGAAGTTGATTAGGTGGAGGGTTAGCCATTGGTACACCCTGTATACATACCCGGTCGATAACTAGAGAGCATATCGAATTCGGATTATAATTTGAATCATTCGTGTTAGTTATTTGATTGCATGATGTTTTGAGCATGATTACTTGAGTTAATGATAGACAATTGTAATGAATTTGACATGATGACATGCTAAGTAACAATCCCATAGGATTCTAGCACTCTTGCCTTAGCTTAATGATATGAAATGAGTATGTGGTATAGGTATGAGAGCATTGACTACTTGTGTGACTAACATGTGAGCATTTGAGACTAACTCTCGGGTCAACGTGTCACTTGTTTTATAGAAATGGTGAGACCAAGGAGAGCCAGAACGAACTATAGGGCTGAATCAGAAGAACCTCAACAGGAAGCTCAACCGGAGGTACAAGGAGGTAGAGGTAGGGGCCGTGGTAGGGGCCGTGGTAGAGGTGGTGGTAGAGGCCAAGGAAGGGGTCGTGGTGAAGCTCCTGAGCCAAACTTGGCTGAGGTGATCGCTCAAACGGTCGCCAATATCATACCAACCATTATTGCTCAAGTCACGGCAAGTCTTGGGCAGAACAATGCGGCTCAAAACAATGAAGCCCCAGAAAATGTGAATAATGAAAATGCTCAACCTCAGGCCGTAGAAAACGAAGAAGAGGAACCAGTGAGAGTTGATAACCGCATGCCCATGTATAATCAATATGGGGGATACCGACAGGGGTGTATATTTAAGGACTTCAAAAGCTGTGGAGCACCGGAGTTTAATGGAAGAGGCGGTCCCACTGAGTGCATAAGGTGGTTTGAAGAGATTGAGGCAGTGATTGAAAGAAGTCATTGCACATACGACAACCAGATTTCTTATGCGTCCGACATGTTTAGACATGCCGCCTTGAGTTGGTGAAATCAAGAGATAACTCTGGGGCGGGCTTATAACTTGGAATGGATCGATTTCAAGAACAAAGTGAAGGCAAAGTTTTGTCCTCCCTATGAACTACAAAACTTGACCATTGAGTTTGCTAATCTCAACATGGACGGAGCCGATTACAAGAGCTATGTTAGACGATTTCAAGAGTTGTCTACCCTCATTCCTCACTTGGTGGGTTCCGAGCCTCAGGCCATCCAGAAGTTTGTATTGGGCTTGAATCCTCAAGTCCGATCTTATGTGAATTCTAACATGCCTACTTCTTTGGCCGATGCTGTTAACCGAGCTGGGAGTGTGACTGAAGACTTGTTGAGAAGCGGTGTCTTGAGCAAATCCTCAACAAACAAGAGGAAAGAAGTGGGAGAGTCAAGTGGGGTAAAGAAAATGGGAAGGCTTGATCCCAAAAATGCTAACCGGGGAAGAGTGATGGCGGCAGTTGAGCCGGCGAGGAGGCCTTATGTGGGACCTCATCCTTTTTGTAACAAGTGTAACAAGCATCATCCCACTAACACCCAATGTGGGGCTTGCCTCAATTGTAATCGACTTGGACATTTGGCAAGAAATTGTAGAGCTCCAAGAACGGGTCCAATGAATGTGACTCCTATTCGAGCCGTCCCTCCTCAAGGTAATCAACAAAGAGGCGAGTGTTTTGGATGTGGTAGTCGTACTCACTACCGTAACAATTGTCCGCAATGGGTTGGACAACAAGTTGAAGTGGCGGTCCATCCGAATCAACTCCAAATTATCGGGCCGAACCAAAACCGTGGCCAACAAGGTCAACAAGTTCAACCTCATGGCCGAGCTTTTGCAGAAAGTGGCAATGGAGGCCAAAATGATCCAAACGTCGGTTAAGGTACATTCCTCTTAACGGTCATTATGTCATGGCACTATTCGATATTGGAACGGACTATGATCTCGTTTATCCAAACGTTACTCCTTTGAATTACGTTCGTTCGTGTGTTTAGGAATTGTATGTTTAAAATTTTTTAGATGTTTAGCGACTCCCTAACTAGATTTTTTTTCCAAATACCCCGTGTACGTATCTTGACTCTAGAAGACGACAAACTCTTCACGTACTTTGTACCCTATGATATTAAGGTTCTTGACGATAAAGTGAGTACAATCTGAATGCCAGCGGTTAATACGATTCTTAATTGTGTAGTAGGGTTGCTAGTGTAAAAATATCTAAACGGTCGGGTTCTTAGGGCTCAATGTGAAGTATTCGATTCTTCAAACTCGAAGGCCTTTAGTGCTACCGTCTCAAAATTTGAAACTAACGTCGTCTCTGTTAATCTTGAGTCTCCCGAACGCTTTTCCGGGTGACTTACCGGGCTTGTCCCATCTCGATAACTTAAATTTCGTATATGCTTAACTTCCTAACATCACGCGCGTAGTCAAAACCCTTATAGACTTCTGAGATGTGAATAAGCGTGTAGTGAAAGACCGGGAGAGAAATTTGAAGGAAAACAAATTGTAATGGATTTCACCATGAAGTCGCCGACGACAAGAAGTAGTCACAATACGACGAAACCGGTAAAATCTGACAACTTGGCACATTAGTATGTAGAAGAAATGGTGTAGGTGCAATAAGATTCGATTTCTATCATTTCAGATAAAGAAAGTCGCTTAACTCCAATTCAGGGAGCCATCCAATGAGCAGCTGGTACTCAACCCAACTTGAGACTTGATCACATGTGAAGAGATTGTGCTTATGACCCAGGCGGAAATCTTGTGCAATGACGGGTGTTACGTGAATATTCGAATGTCACTAACCGAAGCACTGGGTAGTAGAGGTGTTACTCTCCACTAGATGAGCCAAGAATCAAAGAAAGCCAATGCAGCGGGCCTGGAATAGTAATTGGAATGACAAGGACAACTTCTCAAACTAAGAAGATAGCAACTAGCTCGCATGCTACGAAGGAAGTGGGTCGATATGTGATGGAGACTGTTAGAGTTGAGACCTAAGTACCCACATTTGTCTAACGATTAGTGATTTGTTGAATTTCAGGATGAAATTCTTTTGACGGGGGAATAATGTAACATCCGTGAGTTTTGACCGTTTGACTTTACGTGCAATTTGACTAACAATTTGAGTTAATGAAGTATTTGGGTCATTTTGTGATTAAATGACTATGTGGTATGTTCGTCGGGTCGATAGTATAACTTAATCGGTGATTAAATGTGAAACAATATGTGAAATGGCTTGTAAATGGAGACGGGTCGACCCATGGGCTAAACCCATGACCCATGAGCCTACTAGTGAACCTCCCCCCCCCTTATCTCTCCATTTACCACACAATCTCTATCTCTTCTCTTTTCTCTCAGCAAGAACTCCATCTCCCTCATTTCTTTCATTTCTCTAGCATCATTTGGCGTTTAGGAACTAGTTTAACTCGAGAATCATCATCGTCTTCATCTCCTTGTCACCATATCGAAGGATCAAAAGTCTTAGTGCAAGGTTTTACCCATTTTGACCTAATTCGGGTTCTAGCTCGAGAAGGAAGTTTTGGTAAGTCTAATTCATCCCATTTACATCTATTTATGTTTGTTTATGCATTTCTATCCTTTTCAAGAAGTTACAGGTCTTAGAACGACTTAAAACGAGATTTGGGTCAATTTAGGGTTTTGGTTTGGTTTGAACGATTTGGTTGTTTTGATGATGTTATGGATAGAAATGTGGGTTTAGATAAGTGTATTTGTGCTTTAGAATGTCTAATCTTGCTTCAAAATGAGTCCCACAACTTCTTGTATCGATTTAGGGTTTTAGTTTAAGTGAAAATAGGTTTTTGGGTTGCATTTTCTGCATAAACTGCTGCTGCTGGTGCAGCCTTGGCTGACTGCGGCGCAGTGGCAAGGCATAGCCTTGACTGCGGCGCAGTGGTTAACCTCTGGATCGAGGCCTTGCACTTGACTGCGGCGCAGTGGCAAGGCATGGCCTTGACTGCGGCGCAGTGGATAATCTCTGGTCCTGATAATTCGTTTTCGTTTCCTAACTTCAAACACTTATAACTTTTGAACCGTAAGTCCGTTTTAGACGTATGACCTATCGTTGGAATCGTGAGAGAGTCTAATTTATCATGGTATAACCCTTATATCTTAAATCCATCACCATTTCCGAAAAGGTCGTGTTAAAGTGTCCTTGTTATAATCGGTTGAACCATTAAGACGCTTGAGAGTTGTGACGAGACCGAGTTGAGTCCCAATTACCATCCAATTTCCGTAATATTTTGAGCCCTGGGCTTGGGGTGTTACACAGGTAGTCGATGCCAGGTTGATGTTCCTCTTTTGAAGCTGATCTGAGGTTGCAATTCGGTTCAGTTCCAATTGCCACCCCAGAACGTTCACTTTTGTTGGCGCAATTCGATTCCAAGGGAAGAGCCAGTTGTTGGGGCCATAGGTTGATGACTGGAGGCATGCTTTCATGGATTTGACAGTGAAGCGCCCAGAGGGGTCATGATTCCAAGACCACGAGTCTTCCAATGTTGATAAGGTAAGGCTTGAGATTTGCAGTAACAGATTCTGAAATTGCTGGAGCTCGGTTAGTGATGATGGGGGATGAGTCCAAGACCATTCCCATTGGGAGAAAAAACCTTGGCCAGTGCAGCGATCTTTGATGGTACAACCTTTGTGACTCTCAAGCTTGAACAAGTCAGGATACAAAGCGGAGAGTGGGCAGTTTCCAGACCACGTGTCTATCCAAAACCTTATGGTTGCTCCGGTACCTACACAACCTGTGAAAGAATTCTCGAGGGCAACATTAAACGAAGAAAAGTGGGAGTTTAACTTGGCGATATTCTTCCAAGCTCCCACAACAGTAGGTTTAAGGGGTATTAATGCACAGTTTCTAGGTGAGAAGTGTATTGCAGAAATAACGCGACTCCAAAGGCTGTGTGGCTCCTGATGGAACCGCCACCACCATTTGGAGAGTAAAGCCAAGTTTTTCGATTGTAAGGAACCCAACCCAAGCCTACCCGAGTTAATAGGAGAAATAACTTTTTCCCAAGAAACCCAAGGGATTTTTTTCTTTTCAGTTGAACCCCCCCCAAAAAAACAATCAACGAATTTCCTCAAGTTTGGAGATGACACTTACCGGGGCCCTGTACAAGGAGAAGAAATAGGTGGGGAGACTGTCAAGCACCGAACGGATAAGAGTGATTCGACCGCCAAGGGATAGAGTAGCCGCTTTCCACTTAGAGAGACGAGTTTCGAAGGTTCGGATAACCAGGGACCAATTTCTAATTAGGTTCATGTTAGAACCTACAGGGAGGCCAAGATAAGTGATGGGAAAACTACCGTCCTTGCACATCAGAATTCTGGTAGAGGTGTTGACATTGTCTGGGATAGGTTTATTCCATAAAAATTCGATTTTTGATAATTCACTTTAAGGCCAGACACTAAATAAAAGCATCTCATGATTCTCGAGATGTTCAACAGGTATGTAGGTGACCACGAGCCCAAAAATATGGCATCATCAGCATAGAAGAAGTGAGTAATGTTCGATCCATGGTTTGGGAGTTGGATTCCAGAAATTAGGCCCAAAAGTGAGGCCTTTTGTAAGATATTAGATAGGGCCTCCATTGCAATAATAAAGAGAAAAGGAGACAGGGGATAACCTTGGGGCATTCCACGTTCACAGTTGAATTCGTGGGTTGGGCTTCCATTAATCAACACAGCCGATCTTGTTGATGAAAGAATTCCTTTTATCCATAAAAGCCATCTCTCTGGGAAATCCATTTGCTTCATGATTGAGATCAAAAAGTCCCAATTGACAGTGTCATAGGCCTTCTCGAAATCTACTTTGAAAAAATAGGCTTCAATCTTGTTTTTCTTGAGCCATGAGATGATCTCATTGAGCATGAGTGGACCGTCAAGTATGTTTCGGTCGGTGATATAGGATGATTGTGTTGGAGATATGATTTTTGCAATGATTTTCTTGATTCTATTTGCAAGAACCTTCGATATGGTCTTCTTGATGCATCCTATCAGGGTGATTGGCCTGAAATCGTTGAGAGTTCTTGCTGCAGCCGTTTTTGGAATTAAAGTGATGTAGGATGAACTACATCCATGACTGATTCGCCCTGAGTTATAAAAATCTAGCAAGATGTTAAGAAAGTCCATTTTCAGTAGATTCCAGAACTTTTTGATGAATCCGAAATTGAAACCATCGGGTCCAGGGGCTTTTTCATTTGTGCAGTCCCAAACAGCTTGTTTAATTTCATTCAGGGTGAAGGGGGTTATCAAGGATGCAGCGTCTAGTTGGGATAGGGTTCTGAGCCCAGAGCAAACGATCTTGGGCATGTTTTTTAAGGGCTCCCGAAACTTGTTTTTAAAGAAAGAAAAGGCTGCTTCTCTAATTGATGGAGGGTCGATGTGCCAGTCCCCATTTATCTCCAAGCCATTTATTCTGTTTCTGGCAATACGGCTGTTGATGAAGCTATGAAAAAAGGCAGAGTTTTCATCCCCGAACTTGACCCATTTAGCTCTTGATTTCTGGTGAAGGTCTTGGTATTTGGCTAGCTCGAGCACCTGTAATTTTTGTTTTGTTTCACCCCAAAGTGCGAGTTCTTCATCAGTTAAGTCTCGGTAATCGATAATGGCATCGAGATTTGTGAGTTGGTTTATGAGGTCATCGAGTTGTTGGTTTTCAAGAGAATTGGAGTTACGTATCCAAGCTTTGAGGCTGCGTTTAAGTGATTTAAATTTTGAGGTGAGAATTTGATCGGGGCGGCCAAAGTGAAATTCGTTTTCAAGGCAGTTGGTTACAACTTCATCAATTCCAGGTTTGGTTAACCAAGAATTAAAAAAGCGAAAGGGAGGTGGGCCAAAGTCAATGGATGTGGTAGTTAGGATTATGGGGCGATGATCGGATAGGTGACAGGGTAACGTAGTAAAAGCTGCTGTTGGCCAGGTGTTTATAAAATTGGAAGAGACAAGAAATCTGTCCAGTTTGCTTTTCTTGGACCCGTTGTCCTTCACATAGGTGAAGAGCCCCCCAAACATTGTGTATTCTCTGAGATCATTCTGGTGTATGAAGTTATTGAAAGCCAAAGCACATGAGCTGTTGAAATTTGAGTTTTGTCGCTCATCGGGGGTTTGAACTGCATTGAAGTCACCAATGAGAATCCAAACGCCTTGGAGATTTGCGATGTGGTTGGAGATGTTATCCCAGAGATTTTGCTTTTCCGATAGGCTTTGTGGGGCATAAACGTTGAGTATATTACAAGAGAGGGAGAAGCCATTGATGTGGCCGGTGGTGAGGAGGTAGTGGGTTGACTTAATGGTGTTAGCGAATGTGAAGAAATTGGGGTCCCAAATACTCATGATACCCCCTGATCGACCTTCAGCACCAGATGACGGTACAAAATCATACTGGAAGTTTGGATTGCCCCAAAAAGTTCGGGGGTGGAGGTTTGAGTTGTTTGGCTTGTGAGTCTCTTGAATGCAAAAAAAATGTATATTGTGGTCCAGCTTCATTTGTTTGACCGAGTTTGGTTTTGCTTGGTCATTCATGCCACGGATATTGTAAGACAAGAAATTCATTGAGAAACTTGTTGTGCACGGTCGAGATTTACTTGATCCTGTACCAGAGTTTCATGGCCCGCTAGATAGACACCAACGCGGTCTCCTACTACCATGGTATTAATTGCTTCCAGATCGAGAGTGACAGGTTTCGATGGCGAGTTTCTTTGTGGAAGCATGGTGGGAACGGGTACAGTGGTGTTTAGGAGGTCTAAGGATTGGGCAATGTACAGAATTTGAATCATAATTCAGACTTCATAATGAGATCTAATTGGGCAATGTACAGAATTTGAATCATAATTCAGACTTCATAATGAGATCTAATTGGGCAATGTACAGAATTTGAATCATAATTCAGACTTCATAATGAGATCTAATTGGGCAATGTACAGAATTTGAATCATAATTCAGACTTCATAATGAGATCTAATTGGGCAATGTACAGAATTTGAATCATAATTCAGACTTCATAATGAGATCTAATTGGGCAATGTACAGAATTTGAATCATAATTCAGACTTCATAATGAGATCTAATTGGGCAATGTACAGAATTTGAATCATAATTCAGACTTCATAATGAGATCTAATTGGGCAATGTACAGAATTTGAATCATAATTCAGACTTCATAATGAGATCTAATTGGGCAATGTACAGAATTTGAATCATAATTCAGACTTCATAATGAGATCTAATTGGGCAATGTACAGAA
>CM067169.1:94737458-94807741 GCA_034093135.1 Erigeron breviscapus
TGTACTTATGGGATAAAGGTCACCTAACTACTTTGAGAACTTATAAGTTAAGGTAAATTTATTGTACTTATGGGATAAAGGTCACCTAACTACTTTGAGGGAACTTATAAGTTAAGGTAAATTTATTGTACTTATGGGATAAAGGTCACCTAACTACTTTGAGGGAACTTATAAGTTAAGGTAAATTTATTGTACTTATGGGATAAAGGTCACCTAACCACTAGTATAGATAAATTTACATGTGTGTATAAGTAAGACAACTTGATTTGGAAACCATGTGATTAGGGTCACCGAAGCATGATAACCAAAGGCGTTGATGGGATTAAACATGCCAACTTAATATAAGATATTAAACCGGTCCCATACCACTAGAAATTGTAAAAGTTGCAATTGTCAAACGTTGACTACCTTGTTAATTTAGATCATGGGATAAAGGTCACCTAACCATCATTTAAATGTAACGTTGGATTCTAGATTTTAATTATTAATTGTCCATAAGACATAAAAGGGTATTAACAATTAAAATTTATATTGGATATCGAAAATACTAATAAAGAACTTTGTTAATCTTGTAGATGGCCGCTAACAACGCTATAAACCCCAACCAAAACGTCCATAATTTTTCACTAAGATCCATCCTTGAAAAGGATCGTCTAAACCAAAACAACTTTGTGGATTGGTTTCGTAACTTGAGAATTGTTCTTAGGCACGAAAAGAAATCCTATGTGTTAGACGATCCTATTCCTGATGAGCCCGAAGAAACTGAAGTTGAAGCCTATAATGATTGGGTTAAGTATGTCGAGGACTCCGTGCAAGTTAGTTGCATAATGTTAGCGAGTATGACTCCCGAACTCCAAAAGGAGTTCGAACACCATGGGGCCTACGACATGATTACCCAACTCAAGGAAATGTTCCAACAAAAGGCAAGGGTTGAGCGCTTCGAAACGGTTCGAGCGCTTCATGCATGTCGCATGGATGATTCACAACCCGTCTCAACTTATGTTCTTAAAATGAAAAGCTATATTGATCGCCTCGAAAGGCTAAATTGTCCCGTTTCAAATGAGCTAGCTACGGATATGATCCTTAACTCATTATCTAAGAGATTTGAAACCTTTGTGTTAAATTATAACATGAACGGATGGGACAAGACCGTTTCCGAGCTCCATGGGATGCTCAAAACGGCTGAGGCTAGTATGGGAGGAAAAGTTCAACCCGTTCTCATGATCAAAGAAGGCGGAAACAAAAGGGCTAACTCCGGACCCAAGGCAAATGTTGCTAAGGGAAAGGGTAACAACAAAAGGAATTTCAAAGGCAAAGGAAAGGGAAAAATGGATACTCCAAAAGTGAAGAAGCAAAAGGTTGCTGTCAATGACCCATGCTTTGAGTATGGGGAGGTAGGACATTGGAAACGTAATTGTCCAACCTATCTCAAAGAGTTAAAAGCTAAGAGGGATGCAGGGCAAACCTCAGGTACAATATTTATGATATATATTGAGCTTAATACTGTTTTTTCTTACATATGGGTATTGGATACCGGATGTGGAACTCATATTTGTAATATGTTACAGGGGTTCAGAAGAAAGAAGCATATCAAGAAGGGAGACATTAGTCTCTTTATGGGCAATGGTGCATTGGTGCATGTTGAAGCCCAAGGAGACTATCTTTTGAAACTTCCAAATGGTTTGGAAATTGTATTGAACAATGTTTTGTATGCACCTAGTTTGACTAGGAGTATTATTTCTGTTTCCCGTTTAAGACATGTTGGATATGATTTTAATTTTGTTAACAATGATATCCATGTTTCTATGAATGATGTATTTTATTTTAAAGCTATGCCTTTAAATGGTATTTATGAATTAGTTCATGAAAACACAACATATGATAACTCAATGTACCAAGCTACCACCAAGAAACTTAAATTAGATTTAAGTGAAACCTATATTTGGCATTGTCGTCTTGGCCATATAAATAAGAATCGCATACTAACACTTCAAAAGAATGGTTTTTTGAAAACAAAATCAAATGATTCATTTAATGTATGTGAATCTTGTTTACAAGGCAAGATGACTAAAGCACCTTTCAAAGGCACTAATGAAAGGGCAAAAGATTTATTAGGTATCATACATTCGGATGTATGTGGTCCTTTTAAGCCAATGACTAGGAATGGTGAAAGATACTTCATTACATTCACCGATGACTATAGTCGTTACGGTTATGTATACTTATTAAAACATAAGAGTGAAGCTTTTGAAATGTTCAAAATTTTCAAGAATGAAGTAGAAAACCAACTCAGTAAGTCAATAAAAATTCTTCGTTCTGATAGAGGAGGTGAATACCTAAGTGATGTTTTTCAAGATCATCTTAGAAGTTGTGGGATTATCTCACAACTAACTCCACCTGGAACACCACAACATAATGGTGTGTCTGAAAGGAGGAATCGAACTCTATTAGATATGGTTCGTTCCATGATGAGTAAAAGCTCACTACCTCTATCATTTTGGGGATATGCCATAATCTCTGCTGCCCGAATTTTAAATATGGCTCCCACCAAGAAAGTGGAGAAAACACCTTTTGAAATATGGCATGGAAGAGTTCCATCTTTGTCATATTTAAAGGTATGGGGTTGTGAGGCTTATGTAAGACATGATGCCTCAAACAAATTAGAGCCCCGATCCACTAAATGTATCTTTGTAGGATATCCTAAAGATGATTTGGGATATTATTTCTACAATCCTATTGAGCAAAATGTTTTTGTTGCTCGAAAGGCTGAGTTCTTGGAAACTAAATTCCTTATGGAAGGAACTAGTTCCAGAACAGTGGAACTTGAAGAAGATCAAGAACCACTGACAGATACATACTTGGGTGACACTAGCATTCAACAAAAGGATGTTGAAAATGATCAAAGGGTTGATCAAGACACACAAAACGTTCGTAGATCTGGTAGAGCTACTTATCCACCTGAGAGATATGGATTTCTCGTGGATGAATGCTACATGGTAGTTTCTGATGAACCTACCACCTACCATGATGCAATGTCCAAATCAGATTCGGACAAATGGCTAGAGGCCATGAACGCTGAGATGCAATCCATGTATGACAACCAAGTTTGGGAATTGGTTGTTGAACCTCCTAATTCCAAAGTAGTTGGAAGTAAATGGGTGTTCAAATTGAAACACGATATGCATGGAAACTTGCTTACTTATAAAGCTAGACTTGTAGCAAAAGGTTTCACTCAAACTCGAGGGGTCGACTATGATGAAACTTTTTCGCCTGTGGCAATGCTAAAGTCTATTAGGATATTATTTGCCATAGCCGCACATTATGACTATGAGATATGGCAAATGGATGTAAAAACCGCTTTTCTAAATGGATATCTTGAGGAAGATGTCTATATGGATCAGCCTGAAGGTTTTGTCGATCCTAAACATCCTAATAAAGTATGCAAGTTAAAGAAATCAATCTATGGATTGAAACAAGCATCAAGAAGCTGGAATCGTCGTTTTGATGAAGAAGTCAAGAAATTTGGCTTCATCAAAAACGCTGATGAAGCTTGTGTGTACAAGAAGGCTAGTGGGAGCATCATTACTTTTCTAGTATTATATGTCGATGACATTCTACTATTTGGAAATGACATTCCAACCTTGGAAGGTGTAAAAGCCTGGCTTGGAAGTTGCTTTTCCATTAAGGATCTTGGTGAAGCCGCCTATATTTTGGGAATAAGGATCTATAGGGATAGATCAAGGCGCTTAATAGGTTTGAATCAAAGTGCATACATAGACAAGATCTTGAAAAGGTTCAAGATGGAAAACTCTAAGAAAGGTTTGGTACCTATTCAAAGAGGAACTATATTGAGTACTTCTCAATCTCCTAGCTCAAAAGTTGAGCAAGAGAAGATGAGTGGAATCCCATATGCATCTGCTATAGGATCCATCATGTATGCTATGATATGCACGAGACCGGACGTGTCATGCGCTTTGAGCATGACAAGTAGATACCAGCAAAATCCAGGAGATAGTCATTGGATGGCTGTCAAAAATATATTGAAATATCTTAGAAATACTAAAGATATGTTCTTAATATATGGATCTGGTGAGGAGGAGCTCGTTGTAAAGGGTTACACGGATGCGAGTTTCCAAACTGATCGAGATGATTCTCGATCACAATCGGGGTACATATTCATTCTAAACGGAGGAGCTGTTTCATGGAAAAGCTCAAAGCAGGATGTGGTTGCGTTGTCCACTACAGAGTCTGAATACATCGCCGCTTCTTTAGCAGCACAAGAAGCTGCATGGTTGAAGAAATTCATTGCCGATCTAGGGGTTGTTCCTTCCATTCAAGAACCCCTAGAAATTCTTTGTGATAACGAGGGCGCGATTGCTCAAATCAAGGAACCTCGTGCACATCAAAAGACTAGGCACATTGAGCGGAGATTCAACTACATAAGGGATGAAGTTGAAAGGGAAAGATATGTATTCACAAAGTTCACACCGATCAAAATGTTGCGGACCCACTCACGAAGCTCCTTGAAAGGCCTAAGCATGAGAGTCATACTTGTGCCATGGGACTTCGATATTCTAGTGATTGGATTTGATCTATTTTAAGTATTTGGATATCGGAACACTTGTAGTTATTAACACATTTATATGAATATTGGTATTTTGCATTTAAATTGTGTTATGTTCCATTTTTGCATGTTTAAATCCATGAATAAGTTAATTATTCTAAATGTCCGTAGTCGATCATAATTGTGGGAACAAATATGAATGTAAGATTATTATGAACTTGGATTGGTAGATATTCAAAAGGTTTTGAATATAGAGCAAAGTGTTGCTACCAAGGTTCATAGATATTTGTGGGATACAAATATTGGACTGACCTGCAATCAAGCATTACTACATGGAATCTCTGTGATTGATCATAAGTAATCTTGAGTTAAAAGGCGAATATCATTGTATCCTCAGACCTGAGATACATATTGGGTCTTGATATTCACTGAATATTATACTTTGACTTAGCTCTTCGCTGTTCTGAAACATGGCAGTACATAAGACTAAGCTCAGGTATGATATAAGGTGATTGTGAAAGACGTATGTAGTCGAGATGGAATTTGTCCCTCTTATTCGTTGAGAGTTAGATGTCTAAGGCCTGTTACAAAGTTAAATCAATAGAGAATGATCACTCTGTGTCCCTAGGATTTAACATGACATCTGTGACAAAAGGATAAATGATCGATTCACCTAAATCATTTCAAGTAAGGGACTTGAAGAGGATGATGTTATTGAATGGCACTTCGTCATACGTATTAGGGGTAGCAAACCGTTGTTAGGCGGTATTTGCTGCTTGCGTCAATCTTCTATGAATCTTGTGCAAGTGGGAGATTGTTGGAATTCGTCTGCCCAAGACACATATTAAATTGACGTGGCTAGTACGTGATGATCCAAGTCGGGTCATACCCAATAACAAGCTAGACAAACACTTATGGTATTTATTTATATGATTTGATCTTTAAATAAATATCAATACTTGAAACATTTAGAAAGTGGTTTCTAAATAATTGCACTTGAGATATGTAAATAAATTATATGGATGATTTATTTTGAGAGAAAATGTCAATATGTTTATTTGGCAAAATAAACACTTATGTGTGTTGTGTATAATATGTAATATGTTACATAAGATATGTAACAAGTTATGTTGCAATTTTATCTACAAAATGTACATGTAAATGGTTTATAAAATTTTGCACACAAATTGTTTGTGACCACCCCATGTGGCCGCCCCCCCCCCCATGTGGTGATACATGCAAGTTTGAACACTTGTACTTATATGAGAATACACAACACACACATTGACATAGAACACATCAATCTTACATGCAATGGAAAGACTTTCTCTCTAATGCTCAAGTAGCAAATTTTCCTCTTTTTCCTCTTTGAGAATTTCGGCCAAAAGGAAAGAAAAGAAAAGACTAAACAAGTTCAAATCCTAGCATAGTTTGGGTGTTTGTTGATAGTTTGGGGTATACAAGCTTGAGGCTCTTCTAGGTTGAAGACTTGCCACTTCAAGATCATCATCTCCTTCAAATCAACCTTCTCATTAGCTTGGAAGAAGGTAGTCTTCTAAACACCCTATGGTTGTTGTTTTGTATGTATGTTATTCATATACATGGATCCTTATTGTTTGGGTTTTCTTTTATAAGTTAAACTTTGGTTTTTAACTATATACACATATTGAAAGGTTCAATTTTTCCGCTGCGTTTTAATATTATAAGGATAATATTGCTTTGATAAAAACCCAAAAATCCCAACAGAGACAACCACCGTCACCACCTCCTCCTTCTTCCTTCTTCTCCGGCGAGACAACCACCGCCACCACCATCATCTCCGACCACCCCAACCACGGCGCCGGCAGCAAGGGCTTCGCCCGTATCGTATCAAACCGCCACCATCTCTTGGATCGCCGCCCATCAAATCCATACGATTCCCATATGCGTTCGGTGACAACCACTTTAGAACGGATGAGGGCAACGCCCGTACCGTATCCACCGAAAAACGAAACTGATGATTGCCGGAGATGTCGCCGTCGCCGGAGATGAAGATGACCAGAGATGTCTCCGGAGATGATCAGTGGTGATTAGATCCGATGAAGATGGCCGGAGATGTCGCCGGAGATGCATCTTTTCTTTCCATCCGATCTCCCGATCCAACGGTCTAGATTGATCCCCTTGTTCCCTTTTGATTGCTTGTCCTTATTTAACCCACCCTATATATATATATAATATATATATATATATAGGGGATGGTAATATAAGGTTGTTAGGTATCTAAGCTTAGGTGTGGAACACTCACATTTTGTTTTTTTAATCAATAAAATTCATGGGGCCCAAACATTTATTCATTAATCAAAATAATATTAAAAAATTTGTATGTGAGAGGTTCCACACCTAAGCTTAGGTGACGGACAACCTTATATTCACTTTTTCATATATATATATATATATATATATATATATATATATATATAGGGGAAAGATAATTAGAGTACAAACAATCCAAAAAGTACAAGGGGATCAATCCTGGCCGTCCGATCAAGGGCTCAGATCAAGCCTTCCTTCCTCCTTCTCCGGGCAGTGCCACCTGCTTCTTCTCCGGCGAGACTGCCGCCGCTAGCCACCACCTTCTTCTTCTCCGGCGAGACAACCACCGCCACCACCATCATTTCCGACCACCCCAACCACGGCGCCGGCAGCAAGGGCTTCGCCCGTATCGTATCAAACCGCCACCATCTCTTGGATCGCCGCCCATCAAATCCATACGATTCTCATATGCGTCCGGTGACAACCAGTTTAGAACGGATGAGGGCAACGCCCGTACCGTATCCACCCGAAAACGAAACTGATGATTGCCGGAGATGTCGCCGGAGGTGGTGGCGGTGGTTGTCTCACCGGAGAAGAAGGAAGGAGGAGGTGGTGACGGTCGCCGGAGAAGAAGGTGGTGGCTGGCGGCGGCAGTCTCGCCGGAGAAGAAGGAAGAAGGAGGAAGAAGATGTTTGATCCAACGGTGGAGATTGATCCCCTTGTACTTTTTAGATTGCTTGTACTCTATTTAACCCACCCCTATATATATATATATATCTATATATATCTATAGATCCATTTGCTTGCTCTGGCAAGGCATTGGACTTATTGCTATTACATCTAACTACAAACGTCTGGATGTGAACAGGTTTCACGCCACACGATCACACATGTATGCCATAAATAAATACTCGTAAATACACTAGCTAGCCTCTTCCCGCATCTTCCGGCCACTTGGTATATATGGATCGAAAACAGAGGGAGAATTGATAAAGAAACTAATCGAAGAGCAGATTGTCATTAATAGTCGGCAAATTGATGAGTTGCATAGTTTTAATTAAGTAGTAACGAGTGGAATTGAAAAGTTAAACATGCATATGTCGAAATGAGCTCAATTTCTTCTGTGTTTTTATTTTATGGGCGACGAATATTTTTATATACATGTATATATAAAAAAACGGACTAGCTAGGTGCTAGAACAAACATTACAACATAAATAACAGAAATTACTCCAACCAGTATACATCGTTATCTAAACACCAGCAAATCAGTAACATCATCTTGAGAACGACTCTAAGCTACCTATTATCCCCATTGTATTTTAGATCACATATATTGAAAAAAGTCTCTCTCTCTTTTGACAAAAGTACGAGCGGGTTACATATTATCTCTTCCACGTAATATGAAGGTATTTATTTATGTTTGCTCGTTCAGATGTATAATTTGTTGGTACGTATCGATAATTGTAGGCCGGGTGGAAATGCTTTACTTTACTACTTAAAAAAGGTCTGTCACAATTACTAGTTTTTCTGAGACGAGCATGAATTTGACTTTTTTCCATCTTCCTTAATTAAATGCTTGTTTTTCTCTTTGTCATTCACAAGTTAGTTGACTATTCATTATAGTAACTGCGTACATCTTTGATGAGGCTCAAGTCCCAAGTATATATTTTTATGCTACTTACTTAATTGAGTGACTATACTATTTGACTTAGAATATAGTTTTTAAAATGTCTAATTTTTTATAAGAAAGATTAACTATCCAGTTGAGTTATATCAGTGTAAGAATTACATATTCCAAATAAATGATATCTATTTGGATGATGATCTTCACAGACCGTAAAGCAAAAAAGATCGTTACCAAAAAAAAATTCCGATCCCGCCCGTGGCAACAACATAGTTGCGGTCTTCCTCCCATTTAAACACGTACTTATTCCGCACGTACTCTATATGTTAGTTAAATTCATTCGCTATGAATTTAATATGTATTTATTTAAGGAAATATTGACTTCATTTAAACCTGCTCAACGTTAATTGTTTAATTAATACTCAACATGTAATGCAATTGCAGATGAAGTCAGTTCAATTGATAGACGCATCTCTGGTTTTTATATAGGTTTTGGGTTCGGACATCTGAAGTGACAAGCCTGTGGGTTTTTTTCTAAATCACCATTATTAACGATTCATGGTCTACATCTCGCGGTTTAGTGTACGTGCAAGCTTTTAACATTGTATGTGAGGTGTCTTTTGATGTCGAATACCAACTGAATATTAAAAAAACATACTATGCAGTAATCGACTATATCTTTAATTACTAGAAAAAACATCAGTACTATTTAATCCAGGGAAATGCTGAATGTTTCATGCATAAGGAAAGCTGATTTTGGTCAAAAACAAAAAAGGCTAGTAAGATCTGAACAGTATTCACCAACACAAAGGGAGCTGGCCCTTTTCTAATAGTTAAGAAGAAAATTCCACAGAAAAAAGTAGTGTCACCTCTTTTGTACCTATAACCTGCCACAATTTGTGCCACAATATAAATTTTGTGCTTTTTGAAAGTTTCTATGGATTCTATATTATGGTCCAAGTTGGATCATGCATATCTTGTTATTGGTTGGTGAACCTTCTTCTTCTTCTTCAATCATAATTTCATGTGGATATGCAAGCTAGCTAAGTACACGTTTCAGCTTAAGTTTGAATAGTCTACATATATATGCACTCACCTACTTCGTTACCTTCGTGCTTCATGCTTTTCTTGTACCCTTATTCATTAATAACACGATTGTGACATTTATTTTAATTTTTTGGTTATATTATATATTACTTGGCCCATTCAGTTAAATGACAGTTTTTTGGAAAACTTGAGATGTTTCCCATCCAATTATTTAGCCTCTTGAGTTGTAGCTAGGTCGGACATTATATACTGATCGATAGATATAGGAAATTTGCATGCATTCGGACAATTATTATCCTAATAAACGTATATATGCCTCGACCAGGCCCATATGTTTTTTTCCGGTAGAACTAAACGGTACAGAAAGCATATCACAAGTTATAAACTTGAATCGACGACGACAGCTCCCGCTGAAGCAATTGTTCCTGCGGAGGTAGCTAAATTACCTATCGCTCCACAGGGTCAAAAAGGCATGTTGATCAGGCCCCGAGATAGATCTAAACGTGAAAAGTGTCACGGGCCGACGTTTTGATTTTATGAACAGATTATTTTTGCCATATATATATATATAACTTATAAGCGTGAAAATTAGTATGATTATTCAGATTTATTCGATCCACTTGTGAATATAAATAACTTCTTTTCATAATATTATCAAGTATGAATAATTAAAAAAAATTCTTCATTATGAAAAAATAAGTGTGTATAAATAGAGAATATGTTGTAGTGATAATTAGTACATAAAGATTTATATATGTTGTTTCTTAAAAGTTAAAAGTGTATACTATCGAACAAAAAATTAAGGTTTGTGCTTAAATTTGATTGAAATGAAAAACCACATGACTTGTACAAGTTATATCGTTTACTCGACATGGGGTGTGTGAACTGTGAACTTTGCTTATTAACTTTGGGTCACGTTTAGAAATTAATCAAGCCGAATAAGCTAGCATTAAAATTTTCATGAATAACTATATATATTGAGAATTAATTAAAAAGTTTTAAACCCTGTCTTATATTTTATATAAGCGTCCCATATATATATTTATGCTACATTATAAAGCATTTGTTATTTTTTTTCCGACTAAGTAGTTGACAACCTTAAAATGTCCCCTCTTTTATTCACTATTTTAAATGGAAAATGATTAATGTGCCTAAAATATAGGTCTAAAAGTATGCCTAATAAGGAGAGATTGACACATGGCAAATTTAGCGGTAAAGATTATGAAAGAGAAGATGTGGAATCCATGTGTCAAAACTTGAATGCATTATGCATACTTTTAGGCACATTATTAGACATATTTATCATTATCCATTTTAAATATCTTCACATGAAATACTTATAATATCTAACTGAAATCCCTATAATACCCTTAATGAAATTAATTTACAACATCTATCCTTAACTCTTGAAATAACTACACTATCTTTTTTACATCAATAATCTACACTACTCGTCGCCGCCACCACCACCACCAATCGCCGCCGCTGCCGACGCATGCCACAACCACCTTCACCGCCACCACCGCCGTCGATACTACACCGGCGCATCGCGCGAACATAGGGCTAGTCAATATGGTGTGAATGTTGTCAAAAAAATTAATATAGATGTGCATGTGTATGTGAATGACGAGGAAGGTGTTTAAAGGAATTGTTTTTGTGGTTTGTTGGTGTCTTTTAAAATCGATAAATGAAAATTGGTTTGAAAATATGAAGATTAATGTCAAGAAGATTTTACATGAGATTAGATCCATTGGTTTTCTATGTTATAAAAGTAGATCAAAACATTGTTCGATTAGTTGGGGGTAATTGAATTATTTTAATAGTAATGTAAGTATATCAATTGTAATGTTGTTGTCACTTCTCAATTGTGTGAGTTTAATTAAAATTTGATTTTACGTACATAATAAGCCAAAAAGGAAAAAAAAAAAAATATAACAAACTAACCATGCACTTTCCTTACATAATAAACCAAAATAAATATACTATAGGATCTATAAAATGTCCTATAAAGAGTGATAGTTTATTGCAATTAAAAATGTTTGGGTACAAATATTACATGATGTGTGATGATGATCCAAATATATGAGCCTAAGCATAAAAAAAAACTGTTCACTTTCGTCTTTTATAGATTTTAAGCTTCAATATCTCGATGGTGTATGAGAGAGGTTAAGATGTAGACAGACCTTGCTTCTACCTAGGTCTCAGGCTACTTTCATGTTCTACCTAAATGGTAGAAAAAGACATCTGGCCTTTGCATGGGATGAAGATCGAATCTCTGACCTCTGTTTTCAGAGGCCACTAGGGCTTTTACCACTGATTCAAACCACGCTGCTTTAATATGAGCTTAAGCATGTGCAATTATACTGTTACAATTGGTAAAATGTGTGAAAGAAACAATTTTTTGCTTATATTTTACAGTATTCTAGTATAAGTTGTTATTTTTTTAAAAACAATCTTTATAACTAATGTGTTAACGGCGGGGCGCGCACTCTGCATCAAAACTTTTTCCTCGGCAAGAAGACAAATAATGTTAGTGACGTCAAACTACCGTATCGACATAGATGTCATTGCCCAAGTATTTATTTTGATAGTTATGTCATACGGAGTAAAGCAAACCACTACAAATAAATATGTAAAGAAATGTCATCATTAAGTATCGAGTAATCAGATATGCTGCCGATCGAAATACTGCAAGTTAATTATGGAAACTCTTATGAAATGCATTAGGATATGTTTTATATGTAACTTATATGGATGTTTGGTGTATTATATGTCATAACGTTTTGTTAAACACGCCTTTAAAAATAAATTTTATTGGGGTTAAAGAAAAATGAGTTTTGCTAAACGAAACAGTAAGGTCTTTCGTTAAGTTGCATTAAATAGTTGTACATTTAACATAAAATTCAAGGGTGGGTTTTTGATATGAAAAGGTAAGAATTTTTATGCACGTTATTTAAAACCTTAAAGATGTAAGAATGCATGTTGACGATTATTTGTTACCAGATGCCTCTACTATTACTAGGTGGAATAATATGGTTCCTAAAAAGGTAAATATCCTCGTTTAGAGAGTTTTGCAGGACCGTATTCCTACTCGAATAAATTTGGCGAATAAAGGAATTGACATCCCTTCAGTTCTTTGTCCTCTATGTGCGTCCGAAACTGAAACTGCCTGTCATTTATTTTCGAATTGTAAGATTGCAGATAAGCTTTGGAGATTAGTGGCTATTTGGCTTGATATTCCATCCATTCGACAACAGACATTGGATGATGTTTTCCTACAACTTGATGACATGCATATTAAAATGAACAAGAAGCATTGCATTGAGGCTATTATCTTTTGTCTCATATGGGTTGTTTGGAAACATCGCAATGATAAGGTGTTCTCTACGGGTCATAACAGATCGGATTTCCTATTTGATGTCATCGTTTCTCAATCGCACCTATGGATTACTAGCAGATGCAAGAAAATTTCTGTTTCGCGGGATGAGTGGTTTCAAAATCCACTTATGTTTTTGCACTGATTGGTTCTTGAGTTTGGCATGCTCGTGGTTGTTGGTTTGCTTGCTTCATTATTTTTCGTTTATTCCCTTGAGGCTTATATGGGTTTGCATCAAAAACATCACAGGGTGAAAACCGGTGGCTCGACCCCTGTTGGTGAGGGTTTTTTCTCGTGTCTTGTAATTGGCACGAGTTTTTACCCTTTTTGCATTCCTCGCAGTTCAAGTCTCAAGATGTATCTAGGATATTATAGTCTTGTCGTATATCCTTGATATTTGTAATTGTAATTGTACCTTTGTTCACGGTATCTAGTGCTTTGCTGGATACCGTTTGTTCTATTTTATATATATTGCCGTTCTAAAAAAAATTTGAAACCTTAAAGGCTTCATTTAACATTTTTTAAAACAAAATTAATTAAAACTTTAAAAGACATTTTTTGTAAAATGATGACAAGGCTTCATTGGCCTTCACTTTTTTGATTATTCACAAGTATAATGTGGCCTCTTTATATATGCCGTGTTTTTCATCCACCTGTTTGATTCAAGTTTGTACATGTTAGGTTACTTGTTCATCACCAACAAAGTGGTTATGATTTGTTTCACTTTATACGATCCGTTGTTGTTTAAACGCTTTCATACCATTTTCCCCCCCTTTTTGGACGATGGACTAAAACGAACAATTGCACATGTTCTTGCCCCTTTTTTTGGGATGTATATATAGATATGTGGTTGTAGATGAGGCGGGTTGTTGTGGTCTTGGCTTTACGGTGCCTACTTTTATGTACAATCTATTGACCATATCAAAACTAAAATTACTCACTGTACATTTCCCTCTAGTTTATGGAAATAATTTCAATTCATTACCAAATAATTTGGAAGCTATCTTTTGGGTAAAGATATCATTATGACTTTCTCGATCATTTTCATAATACGTGAGAATTAAGTAACTAATTGAGAGACTATCTACACATTGTTTTGGTAGAATCCGCAACTGCCTAGCTTGTAACTTTACAGTGGCAACTCTAGAAAACTTGAATTGAAGATGTCTGGCTTGTTAACACATGACTATTTTTTCCTAATAATAATATCAAGCTTCTTTCATTTTGACTTTTCTAACTCTTAAGAGAAATTTTGCATAGCTGCCTTGTGTAGAACCTCGAGAATGAGATATGTATTTGCTAATTAAGTAATTATAAGATGCAAAGACTACCTAACTAAGTCATCAACAAAATAATGTTTTTGTTTATATAAATATAAATACTTTATATTGGACTTCTCGATAACTAAATAGAGATCGTCCATTTTGCAAACATCTTGGCAGAGAAAAAAAAGTGCATTCAATTATGCCTTTTTTTACCTACAGGATTATCCTTTTTGTCCCTTCTTCAATAATATAGTCCTACAATGTAAGTTGTTACCCAAAATTTTTATTATTATATATATACATACGATCGATATGATATGACATTTCCGTCTCTAATGTGTTTCAGCTATTACACGTTATATCAACTCCCTAATTTAAGGCATTGGTCACTCGATGGCGACGCTACCCGGCCACATGTACTACATAGTTATTAAAGACATAACAATCTATAAATTAATGTTAACATATTTTGTTATATACTCATATATGCCAATGAGACCTTGAGCAATTTGGAGACTAATGGGATTTTTTCCATAGATCGGTATCAAAACTTAATTGAATCTTATGGGTTTTTTCCTCATGAAGATTAATGATATTTAAATTTATTTTTTCAAAAGCTCTGTTTAGTTATATATTTAGGTTTTCTTTTCTTTTTTTTCTTTCTTCAGCAATTACTGGTTTTTCGAAAGAAAAGAAATACTAAAAAAATTATACAACTACTATATATGTCTCATCGTCATTGAAAATCTCATTTGTTGATTTTGACTTGAAGCTACTATAAGTCTATAATAAGATGTTTTTCTAATAATTGAGGTCGATCATGCCTTCTGGACCACTTCATCCCGATCACTTTTGCATTTAACTTTACTTTGTCATAAATCAATATCGATGTCGTTCATCAATTCTGATTCATATAGGCGACGACATTACTAATTATATATAGTCTCAAAGTAATTAGATCCATCCTAGGTTCGTTCCATACCTTAAACTCCAATGTCCTAGGTTCGTTCCATAGACATTCGACTACATATACAAAACACCTTATTATTATTATTATTATTTTATTCGTTACAAACATTCTTGTCAATTTAATTTAAGCTTTTAGGTCACAAGAGTTACAAAATTGTGTTTCATAAAATACTTCTGCATGAAGCGAAAATACGATATACAACATACAACATATATCTCCATGGTTTAATATGCATGACAATCACGTAGCCACTTTAGTCTTAGGACCTAGCTCGTGTAATGTTAGATAATCATCGAATTATTGATAAGTATCCCGGCCCCCTAATACCACGTGATAAGGATTAATTAATTAAGGTTGCAGGGTAAATCAACCCGTCATTTTATATCGCAATTATATCGTTTAATGTTGTAACCAAGAACACTATTTAAAGCCAATAAAAATAAAGACAGCCAATATATATTTGAAATGTGATACAAATATGTTTGAATACACATCGTATATGATGCGATTTGCTAATTAATCCGGGTCGCAAAAGGACATTGAGCTAGACACAAGATTGACATAGAGTTGATTGAAAAATAACGAAAAAAGAAAATTACTGACATGAATAATTAAGTCCAAAAACATAGAGTTGAAATTAAAATATCTAAATACTTGAAATTAAATTATCTAAATACTAAAAAAAATTATTTTGTATAAATCTAAAAAATTATTTTGTATATAAATCTAAAAAAATTATTTTGTATAAATCTAAAAAATTATTTTTATATAAATCTAAAAAAATTATTTTGTATAAATCTAAAAAATTATTTTGTATAAATCTAAAAAATTATTTTTATAAATCTAAAAAATTATTTTGTATAAATCTAAAAAATTATTTTTATAAATCTAAAAAATTATTTTGTATAAATCTAAAAAATTATTTTGTATAAATCTAAAAAATTATTTTGTATAAATCTAAAAAATTATTTTGTATAAATCTAAAAAATTATTTTGTATAAATCTAAAAAATTATTTTGTATAAATCTAAAAAATTTTTTGTATAATCTAAAAAATTATTTTGTATAAATCTAAAAAATTATTTTGTATAAATCTAAAACAATATTTTGTATAAATTTAAAAAAAATTATTTTGTATAAATCTAAAAAATTATTTTATATAAATCTAAAAAAATTATTTTGTATAAATCTAAAAATTTATTTTGTATAAATCTAAAAAATTATTTTGTATAAATCTAAAAAATTATTTTGTATAAATCTAAAAAATTATTTTGTATAAATCTAAAAAATTATTTTGTATAAATCTAAAAAATTATTTTGTATAAATCTAAAAAATTATTTTGTATAAATCTAAAAAATTATTTTGTATAAATCTAAAAAATTATTTTTATAAATCTAAAAAATTATTTTGTATAAATCTAAAAAATTTTTGTATAAATCTAAAAAATTATTTTTTATAAATCTAAAAAATTATTTTGTATAAATCTAAAAAATTATTTTTATATAAATCTAAAAAATTATTTTGTATAAATCTAAAAAAAATTATTTTGTATAAATCTAAAAAATTATTTTGTATAAATCTAAAAAAATTATTTTGTATAAACACAATCGAAATAAACAATCTGATCTCATTCTCTTGTTCCTTTTTCAACTCCGATCCAAACCATGCCTAAAAAACCTAATCAAAATAGTGGAAAAAGTGCAAATAAATCTAAAAAAGTTGATGTTGAGTTCGACGGCCTTGATCCTAAATCTTTAGGGTTTAAATCCGATTCTATTCAAGATAATGAAATCACTCGATCAAAATACAATCTGAGATCTAATTCCTCCAATTCTGAGTCATTTGTTGTAGATTCATTCGAATCTAATGTTGCTGCTACGCTATTTTCTTCAAAAACGGTGGAAAACCCTAAAATCACCACACAACTGCCGCTCGCCGCCGCTGGGGTGGCTGCCGGCCACCAGGGGGAGGCCATGGCAGCGAATATCGATGGTGACGGGATTACTTTGATTAATTCTGACTGAGAAACGATCTGGGGGCTGGGGGATCGAACAAAAACCCTAAAAATCCAGAAAACCCTAGCCGTCCCATATTTTCTTTCCCACCACCCACGGCTGCCGCTGCTACTGTTCAGATTCCGGTCAGCCACCAGGAGGCTCCTGGTGGTGCGACTGATAGATCCCAAGTAGCTGCTGCTTCGGGTAGTGTTGGGTCTTTGGGTTCAAACTTGAATGAAACACAAACCGAAAACACTTCTTTTTCATAGACTCATAGATATACTCGTATACAATTTATTTATTTTTTGTTGTTGCAGAAATGGTCCTATGAGCAATAAATGGACGAAACTACCCCCCATGTGACAAGCACATGGGGGCATTAACGACTGAATTCTAACGGCACGTTAGTTTTGGATCAAAATTGCAACATGTGTGATATGACAGGGATGAGTTTCGCGAGTTTTCACACTTTTGTATCAAACTTGCAAAATGTGTGATAACACAGGGACCAAAAATGCAATTCGTTCATAGAATAATAATATAATATTACCTTACAATCTACAACCTGCAACTTGCTATGGAAAAATGTCCATTTAGCAACTATCAAAAATTCATATATTTTGACGTAAGGCGGATCTTTTAAGAGAACCGAGAGGACCCCCATTGCTTTTTTTCAAGAGTAGAGTTCTATCTGTAATTTTTTTTAAAAAAATAAAATTTATTTGAGTTATTTTTAGGTCTCAGTGACTTTAATTCGGTCACCTTGATTTTTTTTCCTTAGTATTATTGTGGAACCCGTGACTTTCGACGACCCTATACTAAATGGATAAAGATCCGCCACTGTTTGACTGAATGTAGCGAACATGTCATTTCTACTAGTACATGTAAGATGTTTGGCGGTCGTTTGATGTAAACCTAAGTTTAAATAATGTGGTTGAGGTCAACGATGACTGGCTTCGTTAATTTTGTAATTTAGAGTTCTCATTTGTATTGTATCACAGATGTTAACTGTTTTAAACAAACTAGCATGGTACCCGCACAATTCGGCGGCGGTGGTGACAATGCGATGGTGATGGGTGGCGGCGATGACTGTGGTGATGACGACGAGTAGTGTAGGCTATTGATGTAAATGTAATTTATATGATGGTTAGTGTAGTTATTTTAAGAGTTGGGGGACTGGTGGTGTAATTTATTTCGTTAAAGGTATTTTAAGTATATTAGTGGAGATAATTAAATTAATGAATAAAGAAGATGGTGATTTAGAAAAAAATGAAATGGGTATTTATGTCATATCATATATAGAAACTTTCAACATTTCCAAATATAAAGAGAGCTATTCTTTTTATAAGTAGGTATAGATAATTACTCGCAGATTTGTTTTTCTTACTCTATAGTAGTGTAAATGTGTAATGTAATAGTGAAAATTAAATTTTACCCTTTAAATTTAAGTAAACAACTCAAATAATTTATTGCCAAAAAGTGGCCTATAGGCGTATTCGCGTATATGACATAACAAGTATCGGATTCAAAGGTATGATATATTTTGAACAATAAATTGAATCGGTATATTAATATGACAACTGTTAAGTGGTGCTCTACCAGCCCATTGTGACGATTATTTACCAGATCTGGGCACTTGGCCCAGCTTCGTGAAAGCCCACTTTGTTTTTGCTCATAGAACCAGCCACGTTCATCTTAGTCCATAATTTAAGGATGAAAAAACCAAACCAAAAAACACTAGTGGTTTTGGAATTATAAAAATCGAACGATTTAGTTTATTATTTGTTTTCGTATGAAAAACATTGGAAGAAAACCAAAATGAACCGAACCAAAAATATATATGGCTTATTTGATATGTTCTTGTATCACTTATGTTTAGTAGATATGTTAATATATTTTCTTTCTTACTGTAAAAAATGTCAATGATATGATTTTAGCGAAAATAAACAAGATCAATTCAGTTTAATAAGATGCACATATAATCCACGGCTTAAGAAAAAAATTGGTTCAGTAAAACCAATTGTATGTTTCAACCTTTTCATCGTATTATTTAGTTGGATAAATATTTTTTATCCAACTAAATAAAGAGTTGGATAAAAATGGGTCTCGATCCAGTATTGGAGACTGTAAGGATAGAATTTTTGAACTCTGTCTTGGAAGACAAAGGTATTAACTACTAGATGAAATTCTTGTTTGTCTATGTCCATCTATACACTCATAATAAAATAACACTCACACGATAGGATAGAAGTAACAAGTGATGACTTTGATGGTTTAGAAGATCATTGGTAGCTATGTAACCAAAATTATTTATAAAAAAAAACACACAAAAAAAAAAAAAAAAAAAAAAAAAAAAAAAAAAAAAAAAAAAAAAAAAAAAAAAAAAAAAAAAAAAAAAAAAAAAAAAAAAAAAAAAAAAAAAAAAAAAAAAAAAAAAAAAAAAAAAAAAAAAAAAAAAAAAAAAAAAAAAAAAAAAAAAAAAAAAAAAAAAAAAAAAAAAAAAAAAAAAAAAAAAAAAAAAAAAAAAAAAAAAAAAAAAAAAAAAAAAAAAAAAAAAAAAAAAAAAAAAAAAAAAAAAAAAAAAAAAAAAAAAAAAAAAAAAAAAAAAAAAAAAAAAAAAAAAAAAAAAAAAAAAAAAAAAAAAAAAAAAAAAAAAAAAAAAAAAAAAAAAAAAAAAAAAAAAAAAAAAAAAAAAAAAAAAAAAAAAAAAAAAAAAAAAAAAAAAAAAAAAAAAAAAAAAAAAAAAAAAAAAAAAAAAAAAAAAAAAAAAAAAAAAAAAAAAAAAAAAAAAAAAAAAAAAAAAAAAAAAAAAAAAAAAAAAAAAAAAAAAAAAAAAATAACACACGAATGAAAAAATAAAAAGAAACTATATATATAATAAAAAAAAAACACAAAACTGATAAAAAAAAAAAAAAAAAAAAAAAACTTTTAACCCTCTAAAAATAAAAACTAAAACATACACAAATAAAAAACACTTCATTAAAAATAAAAACATTACACAATTTATTTAAAAAAACACACAAAAAAAAAACTAGTGGTTTTGGAATTATAAAAATCGAACGATTTAGTTTATTATTTGTTTTCGTATGAAAAACATTGGAAGAAAACCAAAATGAACCGAACCAAAAATATATATGGCTTATTTGATATGTTCTTGTATCACTTATGTTTAGTAGATATGTTAATATATTTTCTTTCTTACTGTAAAAAATGTCAATGATATGATTTTAGCGAAAATAAACAAGATCAATTCAGTTTAATAAGATGCACATATAATCCACGGCTTAAGAAAAAAATTGGTTCAGTAAAACCAATTGTATGTCTTCAACCTTCATGTTATTCAATATAACACAGGCGTACATTGTTCGAGTGATCCGATTCACGCTTTTTGATCTTGCTGGTTGGGTTAGAATGTGCCATGAGTTTTGAAGCCCTCCAAAGGCACGCTCGACATCCTTCCGGGCACTTTCTTGAAACTTTTTAAATTTCTTCCGCTTCTCATCTTGAGGGCATGAATACGACTTTACAAAAGTCGACCATTCGGGATAAATGCCGTCCGCGAGATAGTAACCCTTTTTGTAGTGGGTGCCATTAACAGTGAACGAGCTATCAGGTGCACGATCTTCAATGATTTCCCTAAATAAAGGCGACTGGTTCAGAACATTTATATCGTTGTTCGAACCAGCTGTGCCGAAAAAAGCATGCCAGATCCACCTATCGTATGACGCTACTGCTTCAAGCATGATGGTTGGATGACCGTGATCACCACGCGTAAACTGACCTTGCCATGCCTTGGGACAGTTCTTCCAAGGCCAGTGCATGCAATCAATGCTTCCAAAAAACACACAAAAAAAAAAAAAAAAAAAAAAAAAAAAAAAAAAAAAAAAAAAAAAAAAAAAAAAAAAAAAAAAAAAAAAAAAAAAAAAAAAAAAAAAAAAAAAAAAAAAAAAAAAAAAAAAAAAAAAAAAAAAAAAAAAAAAAAAAAAAAAAACAAAAAAACCCTCTAAAAATAACAAACTAAAACATACACAAATAAAAAACACTTCATTAAAAATAAAAACATTACACAATTTATTTAAAAAAACACACAAAAAAAAAAAAAAAAAAAAAAAAAAAAAAAAAAAAAAAAAAAAAAAAAAAAAAAAAAAAAAAAAAAAAAAAAAAAAAAAAAAAAAAAAAAAAAAAAAAAAAAAAAAAAAAAAAAAAACAAAAAAAAAAAAAAAAAAAAACACACAAAAAAAAAAAAAAAAAAAAAAAAAAAAAAAAAAAAAAAAAAAAAAAAAAAAAAAAAAAAAAAAAAAAAAAAAAAAAAAAAAAAAAAAAAAAAAAAAAAAAAAAAAAAAAAAAAAAAAAAAAAAAAAAAAAAAAAAAAAAAAAAAAAAAAAAAAAAAAAAAAAAAAAAAAAAAAAAAAAAAAAAAAAAAAAAAAAAAAAAAAAAAAAAAAAAAAAAAAAAAAAAAAAAAAAAAAAAAAAAAAAAAAAAAAAAAAAAAAAAAAAAAAAAAAAAAAAAAAAAAAAAAAAAAAAAAAAAAAAAAAAAAAAAAAAAAAAAAAAAAAAAAAAAAAAAAAAAAAAAAAAAAAAAAAAAAAAAAAAAAAAAAAAAAAAAAAAAAAAAAAAAAAAAAAAAAAAAAAAAAAAAAAAAAAAAAAAAAAAAAAAAAAAAAAAAAAAAAAAAAAAAAAAAAAAAAAAAAAAAAAAAAAAAAAAAAAAAAAAAAAAAAAAAAAAAAAAAAAAAAAAAAAAAAAAAAAAAAAAAAAAAAAAAAAAAAAAAAAAAAAAAAAAAAAAAAAAAAAAAAAAAAAAAAAAAAAAAAAAAAAAAAAAAAAAAAAAAAAAAAAAAAAAAAAAAAAAAAAAAAAAAAAAAAAAAAAAAAAAAAAAAAAAAAAAAAAAAAAAAAAAAAAAAAAAAAAAAAAAAAAAAAAAAAAAAAAAAAAAAAAAAAAAAAAAAAAAAAAAAAAAAAAAAAAAAAAAAAAAAAAAAAAAAAAAAAAAAAAAAAAAAAAAAAAAAAAAAAAAAAAAAAAAAAAAAAAAAAAAAAAAAAAAAAAAAAAAAAAAAAAAAAAAAAAAAAAAAAAAAAAAAAAAAAAAAAAAAAAAAAAAAAAAAAAAAAAAAAAAAAAAAAAAAAAAAAAAAAAAAAAAAAAAAAAAAAAAAAAAAAAAAAAAAAAAAAAAAAAAAAAAAAAAAAAAAAAAAAAAAAAAAAAAAAAAAAAAAAAAAAAAAAAAAAAAAAAAAAAAAAAAAAAAAAAAAAAAAAAAAAAAAAAAAAAAAAAAAAAAAAAAAAAAAAAAAAAAAAAAAAAAAAAAAAAAAAAAAAAAAAAAAAAAAAAAAAAAAAAAAAAAAAAAAAAAAAAAAAAAAAAAAAAAAAAAAAAAAAAAAAAAAAAAAAAAAAAAAAAAAAAAAAAAAAAAAAAAAAAAAAAAAAAAAAAAAAAAAAAAAAAAAAAAAAAAAAAAAAAAAAAAAAAAAAAAAAAAAAAAAAAAAAAAAAAAAAAAAAAAAAAAAAAAAAAAAAAAAAAAAAAAAAAAAAAAAAAAAAAAAAAAAAAAAAAAAAAAAAAAAAAAAAAAAAAAAAAAAAAAAAAAAAAAAAAAAAAAAAAAAAAAAAAAAAAAAAAAAAAAAAAAAAAAAAAAAAAAAAAAAAAAAAAAAAAAAAAAAAAAAATGGTGAAACTTAAAAAAAAAAAAAAAAAAAAAAACAAACTTGAAGTTCGTCCCTGCAGGAACGAACCTGTCGGACGAGTGAGGCGGACGAGAGGGGAACGAGTCCCACCCAACGGTGTGGACTCGTCCCTGTGAGTCGAACGGACCAATGGACGAACCATTGGGGAGCCCCTTATACTAGTTGGACTTCATTTTATAGAGAAGTAAAAGGCAACATTTCTTCTTCTCTTTCATTCTTGAAAATCCAAGATTCAGATTCACATCACACCCCAAAAAATGCAAACATCTTGCACTACAACCAACAACTACACTTCTTCATCATCATCATCATCATCATCATCATCAATCACTCACCATTCAGCCATTGCGTCATCAACAGCTTCTTCATCATCATCACCTTCTACTTCTACTTCACGGTGTATAGGTCTGAATCTACTTGTGAAAGCAATCCATCAAGTTACAGCTGGATCAATCATTGGTGTTCCGTACATTCAGCACAGAATTCTTACCAGAAGAAAAAGACCCATCCATTTCAACAATCTCATCATCACTGCTGCCACTTCCAAAAAGATTTCGAAATCAAAAGGAAAAAGACAGAGTGGAATGCCTTCCAAGTATAAAGACTCTGTTTTTCAGCCCAAAAGACGATCAGAGAGAATTTCTTCTTCTCCAGTTCAGATCACTGCTAATGGTGAATGATTATTTTATATTATTTTTTTGTTAAGAGTATGGATCTGTTTTCTAGTGTAATGATATGATTGAACCATAAATCTCATATATAGATATATATAGATATAGTAGTAATTCTTTTGGTGCAAGTACTTTTTACTACCCTGATCTGGTTAGTACTTTAGACCAATTATGATCAATGTGATAAATCTTGGATTTTTGTTTGTAGTTTCAATTAATTTTGTATCAAATTGTACTGTAATATTAGTCACCAAGCTGTGATTTTTGGCTATGTAAGATTTTTACTTCATGAAATTTAGTATCTTGGGTTGGAATTGGAAAGTCTCATCAGATGTTTTAATGTGTTGACCATGATTAGTACTCGTATTTGTTATTCGAGTGTTGGAAAATCACAGCTAAGAAGGCGGTTTTTTGGTGATCCATGGTCCATGGATGTTCTAGCTGCCTTCAGTCATTGAAGGTTAGAGTTTCGAGTTTGTTGGAGTTTATAAAATACTCGCAGTTAAAGATGGCCGTTTTTTGACGATCCATGGTCCATGGATGTTCTAGCTGCCTTCAGTCATTGAAGGTTAGAGTTTCGAGTTTGTTGGAGTTTATAAAATTTGGATTATAGGCATGGTCGTTCGTATTAGCAATAAGCCAATAAGGATGTGTTTGGGAGAGCGTATTTCAAGTGTGTGATCTTGTGTTTTTCCAAAGCCAAAACGAAGTTTCAAGTGTTTGATTACTAGCTGCATTTTCCTCAGAAAACACACTAAGTTTCAGGTCAGATAAGTGTTGGTTATTTTGAGCACAATTTTTAAGTCATGAATAAAGTATGCAATCGGCACTCCCGATTCCCAAACACTGTGTAAATATCTGGTAATAATTATGCTTTCTCTTTTCATAAGCATAAGGATGATGATGTTGGTGATTGTAGTGAATTTCTTCATAGTAGTCGCTTATGATTCTCATAAGCTTTGCGTTGATTGTGTTTATTCCTCCCAAGTAAAGGCATAGGTCTTTTTACTCCCATTTAAAGTTGACTTTGTAGAATGCAAATTTCTTGTACTCTTAAACTTTCTTATAGAGAATTTACCTAATTATGCACATTCCAGGCATTTGTGACATCCTTTTATTTTACTTTATGATGATACGTTATAAGGAATATACAAGCTATTGATGCATTAAGGCATCAGTTGTTGCATACAAGAGTGCAAGAAGTTGCAGAGAAGCTCACAAATTTCAACCAAAACTATTGATACATAAAAGTAACCAACTATATCACAATACCACTATGCACAGCATTTTTATCAATTATACCCATTAAAGTGATACCTACCATGTAGAAAACAGAACTAGCAGCCATGTCCTTTTAAGAGTAAGATATAGCCAGAAGCCCAGAATACAGATATAAATTTGGTAATGCTGAAGACAACTCCAGTAATGTGGTATAATAATCTGTTTGGTTATGAAGAGTATCACTACGTATTTGATTAATCTTCTTGTAGAAGGCTGCATTTGAGAAGCTTATGAAAGTTTAGCGACCGCATTAATGATAAAGACCCCAGCAGATTCAGCAAGAAAACATATTTTACTTTCTGTCCATCTTATGAAGAGCTTTTTGTGGATATCGAACCAAATATCAATTCATTACACCTGGAGAGGTCCTATTTTTCACATTGACGAGTAAAATAAAGCAATATCACTTTGTATACATAGATATTGGTCGATATTACCAAGACTTATCAACTTTAATATAAATTATCCAAGAAGCAAAATGGTTTCAAAATGAGAGTACACATAAACCAGCTTCTAGTATTCACAAGCATAAAAAAAAGGGAATGTATGATAAGACTAGAGATGAAAACACTGTCATCCCGTTTATTTAATCATTATGCTCAAAAAACAACAGAAAATTACTGTACTTTTGAAGCCGCCCAGATGGATCATATAAGGTAACCTAAATAGCAGTCCTGTCAAATGTTCTATCCAACCGTCTCTTATAGGGAGTAGAGTGACAACTTGATGCTTTTTTCTACACAAGATGACATACTTGATCAGAAGAAATACATGTAACTTTCACTTAATAACTTAATGTGGATAAATGTAGAGATGGCGACTCTGACCCATATACTTAAAAATTGATCGAGAATGGGTCAAGCAGGTAGAAAAAGTGATCTGTAATGTATTCAAATGCATTAAGTTTTGGATTAACATTGCAGTAGTATATTTCTGTGATTAAACTCAACAATTTAGTTCTTTACAAATTTTTAAGATATAAAAGTGTTTACTGATTTGGCCCAATACCACCTGGCCAGTTTTGACCAGGACTGAAAGTTCTACGCCTTGACGCATTCCCAATCATTCCATTTTGCCATTATGGTTCAATATGATAAAAGTAAAGCAAAATATCAGTATAGTACCTCTCTGTTCCTTCTGGATTTTGCAGACATTCCCATGGGAGATGTGCTGCAGGAGTTGGAAGAATCTGTAGCCTGTCCAGTATGACTCCAGTAACTCCCAACAGTACCTATGATCGGTGTCTCATCAGGGTCATGGCTAGGTGACTTTCTGGGGGAAGATCTTGCAGATACCTGCCTCACTTCCTCAATGGTCCAAGCTCCCAAAATGGGTCTATCTTCAAAGCTCTTCCAAGAAGTTGCCCCATCAGAGTATGCATACGAATTCCCAGTAGAATATTGACTTTCTTCTTTGCTTGCCGTTGACTTTTCAGGTTCAACCAACCAGCTCGAAAGACTTGTAGTTACTGCAGTGTCATTCTTTCGTTTCCCCTTCATATCAGAAACTTTAGAGATAGGCTCTTCAGTTAATTGGATCGGAATATCTTCTTGTTCTAAACAGACATTTTCTTTTTCTAGGTGTTGTTCCAAAATAGGCATTGGTCTTGCCTTTATTGTTTTCCATTGAGCAAGATTCTCAATTGGATTCATTAGATAATCAATAACTTGGTTCTGATCATCCACCTCAGGCCTTTTGGGCGAAGAACTTACTTTCAAGGGACTGTTGACCTCTTTATCATCATCAACTTCAACCACACCACACTTTTGCTTTCTCCTTGGATTAATTGACACAGAGAATAAAGACTCAGATGATGATTCCTGAATCACTACTACCTGATCTTCACCATCTTCTTCATCTTCAATAATTACATAATTATGGTATCTATGCATTGGTGGGTAAGATATATAACTTGAAACACTAGAATCTGAGACCACTCGACTTTGAACCTCATTTATACGCTCTTCAGTTTTCACTTCCTTCTCCTCATCACATTGACTTTCCTCTTTCTGCTCGATCTTTTTATCGTTCTCAACCAACGTATGAGCCCTAAGACCTTCATCTTCTTCTTTCGGTTCTGTCTTTCTATCCTTAACACTCTCCACCTCTACATCATCAATTTCTACATTTTCATGTTCTAAATTCATCTCCTTTTCACTCTCAATTTGCACAAGAGCACCCAACTTTCCATTTCCTTTTTTCGTTTCAATCTCCCTCTCTTTTTCACTTTCTCGATGCACAAGGAACCCTAGTTTCCCACTCTCCTCTTTTTCACTTTCAACATCTAAATTATTAGTCTTTATATCTAAATCTATAGCAACCTGTTCACCATCACTATCATTGACCAGCAGATTTTCACTATCCTCCCTAAAATTTCAATAACAAGAAAATAAAACACGCAGGCAAAGTGTTCGATAAAATGCTTCAAAGAAAAGTAAAAAAGTACTTCGCTTTCAAAATGGGTGTTTGAACTGAACCAAGATTACTTGATCCTTGTGTCGGAAGGTTGATTAAATCAGACTCACAGTAACTCTCTTCATTTCCCTAAACAAATAAAAAAGATTATTGGACAGAAAATAAGCTACAAAAACTTGCTTGTCAAAAATCGAGCTAATCGAATATCGATAAGCCAAACACCAGCCTAAAAAGAAAAAGAAAAATACAGGAGTGAAATGGGGGCACCTGATGTACAAAAGAAGGAAAAGATGGATTGTAAACAGATTTGTTAAGATTTCGTTTGTTGAAACACGGGAATAATGAGAAGCAGCCCATGAGTTTTTGTGAGCTGATGCTGCTGCTGATGATTATGGAATTCAATGAAGGGGGAAGATAGAGACAGATGTAGAGAGAGATATAGAGATAGAGATAGGAGTGATGAAAGGCAAGTGTGTTTCAGAGAGGTATAAAAGGAAACGATGAGTTTGGAGCGCGTTTGAATAAAAGTAACCGTTGGGTTGATTAGGCTCTTATAGGGGCCAGGGCCTTACTTTATATTTTGGCTTTTTCTCATCGATCATGTTTAGTAGGCTAATGATGATGCATTAATCAATTGTAGTGAGAACAAGGCATTAGTATCTGCAAATGTAACTAACTATGGATAAATGCCTATAGTGTGAAAAAATTAAAGTTGTGTTCATTGTATGTAATAACTTTCAAATCTTGTCTATTGTATGTATTCGGATATATGTGGCAACCATATAAGCCGCCACTTGTAAGGTTTTGATTGGTCGGGTACATACAATAGACAAGATTTGAAAGTTATTACATACAATGAACACAACTTTAGTTTTTTCAAACTATAGACATTCGTCCATAGTTAGTTACATTCACAGATACTTATCCCTGAGAATAAAGAGCTCCGATCTATGGTTGGTACTTGGCAGTGGTCGTTAAAAAGTATATTTGTGATAAAAATGTATGGTTGGTAGTGGTCATTCTTAAGAATATAAATAGAAAGAAGTGATGTGACGTTGATGCTCTCACAAAATAAAAAAGAGATTAGGGTCGGGTTTATATATGTTCGTTAGTTCACGAACAATAAAAGAACATGTAATTGTGTGTTACAAAGACAAATGAACCACATGCTAAGTATAAATAATTCAAAAAAAATTTAAATATTGTACAAATATAAACACATCAACTTATATATATCGAACGTTTACGAAAACATATCAAACATTTACAAATATAAATAATAAACGAATCCTTTATGTATTTGTTCGCTTAGAAACTACTTATAAACAACTCGTCAAACGTTCAACTCTATCTAAAAACAAATATTTGTTTTATATCACAAAATGAACAACACTAATAAGAAAAAGGACGGAAATTTTTTTTAGAGGTTAATTGCACGATTCGTCCTTGTGGTTTATTTATTTTTAAGTTTTACATCCCTCTTTAAAAGTTTTAATAAAATATATGTTGCGAGTTACATCCCCGAAGAGGGATGTAACCACGAAAATGAACAGGATGTAACTTGCAAAGAAATTAATTGCATCAGGGATATAGCTCACAACAAAACTAGATAATTTAAACTTATTTCACTAAAATTCTTGAGTAGGGATGTAAACCACGAAAATGAACAGGATGTAACTTGCAAAGAAATTAATTGCATCAGGGATATAGCTCACAACAAAACTAGATAATTTAAACTTATTTCACTAAAATTCTTGAGTAGGGATGTAAACCACGAAAATGAACAAACTACAAATATAGATCCTGCAATTAATTTTATTTTTTTTACTTTGAGTTCCCACTTCCAAGTAGTCATGCCCAAAAGAAACCGGTTCGGTCCAAATCGGTTTAAAAAAACTGAAACGTAAATCGATGAAAATCGGTTAAACCGGTTTGATTTTCGGTTCCTAGAATCGGTTTGATATCGGTCCGGTTTCGGTTTTTGGAGAAAAACCGAAAAAAAACCCGTTCAACCTTTGACCAAAACCGGTTCAAGTTTGGTCGAAACCAGTTTTTTTTTCCCGATGACCCAAACGGGTTTCGGTTTCAGTTCCGAACCGGTTGGCGCAAAACCGATTTTTGAGCACGACTCCTTCCAAGTTACAACTTACTAGACAAGCCGACTCATATAAATATATTTGAATTAACCCCAAAGAACACTTTGTTGGCCCAACTAAATTGTAATGGGGCTAATGGACTCTCTAACTCAAATGGGCTACTATTCTTGGATGTATAATTATATTATATACTTTACTATTGGAATAGATTGTGAATAGTAACTCGTCCTATGTGGCGAGTTACGATTGGTTGATATCACATCCCATACAATTATTCGGTTTTCGCCATATTGTATGTTGTTCGGGGTTTCTACTACAAGTTATTTCTTGGGTTTTTGCACACTTTTTTCCTTTTGGGTTTCCAACTAATATATTGAAAACTTCATTCTGCATTTTTGTTGCCACACCCCGTACCACTACTCGGATTTTGCCACTTCCCGTCTCGGTCGGGTTTCTACAACGGGATTCTTGATTTTACACAATTTTTTTCGTTTTGAGTTTCAACTAATATAGTGAAAACTTTCTTCAACTTTTTTGTAGCCACACCCCGTACCACAATAGATTTTGTCATATCTTATCCTGTGTTGGTTCTCAACTAATATATTGAAAACTTTTATTCAACTTTTTGTAGTCACCGCCGATATCATTATATGGATTTTACCACATTGTATCCCACTTAATTTTTTTTTCTTCAGTTTATTTCTTAGTTTATGAGATACTTTATTCCTTTTAGATGTTCAACTAATATATTGAAACTTTCATTCAATTTTTAATCTTTTCTTTTTTGAAATCGTGCATCGTGTGGTTTATCCTAAAATGAATTAAAAGTACAACACAAGTACACTAAAATAACGTAAACATTTTTAACACGACAATTAAGGTCCCGCAACGCGGGACATGAAATTCACTAGTTGTGTATATTTGAATGAAAAAAACGATATTGTTTTATAAAATCTATTAAAACGGAAAATAAGATATTATATCGAAAACAATATCTTACAAAAAGAAAATAATATTAGAACAACAAACTGTCCTACTTATATTGCTAAACTACAAGAATGTTTAAAACCACTCAATAGTCTATCCATACAAATATGAAAAGAGTCTCAAACTCAAATGAATTATACCAATGTCAAAAAACTTACTAATATGTCACCAACTCGTTGACATAACTTACGAACTTATAATGTATATGGTTTTGTGGTATGAGTGATACGTCCCAAGGTGTATCAATATACCAAAGTATATTGTATACAGAACAGTTGTAGAGGGGGGGTGAATACAACTTTCCTCAAACTTTACAAACTTTTTAACAAAACGTTTTAAGATTCAGTTTATATATATTAAGTAAGTAAAGAGCAGGAATCATTAAAACAGTAAAGCAATAAAGAAACAAAAACATTCTTGAACACAGATTGTTGTTTTCAATGTAATCCTTTATTAAGAAATAATCTATACAAAGAATTACAAGGTTGTTGCGGAATAAAGATAGCCTATAGATATCTAAACAACCTCTGAAATGACAAACTACAATCAATAAGTTCTAGCTCAAGCGAATCAGCCCAAGCTGATCTCGTACAGACTAAGCTGTGTATAAGAGCAGAGAAACTTGTGTGAAGAATGATTCTCAGGAAATGCCACCCATATGCAATCAATGAATGAGGCTTTTATAGGCGAAAGCTCTCCTTTTCTTGGTATCCGTCGAAGCCACGTATTCTTCTTTCAGTGGATGACAAAGGAATAACCAATCGTGCCTTTCATAGTACTTGTGGTCCCCCACGTACTGACACACATTCTTCATCATCCAATAAGAGTATGGACACGCATATGTAAAACCAACCACCAACCTGGATCCTAGGATTCTTCCTAGTCACGTCATTTGTCTTTATCTTCAATCCAGGTTGTTATCTTCACTTGATTGTCTGACACAGATTGGGCCGTTTTTCAAATCACCAATCTGCCTAAGTGTTTCCAAGCTGACTGCTAATCCCAAGCTGCCTTCCACTAACAGCTTGGTCTTCTATCTTCAATCCTCCTCTTCGACTTGGATTGAATGCTATCACATTGTTGATGCAGCTTGAATAACACTTGCTTCCATAAGATTTTACAATTACAAAGTATGAAGCATGATCTCGGTCAGAGACAGAACGTAAGCTGTGTCAGCTTAGTCTGACCCAGATCAGATTACAAGAACCAAAAGACTTCTAAGTGTTTATAAGTCAGATTTGTCATCACCAAATTTACAGACTTTTATCAATGAACATTGGGACTCAACAATCTCCCCCTATTTGATGATGACAAAACCCAACAACACTTCTAACTATCAGCTTACAAAGAATCAAAGTAAAATAAGACTAACAGATTGTGACCCTTTGAATCTTTTGGGTTCTTTTGAACTGAAATGAAGTTCTAACAAGGAAACTAAATTTGTACAACTGCTTTTGCATATATAGAGAACCAAACAGAGATATTACATGATATATAACTATTCTCCAAGCATTTCTATAGCTTCTTGCTTAACTTTAAATGATGGGGCAATTTTCACATCTAACTGCCTATCTAAACCTTCATCAATAAGGAACTGCTCATACCCATTACCTTCTTCACTAAAATTTCTGCAGAATCTGTATAAGGTAAAAAGGTGCATAGCTAGTACCTGTTGTAGTTCAGCAGTCCTTTGGAAAACCAATTTCCCTCTAACATCCACAAAATACATCCCATGTTCAGGTTCAGTGATGAAAAGCCCACATCTTGCATTTTCAACACCAGCAGGTAGAGACATATTGAGATTACTCAGAATCTTGTCAACAACATCAGAAGATAATTGAGCAAGCAACTCTGAAGGGGACAAGTTTTTGAGAAAAACTGTATGATCACCTCCAGGAGCATTAATTCTTTCAAACCTTCTCCTTTTCTTCTTGAGTGGCTCAGCTGACTTATCTTCATCATCCATATCATATGCTTTTAGTCTTGGAAGGCCAGTGATATCAATCTTGAATTTCACAATTACAGCCAATTTCTTTTCAATGGCTTCCAAGACTGTCTCTCTATGAATTCCAGGCATACCAGTTATGATATTATGCAACTCCACCCACTCAGTGTATCCTAATTCAACCAGATTGTCAAGATCATAGGTTTCCCAGCTTGTTTCATATCCTTCTCTTGTAAACCTGATGCTGGGAATGTTCTTTTGTCACACCCCACCTTAGGCGGAATCGTAGGATATGACGAAAAGACATAGCATAGCACATGGAATTTATAATAGAGTCATACTAAATGAAATCCAAATAAATGTATTTCCCACAAGCGGGATAAGTCTAGGCAACACGCCTCAAATAGCAAAAGATGTAGCAAATAACAAATAGAGTTCAATGTTCAAATGCAAACTAGGAGTCCATGAAGGATCTCTTTATTAGTCTTCCTAAAGTCCATATGCTCACTCTCCTTAAGCATTGTTATTACCTGAAAATGAATGCTCGAAAATGTCAACATAATGTTGGTGAGTTCGTAGGTTTAATGTAATACAAATGAATTTGCTGTGCATGATATAAGTAGTATGGACAATAGTGTAAATATAAACATGTAGTAGCATGTATGCATACCAAAAACTCAATACCATCATAGTAATCCAACAACACAAACTCATCACTGCTTGCCAACAACTCAATCACATCACATTGTATACCAACAAACTACCAGCTGGAGTATAAAGTTGGTTAATTGTTATCACTGTTATCCATTGCCATAGATTGTCCTCAATAGATATCGGCAGACATCTATTGCATCATTGTAATCAACACAAGCAAAGCTAACATACACATTTCATAATTACACATATATGTCCAATAAAACAAACTAGTTTTGGCACAGCTAGTAAAAGAAATGAAAAGTGTTTTGAGCATCATTTTCCCCCAAAGAAATAATATAAAAAGGGGCCACGAAACTCACCTCAACAAGCAAGTAGTTGTGCAAAGTCCAACAAAATCACTAGAATCTACACAACATATATATGAACAAGTTACAATTATGGACATGGTCAATAACCGTCCATTGTAACCCGTATTTGATGAAATACACATATGGCTAATTTCAAAAATATTCCCAACCTGATTTGTTATGTATTATTAAGTTACAAGTCATATAACTTAATATAGAGTATTTGTTTTAATGATTTATGATTGGTTTCTACAAGCTCATATTCACTGAAATTTTTGGTAACTTTATTAATTTTTATTCTGGATCAAACGAACTAACCAAGACCTTAAATTTTTACCACTTTAACTCTTATGTGTTAGATACTTACATGAATTTTTACAAAATTTATTTTATACTTTAACTATTTTTAAAAATTCGATAATTACAAACTAGTCAGAAATTTCGCTGTTTGCGCACAGAAAAGTTTTATAAAAGTTAAGGACCTTCGGAGCTTCAAAAAATCCAATTTTTTTACTATCAACTCTTAACATCTTAAAAATGTTTCTGGAAAAAAAATAAACTTTCAGTTCATAAAATTGACCAAGATATGACTATTTGAAGTCGACCTAAATCTGTTCTGAAAATCCAGCTTTGCGCAGTTTTCTTATAAAATTCTTTTGACGAACTTAAACTTCCTATTTTGACACGAGACCAATTCCACCAAAAAGTACACTTCCTGAACTTAATTTTAGACACCAAAAACGTGACTTAACCATCTTCCATGACCAAGATACGACCTTTCAAAGTTAACAAACTGAATCTGTCCAGATTCTAAAATACTTCCTAAGATACTTTTTGAAAACTACTCATACTCAATAATTATCCAAACATTCAAATCTTGTAAATCACTTATTTAAATCTGTTATTATGATGTTTATGTCTCCATAATTAGTTTTCTTAAATTATATTAATTACTACACTAAAATTAATACGTAAACTTTTAAGATTAATGTGATTTATACTTCAAGCTCTTGATTTAACCTCAAAAAGACTTTCATTAATTATAATAAATTTTTGCCATAATATATATTCATCAAATAGGTTACTTAAAATAAAAGATCAATAAATATAAAGATAAATTTATATATATATATATATATATATATATAAAATATAAATATATATATATATATATATATGAAAAGAAAAGATAAGTAATTTACCCCAAGATTGATGATCACTCCTTAGATACCTTAACAAAATAACATAAGATATAATCTATAAGGATTTTAACCATAAATTTATATAAAAGATCTTTAAAATAATAATGAAAATTATTTAAACTTACCAAATAAAATTTGCTTGACAAGGATGATTGAAAAATTGATTTGGTGATGTTGATGCTTTTGGTCTTGAGGTTCGACGGCAGCAAGAGAAAAACAAAAGAGAAATTGTGTTTTTGATTTATTTAGGGTAATTAGTTTATATTCATAGATAAGTGTTTTAGAGTTTGAATGTGATTAGAATATAATAGTGTATAATTTAGGAAGAGTTTTAATGGGATTTTAATTCCCTTTTGCTTTGGCCGAACCTAACCAGGAGGTTATTCTCCTCCTTATTTTGATGTATATAAATCTTAGACAAGATTTAGTTTTCATGTTGTAGTTTAATATCTATTATTATTATTATTATTATTAATTCACCACATATAATTATTGTAATTCATTATGATTGTGGATTTTAACTCACTACAAAGTAGTGCATAGAGATTTATCAATGTCTAGAAATGAATATGACATATAAACCTTATGTCTAGATATCAACGGGAATAACTATAACCATCTATGTTTAGGGAAATAGAGTAACTAAATTCTAAACTATTGGAATTCAAGAAATAAGAGCCACATATTGGAATGATCACCACATTTCTATGCTTGTTATACTATATAGGCACATTGACTAGTCAAGAAGTTTGAAATTAAAGTTAGAGACTATAATAAATTACCAGTTTTGGTGACGGATGTCACATCTTTCCTCTTTTTCTTTTGAGTTGAACCTGGGTGATTGGCTCTGGATGCCTTCTATAATTAAGATTTTCAGTCACCTTTCTTTTCTCCAGAGCCTCCCACCTATCATGGGCTTCAACACTTTTCTTCACATCTTTCACTTTCTGCGATGGTTTAGTGTGAACCACCTTCTTCTTGCCTTTTTCTTTTCCAATATCTTTCTTTTTGGATCCAATAGCTGCAAGGTGTTCTTCATCTTCTTTATTCAATGTTTCTTGAAGAACCTTGGCAACTTCTGGATCAGATTCAACAACATCCATTCTTTCTCTTTGTAATCTGTCCTCCTTGATCATTTTGTATGCCACCTCAACTGTTACCTTGAGTTCTGGAGCCTTTTTAATTGCAAGCTCCCAATCTTTTTCTTTGTCAGTAAGAATCTTTACACCACTTGAATCATGTAACACCCGTCATTTTAAAACCTGGATTTTCAAAAACTTTGCCAAATGGCGTTTAAACGTAGCGGAAAAGGATCACTTAAAAACTGCCCATCTGTAACGGATGGTACCTTTCATTAAAGTTTGGTGTTACTAAAGTGCATCATCAAAACAATATAAATGAAATCCAAGTCTTGGCACCAACATAATCATACTTATAAGCAACTTAATCAACGTAAGCAACTTAATCAACGTAAGCAACTTAATCAACGTAAGCAACTTAATCAACTTATCAACTTATCATCTTATGCAACTTAATCAACGTAAGCAACTTAATCAACGTAAGCAACTTAATCAACGTAAGCAACTTAATCAACGTAAGCAACTTAATCAACGTAAGCAACTTAATCAACGTAAGCAACTTAATCAACGTAAGCAACTTAATCAACGTAAGCAACTTAATCAACGTAAGCAACTTAATCAACGTAAGCAACTTAATCAACGTAAGCAACTTAATCAACGTAAGCAACTTAATCAACGTAAGCAACTTAATCAACGTAAGCAACTTAATCAACGTAAGCAACTTAATCAACGTAAGCAACTTAATCAACGTAAGCAACTTAATCAACGTAAGCAACTTAATCAACGTAAGCAACTTAATCAACGTAAGCAACTTAATCAACGTAAGCAACTTAATCAACGTAAGCAACTTAATCAACGTAAGCAACTTAATCAACGTAAGCAACTTAATCAACGTAAGCAACTTAATCAACGTAAGCAACTTAATCAACGTAAGCAACTTAATCAACGTAAGCAACTTAATCAACGTAAGCAACTTAATCAACGTAAGCAACTTAATCAACGTAAGCAACTTAATCAACGTAAGCAACTTAATCAACGTAAGCAACTTAATCAACGTAAGCAACTTAATCAACGTAAGCAACTTAATCAACGTAAGCAACTTAATCAACGTAAGCAACTTAATCAACGTAAGCAACTTAATCAACGTAAGCAACTTAATCAACGTAAGCAACTTAATCAACGTAAGCAACTTAATCAACGTAAGCAACTTAATCAACGTAAGCAACTTAATCAACGTAAGCAACTTAATCAACGTAAGCAACTTAATCAACGTAAGCAACTTAATCAACGTAAGCAACTTAATCAACGTAAGCAACTTAATCAACGTAAGCAACTTAATCAACGTAAGCAACTTAATCAACGTAAGCAACTTAATCAACGTAAGCAACTTAATCAACGTAAGCAACTTAATCAACGTAAGCAACTTAATCAACGTAAGCAACTTAATCAACGTAAGCAACTTAATCAACGTAAGCAACTTAATCAACGTAAGCAACTTAATCAACGTAAGCAACTTAATCAACGTAAGCAACTTAATCAACGTAAGCAACTTAATCAACGTAAGCAACTTAATCAACGTAAGCAACTTAATCAACGTAAGCAACTTAATCAACGTAAGCAACTTAATCAACGTAAGCAACTTAATCAACGTAAGCAACTTAATCAACGTAAGCAACTTAATCAACGTAAGCAACTTAATCAACGTAAGCAACTTAATCAACGTAAGCAACTTAATCAACGTAAGCAACTTAATCAACGTAAGCAACTTAATCAACGTAAGCAACTTAATCAACGTAAGCAACTTAATCAACGTAAGCAACTTAATCAACGTAAGCAACTTAATCAACGTAAGCAACTTAATCAACGTAAGCAACTTAATCAACGTAAGCAACTTAATCAACGTAAGCAACTTAATCAACGTAAGCAACTTAATCAACGTAAGCAACTTAATCAACGTAAGCAACTTAATCAACGTAAGCAACTTAATCAACGTAAGCAACTTAATCAACGTAAGCAACTTAATCAACGTAAGCAACTTAATCAACGTAAGCAACTTAATCAACGTAAGCAACTTAATCAACGTAAGCAACTTAATCAACGTAAGCAACTTAATCAACGTAAGCAACTTAATCAACGTAAGCAACTTAATCAACGTAAGCAACTTAATCAACGTAAGCAACTTAATCAACGTAAGCAACTTAATCAACGTAAGCAACTTAATCAACGTAAGCAACTTAATCAACGTAAGCAACTTAATCAACGTAAGCAACTTAATCAACGTAAGCAACTTAATCAACGTAAGCAACTTAATCAACGTAAGCAACTTAATCAACGTAAGCAACTTAATCAACGTAAGCAACTTAATCAACGTAAGCAACTTAATCAACGTAAGCAACTTAATCAACGTAAGCAACTTAATCAACGTAAGCAACTTAATCAACGTAAGCAACTTAATCAACGTAAGCAACTTAATCAACGTAAGCAACTTAATCAACGTAAGCAACTTAATCAACGTAAGCAACTTAATCAACGTAAGCAACTTAATCAACGTAAGCAACTTAATCAACGTAAGCAACTTAATCAACGTAAGCAACTTAATCAACGTAAGCAACTTAATCAACTTATCAACTTATCATCTTATCAACTTATCATCTTATCAACTTATCAACTTTAATCAACTTTAATCAACTTTAAGCATCCCGTTACGCTTTTAACATTGGTGGTTAGTCACTCCACCCGGAATACTAGATCAACAACTATGCCGCAAGAAAACACTCAAGCGACCACTTGTTGTATCTCGTCATGCTTTTAACATTGGTGGTTAGTCACTCCACCCGGAAATACTAGATCAACGACTATGCCGCAAGGAGCCACTCAAGCGACCACGTACGCACTAGCTTTTCAACTAGCACGGGTTAAGCTTAACACAACTTATGCTCGAGACTTCTTATCTTTATTAGCTTAGGCTACACTTTCACCTAAACTAATCACATATCAACATCTTTACTTTACTTTAACTTTAGGTATATTCATTACCTAATTAATTTCACATCTACTTCAACGTGTAATCTCATTAACATGCACATCACATAACATTACTTCGTGTATCTAGTGAACTAGACATTTCATACTTAAGTGCACATATAAGCCATCACATATCAACATTTAGGCATATCAACGACTTGAATCAACAATACATATCATATTCATAGCAACATCAACGTAAGCATCATACTACATATGCATATAATTACTTCAACTTTAAACGTCATCACAACATAATTAACTACCTCAACATACATATGTTCCCATATAACCTCCCGCATAACCCGGACAACCCAACACACATAAGATAATCCGATTAAGAGGTTAATTAAAGAAAACTACTTTTGTTGCGCCTCCAGCGTGATAAAAGTCATGTATCTTACCTCAAAGAAGAGCACACCAATTGATAACTTAAGTTACCAAGCTTTTGCAAGTATTCCTGACTACCTAGAATCATAAAACGACCGTTAACGTGCTAAACAAACACCCAACATTGCTGGTCACGAGTTGTGACATGACCATTATGGTCCCATCTTGACCAAGCTAAACTAAACTTCAACTTTCCCAATCTGTCATTCAATCCCATCGGGACCAAATATGGTCCCGTCAGGACCACATGACTAAAACGCCTCCCTTTGCCTTCCCTGGACACCCATTGTGACATGACCAAAATGGTCTCGTCGGGACCACCTACGGGATTTCACTATTTTGCATGTTTTTCACTCCAAAACGAATCCAAACACACCCAAGGTTAATCCCACGACTTATACACTTAAAATTGACCTTTTTAAGGTTCAATTGATGACTTGATGCCACCAATTGGTCCGGATTTCATCTTCATCAAATCTATGATCGCTTAATTACCCGAAAACGTTATTAATCGATTAAAACATCACAATTATTCCATCCCAACCCTCAAGGTCTGAATTGATTGGACAAAATCTTACTAAATAACTCAATCAACAATCAAAGAATGATGTTATACCTGTAGGGATGATAAACGGATCCAAAACTAGAAGAAACCACCTCCGAATCACCCCGAAATTGCTCTAAACTTGAAGGAGAGGCCTAGGGTTTTGTGTGTGAAACTTTAATAGGGTTTTTGATCTGATTTAATGACCTTAAGGTCGTGATATATACCCTATATCTGCTGGAACAATTTTCTAAACTTTACATATAGGCCCTCGTACTTCCTTATAACTCGTTTCGTCACTTAACTGCTCGTTTAACGCATACGGGAACACTTAACGACTCTTATATCTTATCGGGAACATTAATTGACTTTATTAATCATTATCAACTTTAATTTCATTACTTTAAATCACTTTAACACATATCTCACGTAAATCATTTAATTCACATAAGCACATACAAAACACATAGTAACTAACGCTCTCTAACGACAAGTTAACGGTCAACGTCAAAAAGTTTTGGGATGTTACAATTCTCCCCTCCTTAAAAGGATTCTGTCCTCAGAATCATTTCACGACATCAACACCTCATTTCACTTCTCACTACTTTCCACACACGTATAAATCAACATTTCAACACATTTCCACCAATCACTTCCTCAACACCCTTCATTTCATGTCTTTCATTAGTCAATGTGAATACCGTCAAATGAACACGCCCGCATCATGATACATTTATAATTATGTTCCGGACCATAATTCTAACTATATCACACGTGTATATTTAACTATACTCACACATCATAATGTCCAACGTTTCCTTCACAATCCATCATGACAACAATATACTAACTCATCATCACGCTCGTCCTCCACAGTAATCATCTGATATGCACGAGCCTTGGCCTTTTGAGTGTCATCCTTCTTTGCATCATCTTTCCATCGAGGACAATCAGCAATCAAATGTCCCGTCTCACCGCACTTGTAGCATCGAGTCCTATCTTTGCAGTTAGAAGCAACATGTCCCTGTTTACCACACCTGTCACATCTTAGAGTTTTCTCCGAACATGGTCCACTGTGGTGATCTTTACAAGATGAACACCACTGACTAGCTTTCCCATCATCTTTTCCTTCATAAAACGAACCACTCTTAAACTTCTTTCCAGACTCATCGGATCTTCTCTTGAATCCAATCTTCTTATCATCAACATTCTTCACCATGGTTTTCTCAGGCTTGTAATCATCATCCAGCTTCTTAGATTCCTTGATAGCACCTGCAAGAGTGGCATGTTGCCTACAGATACCTCGATAGCTAGCTGGAATTCCATCTACATAAGCAGCAACTTTGTCTTCTTCATTAGGAACTAAGTGCTCCACAAACTTAATCTTTGACATGAACGAACGAGCATATTCGGCCATGCCTTCAACACCAGCTTTAAGAGCTCGAAACTCCTTCTCAAGTAACCTCTTCTCTCGTGTACCGATATACTCCTCCATGAAGTTTTCCTTGAAAGTATCCCAAGTCAAAGCGGATAACACCACAGGACTCATAGAGACAGTAGTACCCCTCCACCAATCTCGAGCACCTTCTTTTAGCAATCTACTTGCACACAACACCTTTTTATCTTCGGGACAATCACAAGAAGCAAACACGACTTCAGTGTCATCAAGCCACTCCATACAACCCACTGCATCTAGCGTGCCATCGAAATCCTTAGCACCACATCTCTTGAAGCTCTCAAACTTGAACTCCTTAGCTCGAGGAACATAACCAACTTGAATCCCATTTCCCCTAGCAATAACATTTTTAGGATGTACCACAACCCGATCACTAACCCTTTCATCTTGTGTCCTCGTCATAGAAGGCTCGACACGATTGGAGCGGTTAGAAGCCAAACGCTCTTCCTCGTGTGAGTTAACTTCTCTTTCAGCCCTTGCTTGTCTTAATTCAGCTTGAGTCCTTCTTAATTGAGCTCGTATAGCTCTCAACTCATCAAACATTTCAGCACGTGTAGGAATCCTTTCAAGTACCGGATGCTCTTCATCTTCAAAGCCATTCCTAGGTTGAATGTTCTCCACACGAAATTCCGGTTGTTCCCTACGGGGCTGCCCTTGGTTGGCATCATTGCCATTCCTACCTTGATTCGAAGGAGTAACACTAGCGGTTGCTCCATCTCTTCGACTAGTGTTATCGTGAGTATTAACCATCTTGTCTACTACATATAACGACGATTATGGACGGATTAAAACAAACAACGAGAGGTTAGGGCTAACTTAACATAGCAAATCATATAACATATATTGCCTCTAACCTACTCTCTCACTCTTCCCAACCCGTCCTAAAAACATTTCCAACATAAGGCTAAAGCGTTCACTACTTAAGCCTATCGAGTCCTTATCGGTTTAAGTCCAAAACCTATGGCTTTTGGACGGTCTTTGGTTCACTTAAACCATTTACCTGATCCCACCATGTAACACCCGTCATTTTAAAACCTGGATTTTCAAAAACTTTGTCAAACGGCGTTTAAACGTAGCGGAAAAGGATCACTTAAAAACTGCCCATCCGTAACGGATGGTACCTTTCATTAAAGTTTGGTGTTACTAAAGTGCATCATCAAAACAATATAAATGAAATCCAAGTCTTGGCACCAACATAAATGCCATTCATTATTACATGTATCATAAACGTAGATAATGTAGCCGAAACATAGGCTATGGGAAGTCTAAGCATTCAACAATCTATGTTAGTCTTCTTTAATTCATCTACCTATCTCACGAGCTAAACCTTTCTCTAGCTCAAGCCTGCTTATCCTGAAGGACACAACATTTTCATAAAAGCAAGTGTTAGCTAATAAATTAGCTAAGTAAGATACACACAATTTGATAAAACGTTCTTCATTTTACTTTCATAAAAGTTCTTCATATTTTACTTATTAAAACATGATCACATTACACTTCATCCACAATTATCATAGATCAACCCATACTTCCCTTTTTCCCACATTCCATCACATTTCATATCACATCAACAGGACCGGCTAATAAGTATAAGCGAGCACACACAATCCTCAACAGGACCGGCTAATAAGTATAAGCGAGCACACACAATCCTCAACAGGACCGGCTAATAAGTATAAGCGAGCACACACAATCCTCAACAGGACCGGCTAATAAGTATAAGCGAGCACACACAATCCTCAACAGGACCGGCTAATAAGTATAAGCGAGCACACACAATCCTCAACAGGACCGGCTAATAAGTATAAGCGAGCACACACAATCCTCAACAGGACCGGCTAATAAGTATAAGCGAGCACACACAATCCTCAACAGGACCGGCTAATAAGTATAAGCGAGCACACACAATCCTCAACAGGACCGGCTAATAAGTATAAGCGAGCACACACAATCCTCAACAGGACCGGCTAATAAGTATAAGCGAGCACACACAATCCTCAACAGGACCGGCTAATAAGTATAAGCGAGCACACACAATCCTCAACAGGACCGGCTAATAAGTATAAGCGAGCACACACAATCCTCAACAGGACCGGCTAATAAGTATAAGCGAGCACACACAATCCTCAACAGGACCGGCTAATAAGTATAAGCGAGCACACACAATCCTCAACAGGACCGGCTAATAAGTATAAGCGAGCACACACAATCCTCAACAGGACCGGCTAATAAGTATAAGCGAGCACACACAATCCTCAACAGGACCGGCTAATAAGTATAAGCGAGCACACACAATCCTCAACAGGACCGGCTAATAAGTATAAGCGAGCACACACAATCCTCAACAGGACCGGCTAATAAGTATAAGCGAGCACACACAATCCTCAACAGGACCGGCTAATAAGTATAAGCGAGCACACACAATCCTCAACAGGACCGGCTAATAAGTATAAGCGAGCACACACAATCCTCAACAGGACCGGCTAATAAGTATAAGCGAGCACACACAATCCTCAACAGGACCGGCTAATAAGTATAAGCGAGCACACACAATCCTCAACAGGACCGGCTAATAAGTATAAGCGAGCACACACAATCCTCAACAGGACCGGCTAATAAGTATAAGCGAGCACACACAATCCTCAACAGGACCGGCTAATAAGTATAAGCGAGCACACACAATCCTCAACAGGACCGGCTAATAAGTATAAGCGAGCACACACAATCCTCAACAGGACCGGCTAATAAGTATAAGCGAGCACACACAATCCTCAACAGGACCGGCTAATAAGTATAAGCGAGCACACACAATCCTCAACAGGACCGGCTAATAAGTATAAGCGAGCACACACAATCCTCAACAGGACCGGCTAATAAGTATAAGCGAGCACACACAATCCTCAACAGGACCGGCTAATAAGTATAAGCGAGCACACACAATCCTCAACAGGACCGGCTAATAAGTATAAGCGAGCACACACAATCCTCAACAGGACCGGCTAATAAGTATAAGCGAGCACACACAATCCTCAACAGGACCGGCTAATAAGTATAAGCGAGCACACACAATCCTCAACAGGACCGGCTAATAAGTATAAGCGAGCACACACAATCCTCAACAGGACCGGCTAATAAGTATAAGCGAGCACACACAATCCTCAACAGGACCGGCTAATAAGTATAAGCGAGCACACACAATCCTCAACAGGACCGGCTAATAAGTATAAGCGAGCACACACAATCCTCAACAGGACCGGCTAATAAGTATAAGCGAGCACACACAATCCTCAACAGGACCGGCTAATAAGTATAAGCGAGCACACACAATCCTCAACAGGACCGGCTAATAAGTATAAGCGAGCACACACAATCCTCAACAGGACCGGCTAATAAGTATAAGCGAGCACACACAATCCTCAACAGGACCGGCTAATAAGTATAAGCGAGCACACACAATCCTCAACAGGACCGGCTAATAAGTATAAGCGAGCACACACAATCCTCAACAGGACCGGCTAATAAGTATAAGCGAGCACACACAATCCTCAACAGGACCGGCTAATAAGTATAAGCGAGCACACACAATCCTCAACAGGACCGGCTAATAAGTATAAGCGAGCACACACAATCCTCAACAGGACCGGCTAATAAGTATAAGCGAGCACACACAATCCTCAACAGGACCGGCTAATAAGTATAAGCGAGCACACACAATCCTCAACAGGACCGGCTAATAAGTATAAGCGAGCACACACAATCCTCAACAGGACCGGCTAATAAGTATAAGCGAGCACACACAATCCTCAACAGGACCGGCTAATAAGTATAAGCGAGCACACACAATCCTCAACAGGACCGGCTAATAAGTATAAGCGAGCACACACAATCCTCAACAGGACCGGCTAATAAGTATAAGCGAGCACACACAATCCTCAACAGGACCGGCTAATAAGTATAAGCGAGCACACACAATCCTCAACAGGACCGGCTAATAAGTATAAGCGAGCACACACAATCCTCAACAGGACCGGCTAATAAGTATAAGCGAGCACACACAATCCTCAACAGGACCGGCTAATAAGTATAAGCGAGCACACACAATCCTCAACAGGACCGGCTAATAAGTATAAGCGAGCACACACAATCCTCAACAGGACCGGCTAATAAGTATAAGCGAGCACACACAATCCTCAACAGGACCGGCTAATAAGTATAAGCGAGCACACACAATCCTCAACAGGACCGGCTAATAAGTATAAGCGAGCACACACAATCCTCAACAGGACCGGCTAATAAGTATAAGCGAGCACACACAATCCTCAACAGGACCGGCTAATAAGTATAAGCGAGCACACACAATCCTCAACAGGACCGGCTAATAAGTATAAGCGAGCACACACAATCCTCAACAGGACCGGCTAATAAGTATAAGCGAGCACACACAATCCTCAACAGGACCGGCTAATAAGTATAAGCGAGCACACACAATCCTCAACAGGACCGGCTAATAAGTATAAGCGAGCACACACAATCCTCAACAGGACCGGCTAATAAGTATAAGCGAGCACACACAATCCTCAACAGGACCGGCTAATAAGTATAAGCGAGCACACACAATCCCCAACAGGACCGGCTAATAAGTATAAGCGAGCACACACAATCCTCAACAGGACCGGCTAATAAGTATAAGTAGTCAGATAGCCATACAGTTGTGAAAAACAGTTACGGCATATATATAAAAGCGTATGTAGTATTCCTTTCACCCCAAAATGTAAATAATAGAAAAGGGGCTACGAAAACTCACAGTGATCCGGTACAGCGTAGTTTACAAGCACAGAGAACAATCACAGATATATGTAGGTTATATCTATTTAAATCCGAGTTTGTCTTGATGAACACCTAGCACAAGTTAATTGATTATAAACAAGCATGAATTAGTTCTCGTGATTGATTATTCACTGAATATCCTTGATGAACTGATGATTTGGTCCTTTGATATCCTTTGAACGTTTTGACTCGAAAAGCGTTTAAATGAAATTCATGTACACGTATTGGATAAGTACTTATTGTAGGAAAGTGTTGATACGTACTCGATTAGGGTTTGCACTTTGCACATTGTTTTAGATCGACTCAATGAACTGATCTTAAAGTTAATAAGTAGCCTTCAATGTGTCTTAACTGAATGATGATGAGATTATGAGCTTGAATTGGTGTTAAATGATTTAGTATGATATGTTATAGAACACTTTCGAGTAGTTTAAAGGATTGCACAAAGTCGTTTTTGGGTTTGGAGTAGAAGAGATCGTCCCATGGTCTAGCAAAAGGGATCGTCCTGGCCAAATTAGATCGTCCTAGTCTTGTTCCAAATCAAGATCGTCCTAGGTGATAAGCTTATTCAGATCGTCCTTAAGAGGCATCCAAGGTCAAGATCGTCTTAGTCTAGGTCGTTTTAGTCTCCTAGCCAAGATCTTTTTAGTTTAGATCGTTTTAGTTTTTAGGTCGTCTTAGGTTTTAGATCGTCTTAGGTTTAGATCGTCTTAGGTTTAGATCGTCTTAGGTTTAGATCCTCCTAGGTGATAAGCTTATTAGATCGTCCTAGGATAAGGCTGCAAGATCGTCTTAGGTTTTAATAGGCACAAGACCGTTTTAAGTCCTCCAGGTAGGATCGTTTCAATTTAGATCGTCCTAGGGTCTATTGAGACAAGATCGTCTTAGATGTTTAAGCCACAAGATCGTTCCATTTCCAAAGCTCAAAATCGTTTCATTTCCAACTAAAGAGATCGTCTCAAGACTTAGCAAATTTAGATCGTTTCAGGGTTTACTCGATTTAGATCGTTTTATTGCTTACAAATTTAGATCGTCCTAACCTTTTAGCAAAGAGACCGTTTCACAGCTAGGACTTTAGGTCGTCCTAACAGCAAGCATCAAGATCGTTTTGTTTTAAGAACACATTTGTTTGAGCTAAACCGATCTGAGGATCAATTGCCCATTAGACATACCAACACACAACACCACATGTGATCGAACAACACGAACTAGAGAACAAAGAACAAAGTAAGTTGCCTAGGACGATCTTGAGGAGAAGATCGTCCCAAGGAGACCGTTTCATCATAAAACGGGCTGAAGCTTCAAATCACACAACACACGAATTTTTAAATCGATTTCCGGCTTGTTAGAACCTAAAACTAATACATATATACGTATTAACACTAGCCAATAACTTCTTTAACGATTTCGAGACCCTTTTATAACATAAATAAGACGAGGCAATGAAGAACAAGTTGTACCTTCATTTTCAAAAATGGGTTTTGAGATTTAAGTAAGTTATGACTCAATTTTGTTCATAAAAATGATGTTAAACACATTTAGACACAAACCCATTAACTTTTAACACGATTTTTGTTCAAGAACTGGACCAAATCATCAAGAACATAAACCTTGAAAGTACAATTTTTAAATTTGATCAAAAACCCATTAGATGTTGTTGTTACCTGAAATTTGTTTCCAGAAATATGTTTGGATCATCACAAGGATGCTAAAAGTACAAACGATTTTGGTTTAACAATCCAAAATCAATGGATGAATTTTGTGTGTGAAAATGGTGTCTGAAGTGTGTTTTTAGAGAGAGAGAGAGAGAGTGCAGGAGGAAGAAAGGGGAATAGTGATTTTCTCTCTCAAGGGTTTTCCAACTTTTCTATTTATACTTAATCCATATTAAATGGCTTCCATAAATGCAAGGACTAAATGTGAACATTTTTAACTGAACTTTTATGGACATGAACGTTTACGACTCGCATTCTATTATATTATCGTATTAAACTATAAACTCGTCATTTAATCAAGTTTTTAAGATCAAAGTGACTTCCAAGTAAATGCATAATTGAGCCAAGAACTTAAATTAAATTGAGCTGTCTAATTAATTTCATGGCGACTGTACGATTCTAGAAACTTATTTATAATATTTCTAAGGCGGTTGTTACATTCTCCCCTACTTAAAGGAATTTCGTCCCGAAATTCGAATTACATATCATGCTCCAAGTTTCGATTGTATATCAAGTTCCGTGTATCAAGTTGCATGTTAAGTTTTCAAGTATGAGAAACACACATTAAGTAGCAAGTAGCATGTTTCACATTGAGTTTCAAGCATCATATTGCATAGAAAATGTCAAGTTAGGCACTGAGTTCTTAAGTTCACTAACTAGTTTTAAGGTATCGAGTTAAGTAAATAAGTGCGGATACTTAAGTTTCATCTGATCTTCTCGTTCCCAAGTAAACTCTGGGCCTCTCCGGGAGTTCCAACGGACTTTCACAATGGTATACTTATGTTTCTTGAGCTTTTTGACTTCTCGTTCCATAATTTCAACAGGTTCTTCTTTGAAGCTTAGATTACTATCTACTCGTATCTCATTGAGAGGGACGTATGTTGTTTCGTCTGCTAGACACTTCTTAAGGTTCGACACGTGGAAAACATCGTGTACGTTGCTCAACTCTTGGGGAAGTTTCAAGCGGTAAGCTACTGCACCAATACGTTCTACAATCTCAAACGGTCCAACGTATCTTGGAGCCAGTTTTCCCCTCTTTATAAATCTAACTACACCCTTCCAAGGCGAGACTTTGAGCATCACTCGATCGCCAACCTGAAACTCCAAAGGTTTCCTTCGTTTGTCTGCGTATTTCTTTTGTCTGTCTCTCGCTTTCAGGAGGTTTTCCTTGATCTGAGCAACTCTTTCGGTAGTTTCGAGAATGATTTCTGGGCCTATTAATTGCATGTCTCCAACTTCGTGCCATGCAAGCGGAGATCGACATTTTCTTCCATACAAAACCTCAAAAGGCGGACAGCCAATGCTGGCATGATAACTATTGTTGTATGAGAATTCGACTAGTGGGAGGTGAGTATCCCAACTACCTCCGAAGTCTATGACGCATGCTCTTAGCATGTCCTCCAGTGTCTGAATCGTTCTTTCACTCTGTCCGTCTGTCTGGGGATGGTAGGCTGTGCTCATATCGATACGTGTCCCCAAGGCTTGTTGCAGCGAATTCCAAAATCCCGAGGTAAACCTGCTATCCCTATCACTAATGATTGATACTGGGACACCGTGTTTAGCTACGATTTCCTTAAGATACAGACGTGCATACTGCTCCATTGAGTAACTCTCACGTATGGGTATGAAATGCGCTGATTTGGTCAATTGATCTACCACCACCCAAATTGCATCCATGCCACTACTCGTTCTTGGTAGCTTCGTGACAAAATCCATAGTGATCCTTTCCCACTTCCAACTGGGAAGCTCTGGTTGAGTTAACAGTCCTCCTGGCTTCTTATGTTCTGCCTTAACCCTTGAGCACGTTAAGCATTTGCTCACGTAGATCGCCACATCGTTCTTCATCCCTGGCCACCAAAATAGATCTCGCAAGTCTTGATACATTTTATCTATTCCTGGGTGAACAGAATATCTTGCTTGATGTGCTTCATCCATTATCAGCTTCCTTAATCCTCCGTACATGGGTATCCACAATCGATCACAAAAATACAGTCCCCCATCATCTCTTTGAGTAAACTGTTCTATCATGCCCCCCAATCCTTCTTCATCGATATTCTCCTTCTTGTTTGCTTCCACCTGGGCCTCAACCACTCTATCCTTCAGACTGTTGTGCACGGTAATGCTCATGGCTCTAATTCGTCTTGGTCTAACTCTCTCCTTTCTACTCAGAGCATCTGCTACTACGTTTGCCTTGCCCGGATGGTATCGAATCTCACAATCGTAATCGCTAAACAACTCTAGCCATCACCTTTGCCGCATATTAAGATCCTTCTGTGTGAAGATATGCTGAAGGCTCTTATGATCTGTGTATATCACACTCTTAGTCCCGTACAGGTAGTGTCTCCAGCATTTGAGTGCAAATACGATAGCTCCCAACTCCAGATCGTGAGTCGTGTAATTCTTTTCGTGAATCTTCAATTGTCGAGAGGCATATGCAATAACCTTGCCTCGTTGCATGAGCACACATCCTAGGCCTTGTCCCGACGCGTCGCAATAAACGATGAAATCTTCAGTTCCGTCTGGAAGACTTAAGACCGGTGCGTTACATAACTTCTCTTTCAGGATTCTGAAAGCTTCTTCTTGTTTCTCTCCCCATTCAAAACTTCTATCTTTGTGCGTCAACAAGGTAAGAGGTTGTGCGATCCTTGAGAAGTTTTCGATAAATCGTCGGTAGTAACCTGCCAAACCAAGAAACTGTCTGATTTCTGTCGGCGTTTCTGGTCTTCTCCAATTCTCTACGGCTGCAATCTTGCTGGGGTCAACCTTTATTCCATCCTTGTCAACTACATGGCCCAAAACTTCACTTCTTCTAACCAAAATTCGCATTTGGAAAACTTCCCGTACAGCTTTTCTGCTCTCAGAAGTTCCAAAGCTTCTCTCAGATGTACTTCATGCTCTTTCTTAGTCTTTGAGTAGATAAGGATGTCGTCAATGAAAACGATGATGGAATGATCTAGATAGGGTTTGCACACACGATTCATCAGATCCATGAAAACAGCAGGCGCATTCGTCATTCCAAATGGCATCACTAAAAATTCGAAATGCCCATATCTCGTGCTAAACGCTGTTTTTGGTATGTCCTCTCCGCGAACTCTTAACTGATGGTAGCCTGATCGAAGATCGATCTTAGAGAAATACTTGCGCCCTGCAACTGATCGAATAAATCATCGATGCGCGGTAAGGGATATCGATTTTTAACGGTTAACTTGTTTAGCTCGCGATAATCGATGCACATGCGAAAAGACCCGTCTTTCTTCTTAACGAATAATACCGGTGCACCCCACGGTGAAGAACTTGGTCGAATGAAACCCTTGTCTTGTAATTCCTGTAATTGCGAGGCGAGTTCTTGCATTTCAGAAGGTGCTAGACGGTACGGTGTCTTTGCTACTGGGGTTGCACTAGGTATGAGATCAATTCGGAATTCTACTTGTCGTATCGGTGGCAATCCCTGAACATCGTCAGGAAACACATCGGGAAATTCACGGACTATAGGGATATCGGCTAGTTTGATTTCTTTAGTTGTCGTGCGCATTAGGGCTTGTTTATGTGCCTCGGGTCTCTCACCTTGGATTTCTAATACGTCTCCCCCACTTAGGGGAATTCTAAGGATTTTCGCCCGACACAAAATGGTTGCATCTACCAGGGACAACCAATCCATCCCCACTATTACATCAAAGCTACCCATTTCAAATGGGATTAGATCTATATAGTATGAATGAGTATCTAAGGTTAACACACATTTAGGCACGTATTGATCAAGTTTAGAGACTCCACCACTAGCTACTTCTATTTCATAATAAGCATGCGTACGAATAGGTTTTACGTTAATAGTGCACACGAAGTTAGTAGAGATGAAGCTGTAGTCGGCACCCGAATCGAATAACACAGTAGCTAGATGATTATTTAGAAGAAATGTACCCGTGACGACATTTGGATCATTAGCAGCTTCTACCGCATTTAGTGCAAAGGCTCGGCCTCTGGCCTGTTGGGCTTGATTGGCTCTGGGAGGATTCGGTGCTGCAATCTGTAATGGTTGCTGATTTGCTGCAGCTGGATTGGGTCGTCTTGCAAGTCTTGGGCAGACATTTCGGTAATGATCAGTGCTACCGCACTCATAGCATCCTCCACGGTTGACTGGTGGGTTCTAATGTTCAACGGGGCTACATGGGGTGGTGCTACTGCAACTCTGGCCACTCTACAATCCTTGGCCAGATGCCCAAACTTCTGACAATTCTGACACAAGCGGCATGGTACCCCTGCTGGATGATGATAGCTACATGTAGCACATAGCGGAGATTGGCCATTATACGCTCTCTGCCCTGCCTCGACTGCTGCAAACACTTTCCCAACTCTGACTCTCTTGTCCGCTCTGAAATCCCTTCTCTTACTGGGTTCACCAAAGTCCCTCTTCTTCTCAACAGACTTAGTCAAGTGCCAGCCCTGACCAAGTCATCTGTCATAGCACTGGCCCTTCGTATAGCTTCTTCAATCGAGTAAGGAGGAATGCCAGTCATAGTGTTACGAATCTGAGGAATGAGACCATAGACGTATCTCTCAATCAACTTAGCCTCTGAGGTCACCAGGTGGGGCACCAAGCGAGCCAACTCTTGGAATTTGCTGGTATACTCAGCACATGCAGATCCCACCATGGTAAAGGTGCCAAAATTCCTGCTCTACCTTCTGCATCTCATTCAACGGGCAAAAACGATTCTTCATCATCTGAGTAAACTGCTCCCAAGGGGTCTCAAAGGTAGTAGTCCTTCCCCTGGCTCCCAACAAAGTGTTCCACCATGATAGTGCATCATCGGTGAACGAGCCTCCCGTAAATCTGACTCTCTGATGGTCTGGACACTCACTAATGTCCATCACTGCCTCCATCCTCTCCAACCACTTCAAGAATACACTAGCTCCTCCTTTGCCGTTGTACTCTGGGGGACCACACTTCTTGAAATCTGTATAGCTACAACCTCTTCTTCCTCCAGCATACTCATCATTTCTAGGGACTCTTCTGGGTCCAGGGCCCACATACACACCGTCTCCTACAAACTCCATTTCAGGATTGAAGCCTTCTTGTTCTTGATTCACTTGCTCTTGATTCTCTTGCTCTTGTCCAACTCCAACTTCAGGTGCCCTTCGGTTCTGATTTGGAACAGTACCCATTGCAGCAGCCACTCGTTCAATAATAGTTGGCATTGAAGCCGCCAACTGTTCAGCGATGATAGCGGCCCAATCAGGGTTTCCAACATGATCCATGCCACCACCTCGGCCACCCCGGCCTCTACCACGGCCCCTTCCTTGTTGGCCTCCACGACCACCTCTTGGGTTGCCACGACCAGCTCCAGCAGCTTGAGCCTCAACATTCGGATTCGCTCTCGTTCGCACCATTTTCCTATATTAGGAAAAGACGTGATCGGCGTTAGAATGAAGGTATAATCGTTCGTGTCGTCAATTACGCACTCTCAACCCACTCGTGTTAGTTTTCTAAAATCCCACACATTGATACTTTCAATATCGCATGCATTTCAAGAGGTTCAAATATTATATCTAAAGATTACGCATTTTCCAGTAACTACAGACAAGTAGCAAGAGTATTCATCACAATAATGCATTTAGTTCATATATATTATTGTCTCACAGCGCGAATTCCATAACCATCACATCATGACTTAACTTTTAATCCGATTTTTAACTTTGACAGCCAAATGTGGTCCGAGTCTCAGACCTGCATCCGTCGCACTAGGTTTGTATGTATACAGGGTGTACCAGCGGCTAACCCTCCACTCCCCTAGTACATCTGATGCTAGTCCGATTCCCAGTCCCGATACACTCTCTGAGCAAAGGTCAAGGTATGTATACAGGGTGTACCAGCGGCTAACCCTCCACCCGACCAAAGCTCATTAAGTATACCGGTTTAGCTACCACACCCGTCCATCAAGGCATGATCTATGTTGCAACACTTCCGTAGGCACCTATACCACACGCGAAAAGTTGATCAAGTTTTTCTGTGATGATATATTTGCCACACTTCTTTGTCAACAACACTTCATTTCGCTTAATATAATTGGTTTATCTTACTTATAATCCAACATTCGAATATCGTTTGCATATGTGTACGTGGCAAGGTAGCATGGTTCTAGGGTCTGCGCATGAATGAATACGATAACATGGGTACAATAGCATGGATAGCACAGACAAGTATGTTTCACAGAGATTGAATGCACACATAATTCCTATCATGCATGCTACGTGCGGTTCCTAAGTTATAGTCTAGGTAAATCCACCTAATTCACTATAACCTGGCTCTGATACCAATCTGTAACACCCCGACTAAGGCGGAAAACTCGGGATGTAAGATAAAGCACACGCGCACATGGATGTTTTACATAGGAAAGCTAAATGAGTGCATAAATTGAACATAAACCGTCAAATACATAGTGCATCACATAACATCAAAGCATTTGAACGAATATTTACGATAAGTTCCCACGCAGGGGAAACGGTTAGGCCTAATGCCAGCAAACACAACGAAAGCATGCAAAACTCCAAATCCTAAGCCTGAAGTCTGCTACAAGGCCCATGCTACCATCCCTAGCCACGATTTGCTTGATTACCTGAAAGGAATACTTAAAAGTGTCAACACAAAGGTTGGTGAGTTCGTAGGTTTGAAATCAAGAGTAGTTTACTTGAATAACCATAAGGAGCATTTGTTCATTTCCAATCAGTGAGTTATATGCCGTTAGATATGAGTACACAAAATAATGTAGCATTCGTTTGGCTATAGACATACTTACGATACATGGATATGGGAGTGTATATATTCGTGCACTTATGGTACCTGGCAAGTATGTATAAGCGAGCACACACAATCCTCAACAGGACCGGCTAATAAGTATAAGCGAGCACACACAATCCTCAACAGGACCGGCTAATAAGTATAAGCGAGCACACACAATCCTCAACAGGACCGGCTAATAAGTATAAGCGAGCACACACAATCCTCAACAGGACCGGCTAATAAGTATAAGCGAGCACACACAATCCTCAACAGGACCGGCTAATAAGTATAAGCGAGCACACACAATCCTCAACAGGACCGGCTAATAAGTATAAGCGAGCACACACAATCCTCAACAGGACCGGCTAATAAGTATAAGCGAGCACACACAATCCTCAACAGGACCGGCTAATAAGTATAAGCGAGCACACACAATCCTCAACAGGACCGGCTAATAAGTATAAGCGAGCACACACAATCCTCAACAGGACCGGCTAATAAGTATAAGCGAGCACACACAATCCTCAACAGGACCGGCTAATAAGTATAAGCGAGCACACACAATCCTCAACAGGACCGGCTAATAAGTATAAGCGAGCACACACAATCCTCAACAGGACCGGCTAATAAGTATAAGCGAGCACACACAATCCTCAACAGGACCGGCTAATAAGTATAAGCGAGCACACACAATCCTCAACAGGACCGGCTAATAAGTATAAGCGAGCACACACAATCCTCAACAGGACCGGCTAATAAGTATAAGCGAGCACACACAATCCTCAACAGGACCGGCTAATAAGTATAAGCGAGCACACACAATCCTCAACAGGACCGGCTAATAAGTATAAGCGAGCACACACAATCCTCAACAGGACCGGCTAATAAGTATAAGCGAGCACACACAATCCTCAACAGGACCGGCTAATAAGTATAAGCGAGCACACACAATCCTCAACAGGACCGGCTAATAAGTATAAGCGAGCACACACAATCCTCAACAGGACCGGCTAATAAGTATAAGCGAGCACACACAATCCTCAACAGGACCGGCTAATAAGTATAAGCGAGCACACACAATCCTCAACAGGACCGGCTAATAAGTATAAGCGAGCACACACAATCCTCAACAGGACCGGCTAATAAGTATAAGCGAGCACACACAATCCTCAACAGGACCGGCTAATAAGTATAAGCGAGCACACACAATCCTCAACAGGACCGGCTAATAAGTATAAGTAGTCAGATAGCCATACAGTTGTGAAAAACAGTTACGGCATATATATAAAAGCGTATGTAGTATTCCTTTCACCCCAAAATGTAAATAATAGAAAAGGGGCTACGAAAACTCACAGTGATCCGGTACAGCGTAGTTTACAAGCACAGAGAACAATCACAGATATATGTAGGTTATATCTATTTAAATCCGAGTTTGTCTTGATGAACACCTAGCACAAGTTAATTGATTATAAACAAGCATGAATTAGTTCTCGTGATTGATTATTCACTGAATATCCTTGATGAACTGATGATTTGGTCCTTTGATATCCTTTGAACGTTTTGACTCGAAAAGCGTTTAAATGAAATTCATGTACACGTATTGGATAAGTACTTATTGTAGGAAAGTGTTGATACGTACTCGATTAGGGTTTGCACTTTGCACATTGTTTTAGATCGACTCATGAACTGATCTTAAAGTTAATAAGTAGCCTTCAATGTGTCTTAACTGAATGATGATGAGATTATGAGCTTGAATTGGTGTTAAATGATTTAGTATGATATGTTATAGAACACTTTCGAGTAGTTTAAAGGATTGCACAAAGTCGTTTTTGGGTTTGGAGTAGAAGAGATCGTCCCATGGTCTAGCAAAAGGGATCGTCCTGGCCAAATTAGATCGTCCTAGTCTTGTTCCAAATCAAGATCGTCCTAGGTGATAAGCTTATTCAGATCGTCCTAGTCTTGTTCCAAATCAAGATCGTCTTTAGTTTAGATCGTCTTAGGTTTAGATCGTCTTAGTTTTAGGTCGTCTTAGGTTTAGATCGTCTTAGGTTTTAGATCGTCTTAGGTTTAGATCGTCTTAGGTTTAGATCGTCTTAGGTTTAGATCCTCCTAAGCTCCTAGGTTTTAAGATCGTTTCAAGAGTAACAAGGGTTTTAGATCGTCTTAGGTTTTAATAGGCACAAGACCGTTTTAAGTCCTCCAGGTAGGATCGTTTCAATTTAGATCGTCCTAGGGTCTATTGAGACAAGATCGTCTTAGATGTTTAAGCCACAAGATCGTTCCATTTCCAAAGCTCAAAATCGTTTCATTTCCAACTAAAGAGATCGTCTCAAGACTTAGCAAATTTAGATCGTTTCAGGGTTTACTCGATTTAGATCGTTTTATTGCTTACAAATTTAGATCGTCCTAACCTTTTAGCAAAGAGACCGTTTCACAGCTAGGACTTTAGGTCGTCCTAACAGCAAGCATCAAGATCGTTTTGTTTTAAGAACACATTTGTTTGAGCTAAACCGATCTGAGGATCAATTGCCCATTAGACATACCAACACACAACACCACATGTGATCGAACAACACGAACTAGAGAACAAAGAACAAAGTAAGTTGCCTAGGACGATCTTGAGGAGAAGATCGTCCCAAGGAGACCGTTTCATCATAAAACGGGCTGAAGCTTCAAATCACACAACACACGAATTTTTAAATCGATTTCCGGCTTGTTAGAACCTAAAACTAATACATATATACGTATTAACACTAGCCAATAACTTCTTTAACGATTTCGAGACCCTTTTATAACATAAATAAGACGAGGCAATGAAGAACAAGTTGTACCTTCATTTTCAAAAATGGGTTTTGAGATTTAAGTAAGTTATGACTCAATTTTGTTCATAAAAATGATGTTAAACACATTTAGACACAAACCCATTAACTTTTAACACGATTTTTGTTCAAGAACTGGACCAAATCATCAAGAACATAAACCTTGAAAGTACAATTTTTAAATTTGATCAAAAACCCATTAGATGTTGTTGTTACCTGAAATTTGTTTCCAGAAATATGTTTGGATCATCACAAGGATGCTAAAAGTACAAACGATTTTGGTTTAACAATCCAAAATCAATGGATGAATTTTGTGTGTGAAAATGGTGTCTGAAGTGTGTTTTTAGAGAGAGAGAGAGAGTGCAGGAGGAAGAAAGGGGAATAGTGATTTTCTCTCTCAAGGGTTTTCCAACTTTTCTATTTATACTTAATCCATATTAAATGGCTTCCATAAATGCAAGGACTAAATGTGAACATTTTTAACTGGAACTTTTATGGACATGAACGTTTACGACTCGCATTCTATTATATTATCGTATTAAACTATAAACTCGTCATTTAATCAAGTTTTTAAGATCAAAGTGACTTCCAAGTAAATGCATAATTGAGCCAAGAACTTAAATTAAATTGAGCTGTCTAATTAATTTCATGGCGACTGTACGATTCTAGAAACTTATTTATAATATTTCTAAGGCGGTTGTTACATTACGCTTTTAACATTGGTGGTTAGTCACCCCACCCGGGAATACTAGTTCAACAACTATGCCGCAAGAAAACACTCAAGCGACCACTTATTGTATCCCGTCATGCTTTTAACATTGGTGGTTAGTCACTCCACCCGGAAATACTAGATCAACGACTATGCCGCAAGGAGCCACTCAAGCGACCACGTACGCACTAGCTTTTCAACTAGCACGGGTTAAGCTTAACACAACTTATGCTCGAGACTTCTTATCTTTATTAGCTTAGGCTACACTTTCACCTAAACTAATCATTTATCAACATCTTTACTTTGCTTTATATTAGCTTAGGCTACACTATCACCTAAACTAATCACATATCAACATCTTTACTTTACTTTAACTTTAGGTATATTCATTACCTAAGTAATTTCACATCTACTTCAACGTGTAATCTCATTAGCATGCACATCACATAACATTACTTCGTGTATCTAGTGAACTAGACATTTCATACTTAAGTGCACATATAAGCCATCACATATCAACATTTAGGCATATCAATGACTTGAATCAACAATACATATCATATTCATAGCAACATCAACGTAAGCATCATACTACACATGCATATAATTACTTCAACTTTAAACGTCATCACAACATAATTAACTACCTCAACATACATGTGTTCCCATATAACCTCCCGCATAACCCGGACAACCCAACACACATAAGATAATCCGATTAAGAGGTTAATTAAAGAAAACTACTTTTGTTGCGCCTCCAGCGTGATAAAAGTCATGTATCTTACCTCAAAGAAGAGCACACCAATTGATAACTTAAGTTACCAAGCTTTTGCAAGTATTCCCGACTACCTAGAATCATAAAACGACCGTTAACGTGCTAAACAAACACCCAACATTGCTGGTCACGAGTTGTGACATGACCATTATGGTCCCATCTTGACCAAGCTAAACTAAACTTCAACTTTCCCAATCTGTCATTCAATCCCATCGGGACCAAATATGGTCCCGTCAGGACCACATGACTAAAACGCCTCCCTTTGCCTTCCCTGGACACCCATTGTGACACGACCAAAATGATCTCGTCGGGACCACCTGCGGGATTTCACTATTTTGCATGTTTTTCACTCCAAAACGAATCCAAACACACCCAAGGTTAATCCCACAACTTATACACTTAAAATTGACCTTGTTTAAGGTTCAATTGATGACTTGATGCCACCAATTGGTCCGGATTTCATCTTCATCAAATCTATGATCGCTTAATTACCCAAAAACGTTATTAATCGATTAAAACATCACAATTATTCCATCCCAACCCTCAAGGTCTGAATTGATTGGACAAAATCTTACTAAATAACTCAATCAACAATCAAAGAATGATGTTATACCTGTAGGGATGATAAACGGATCCAAAACTAGAAGAAACCACCTCCGAATCACCCCGAAATTGCTCTAAACTTGAAGGAGAGGCCTAGGGTTTTGTGTGTGAAACTTTAATAGGGTTTTTGATCTGATTTAATGACCTTAAGGTCGTGATATATACCCTATATCTGCTGGAACAATTTTCTAAACTTTACATATAGGCCCTCGTACTTCCTTATAACTCGTTTCGTCACTTAACTGCTCGTTTAACGCATACGGGAACACTTAACGCTCGTTTCGTCACTTAACTGCTCGTTTAACGTCACTTAACTGCTCGCCTAAACGGCGGAATTACAACAAAATCGAAAGGAAATAAAGTTCAAAGTTTCAAAAGTTTGAGAAAATAGAAGGAAGATAGAATAGATCAATTCTCCTCCATGTCATGAGAGGAGGGAACACCGTCACCAGCATCAGGATCGGCGCCAAAAACTTGATGTGTGAAATCTAGTTTAAAATTTATAACAAGATCTACCGCTAACTGACTACAACACACTTACGGGCAGTGTACCCATTCGTATGTAATATAGCTAACTGGCAAGACCAGGATCGAACACAAGGACTGATTGTTGTACTAAAGGTTGTAAAAAATGTGAAACAAGTAAAAAGTTTGGTGTGACCGAATTGCCACTTTCCGTTTCTGAGAACTATGTAATCAACAAGTAAAATAAAGTACTCAACCGGTATTAATCGAGAGCACACGAAAAGAGTTTGAGTTGTAAACAAATAATTAAAAGGCCATCTATGTCGAATCCGCTACGCAAAAAGTCTAGGTTGCATATGGGTTAAGCTCAAAATTCACATATGTTGGTGATAATAATCGTGATAAGACAAAAACACAACCAGGTGCACTCCGTTTGTAAAATCAACTCAATCACCTAATCAATCCAATTTCTTGCAACAAGTGGTACCACCAACCCTATCACAATCCCTCGAACTAACTAGTTTGTTTGATTATTTAAATAACAATTTTTATCTTTGTGAAAGAAACGTGGTACCACCAACCGTTAAATCCACTTAACAAAGTAATTTCTATTAAACTTGTATCATTTACTATCATACCATGACCTAGCAAGAGTTGTTCATAGACAAACAACTAAAATAATACTTGTATTCAACTAGTACCACTATCGAAAAACACAAATATCACCAAGAACACAAGCTTAAGTAAAAGAAATCACTTCATTAAGATCTTGACAAAATGTTAAGTAAAACCAACTTGAATTCAAAATATTATGCAACCATAACTAATTGTTTCACTTCATCTTCATAGATGTATAGAGATTTAGCTACTCATAATGAAAATAGCTAAAGATTCAAATAAAAAGAAGAACATAGTGTACCAAATATGAAGTAATAATCCAAATCGAGGTTACAACCGAGCTACAACAAGTAACAAGAGCCAAAATTAATCTTCAAGTCTTCAAAATAGTTTGGATGATGAAAACCCCTTTAAAATCCCTTAAAATCGGCTGGAGAACTAGTGTGGAGGCTGGAGTGTCCAAGATTAGGTTTAGGGTTGAGTGGGTGAGCGAAACTGGACCAAAAGCTGCAAAACTTGCGCCACGACTTTCACCTGGTTTCGTCATTTTAGCTTCGTTTTCGACCATGCTTCATCCGTTAGTGCCTTTGGACCATTCCTAAGTCGTTTTCTACCATTTGTAAGTGAAATACCTGCTTTAGACCTGAAATCACTAGCAAATACCATAAAGCACCACAAAACATGTATAAACGGCTATCAAACGTGCATAAAACGTCCAAATAAGATGTGGGAAATATGTATATATTGAGACACATCAAACCTCCCCACACTTAAACCTTGCTTGCCCTCAAGCAAGTATGCACTTTAATCAATTCTCAATAACCAAACAATTCACGATTTCACAAAACAAAACATGGTTATAAGTGACGTTTCCTACCAAGCGGTGTCGAATACCAAAAGCAAATGCATTTAAAAACTAATGAGCAAAGTTTAAGACGAAATCAGAAAATTCGACTAATCTAGAGCAAAACCATCTTTCGGTTACAATTAGAATCCTCCCTATGCTTGTGTTTACCTTTTTAACATTTCTATCATTCCAACTGACCTTAGGCTCGTTCTTACTAAGCTATAATCTACTAGCAGGCTTCACAATTATTATTGGCAACATAAGCAATATTCCACAATGATTATCGGTATAATTGTCCACTTAAACACTCACGCCATTGGTTTTCCATAAGGTTTTCATTACGTTATACTTATGAGTCCCTTGACAAAACATACTGATGTGTAATTTTCTCATCACTTTTATTTTATCTTTTTGCTCATGAAAATCAACCAAGTTTTAAATTTATAAAACTAGGCTATACCAATATCTAGACTATTACACACGGGCAGTGTACCCTGTTGTTTATAATATAGTTACTAGTAAGTCCAGGATCGAACACAGGGAAAGCGTTAGTTTATCAATCTTAATAATAGTACTATGTTTAATCTAGAAAGTGGGGGATTTTGTGACCGAGTTGTCACGTTGCTTATCAACTACTTGTGATCCATTTGAAAACATTAACAATGATTGAACTGGTTTTAAGAATGCTATTGAATTTGAGAAAATCTTTTACTCTTCTCAGAAATTCATTTGTAACACTTGTGAAAATATTTGTAACCCAATAAGAACAAAGATTTATGGAACCAAGCGTAAGCGGAGCGAAAGCGTTTAGCTTAAGGTCATTACAGCTTATAAAATAGTCAGCAACTATTTTTGGTTGAAAATAAATTGTTGATTTTGAGAACTGAAAACTTACCTTCTTGGCAATATCTCATGAAAATGAGATTGTGTATGAATGGAAATAAGAAGCAGAGTGTAGTTCAACAATATTATCACAAAACCCAGTTGACTTTAAGAGTCAACAAACAAGTATGAACTTGTTCATGCGGAGTACTTTGATTGTGAATAATTTGCAACTGCCTTGATCTTACCTTATACTAGATAGGGTAAGTGGGTATCGTATCTACGAGGAGCATGTGGTTGTAGTCCAAGTTATAAGTGATCTGTGTATCCTGTAGTTTAAACACTGAATAATAAACTATATTAAATAAAACTAATGCATGAAATATAAAATTGCTAGAATTGGAATGGAAATATGAACTTTTGCATGAAAACTAGTCTGCAACTTGAAACCTGTACGTGACCCAGTTGATTTGTCAGGTCAACAAAACCATGAAACACTTGTTTCAAACAAGCAATTTTGAATGCTTGTAACTTATAACCGAAGCGAGATCCAACGAATCGGTTGTCACCCCCGAATTCTTTGTACCCCAATCTATCAATCTAACTAAAATAACAACTAGGAAATCTTAACGACTATCCTTAAATCAAACCCGAAAACCTTGCGAGAAACTTAAAAACTAACTTGATTCTTCAAAAATAAACAGTAACCAATCGTAACGAAACTTAGCATACAACTAAATGGATCATAAACAAACTTATAGAAACTTTCAGAACGAAATTCTAACGTGTAGATTTCACACAAACTTAAACCGAAATTTACGAACAATATTTCTACATAAACTTCAAACGAGAGCTATAATCAACCGAACAACAAACCGTAACTTGCAATATACTACAAATGAAGTATCTAAGTGAAACAAAGTGATTTGAGGTGTTGGTGATCGGAAATTAGAACGGAAAATGAAGCGAAAGCTCCGTAGACGTTAATGGTAACTTGTAAATGGATCAACGAAACTTCACGAGACTTTGGGTAATGAAAATGGCATTGATTTGGAACTGTTTTGTGACTGGAAAATAAGTAGTAACATCCAGTGCACACTTTTCTTCCTTGAGTACGTCTTCGTTTTATAGCCACGGAAAGCAAACGAGCCTCGTCACTATGACATTATTGATGGGGTAGCATGTTCCCCACTAAGAACAATAATGGTAGTCTTCAACAGCTCCATTAAAGGTAGTGCCGTCAAATCATGCGTAAACGACGAGAAACTTAAATTCAAAAACTTGAATCTGCACGTCCCTCTAACGAGGTCAAATCCCTCTGTCGAGGTCGACCTCTACGAGGTCGACCTCTATCGAGGTCTACACCCCTCTGTCGAGGTCCTCCTCTAACGAGGTCTGGATCCCTCTAACGAGGTCTTTCCTGTTTCGTCTTTTAGTGCACTTTGACTTTCTTTTCCGATTGACTTGTTTTTGATCCGCTTCTTCACCGATTCTTGTTCAATCTTCATTTTTACCTACAAAACACTTATGCAAATAATAAGTACTTAAAATACATTCATTCATGATCAAATGTGTGTAAATATTCTTTAAAAAGACCAGATAACGCTTAATTAAGTATGTATAATTTTAGCGTTATCACATACTCCTATGGTCTAGAATTGCAACTCTATCCACACATCAGGTGATCATACGAAAGTGTACTCTAAGCGTCCGGCCAGCGGTTCGCTACGGATACGTAAGTATCGTTAAGAGAGATACGCCAGAACTCAAGGTTGGGTTGCATATCCAGAGACCATGCTCTAAACACAAACACATGTGAGAATAAAAAGTTTTATAATTTAACACCCGTGTAAGGAACTTTCTGACAACCCATCCCAAGTTGGAAGCTTTAGGTGAGCTAGGTAAAACGAAGTTACCCCAAGGACTTACTTGTTCGAATCTCAAAGACCACATTAGCATTAGACTATTGGAAAAGATTATGCGCATTCCCACATGTGCCACCCGTTTGATGCCAAAACACCCCAGACACCCCGATATAAAGACCAAACATAATGACTAGAGCTACAACCTATAACATAAGAATTAAGGACCGGACATCCGGTGTGCAAACCATATGTTAAGTCAAATTACCACAAGCATATTTAATACATTTCGAGCTTTTCATGCACACAAGTTGCAAAATTCAAATGGAAAACCTCAAGCGGTTCCTACCAATACATCATCTAGTGAGCTATTATTCACGTTAGGTTCATCATTAAGGTACAATTCGCAAGCAACCTAGATTATTTGAAGTTCGGAACAAGCCTATGACCCCTTGGAACGATGAAATGCCACAAGCACCAGGAAAGGAAAGCTAAAGGTAAACAATCTCAAGTTTTATCCTAGATTAGCAAAATTCAAAGTCCTCATTTCTCGTCTTTGCACAAAACCTATAGCCTCAAAAATTTAAAAACATAACCAAAATGCTAGTAAAGGAAGGAAACTTCAAAAAAAATTCATTTTTCCAATTTACCATCCCCCTCCCCACACTTAAGTTGTACATTGTCCTCAATAGACGAATAACTAAGGTAAACAATGGAAAAAGGGAAAAATGCAAAATGTAGAAAGGAAAAACGAAAAACCTCTGGGTGAAAGCACGAATTCACCAATGCAAAGTTGAAGCCAAAAATTAAGTGGGTGCTGAACTGACTGCCAGAATAAACCCGCTTATTTGTTCCAAAAATTCCAAAGGCATTCTCTCACAATTCAACTTGCAAACTCGAAATAATCACCTGACAATCACCAAAAGCAAAATACCAAAACAACTACATAGTTCATAATAAAGGAAATACGGGAAATACTACAAATGTCTCATCGCCTAAACGGCGGAATTACAACCAAATCGAAAGGAAATAAAGTTCAAAGTTTCAAAAGTTTCAGAAAATAGAAAGAAGATAGAATAGATCAATTCTCCTCCATGTCATGAGAGGAGGGAACACCGTCCCCGGCAGCGGCGCCAAAAACTTGATGTGTGAAATCTAGTTTAAAAATTTATAACAAGATCTACCGCTAACTGACTACAACACACTTACGGGCAGTGTACCCGTTCGTATGTAATATAGCTAACTGGCAAGACCAGGATCGAACACAAGGACTGATTGTTGTACTAAAGGTTGTAAAAATGTGAAACAAGTAAAAAGTTTGGTGTGACCGAATTGCCACTTTGCGTTTATGAAAACTATGTAATCAACAAGTAAAATAAAGTACTCAACCGGTATTAATCGAGAGCACACGAAAAGAGTTTGAGTTGTAAACAAATAATTAAAAGGCCATCTATGTCGAATCCGCTACGCAAAAAGTCTAGGTTGCATATGGGTTAAGCTCAAAATTCACATATGTTGGTGATAATAATCGTGATAAGACAAAAACACAACCGGGTGCACTCCGTTTGTAAAATCAACTCAATCACCTAATCAATCCAATTTCTTGCAACAAGTGGTACCACCAACCCTATTACAATCCCTCGAACTAACTAGTTTGTTTGATTTTTTAAATAACAATTTTTATCTTTGTGAAAGAAACGTGGTACCACCAACCGTTAAATCCACTTAACAAAGTAATTTCTATTAAACTTGTATCATTTACTATCATATCATAACCTAGCAAGAGTTGTTCATAGACAAACAACTAAAATAATACTTGTATTCAACTAGTACCACTATCGAAAAACACAAATATTACCAAGAACACAAGCTTAAGTAAAAGAAATCACTTCATTAAGATCTTGACAAAATGTTAAGTAAAACCAACTTGAATTCAAAATATTATGCAACCATAACTAGTTGTTTCACTTCATCTTCATAGATGTATAGAGATTTAGCTACTCATAATGAAAATAGCTAAAGATTCAAATAAAAAGGAGAACATAGTGTACCAAATATGAAGTAATAATCCAAATCGAGGTTACAACCGAGCTACAACAAGTAACAAGAGCCAAAATTAATCTTCAAGTCTTCAAAATAGTTTGGATGATGAAAACCCCTTTAAAATCCCTTAAAATTGGCTGGAGAACTAGTGTGGAGGCTGGAGTGTCCAAGATTAGGTTTAGGGTTGAGTGGGTGCTGGTATTTATACCCCAGGAGAGAGAAAATCGTGATGTCAGCTCTTTCTCGCGCCGCGACCTCTTTTCCTCGCGCCGCGATTTAAGTTTCTGAGCAAAACTGGACCAAAAGCTGCAAAACTCGGTCGGCCGCGAGCTTCTCTGGTCGCGCCGCGACTTTCACATGGTTTCGTCATTTCAGCTTCGTTTTCAACCATGCTTCATCCGTTAGTGCCTTTGGACCATTCCTAAGTTGTTTTCTACCATTTGTAAGTGAAATACCTGCTTTAGACCTGAAATCACTAGCAAATACCATAAAGCACCACAAAACGTGTATAAACGGCTATCAAACGTGCATAAAACGTCCAAATAAGATGTAGGAAATATGTATATATTGAGACACATCAAACTCCAACATCCTTCCTTATATCTCCCATTTTAACATCAACAGTCTCCCCCTTAGTTGTATCACTCTCTTTTTCAGCCTCTTCATTCATATTTCCAACATTTTCACCACCAGACTCAGATTCTGGTATTTTTATCTCCTCTACAGTTTTCTTCTCACCTTCCACCTTAGAACCATGCACAACCATTCTTCTATCATTGGCTGCCTCCTCAGCTCTGGCCTTATTCTGTCTTTCTTTCAGTTTATCAAAATATTCTGCAATTTCCTTGTCAACCAGACTTGCTGTCTTTTTCTTTATAGCTCAATTTCAGCATCACTCATAGCACTCTTCTTCTTAGTAGCATTCTTCTCCCCCTTTTTATCATCATCAGCAGGGAAAGAGCTTACTGGAGTGTCAAAGAGGCCTTTGAGATCCTGGTTTATCAAGTCAATCTTGATATTAGTGAAACAGCAGGCTCTCCTTAGCTCAACATAATCTTCATGGATGAGTCCAATTTTAGATTTTACACCCTTAGAGACTTCAATCAGATCTTTCTTGAAATCTGCTTGTGACTTGTTTGCAGATCGAAGTTCTAGGGTGACTTCCCTTATAAACTTGGTTGTTGCAGTCTCAATCTGACACATAGTACTCTTGTTTCTTTCCTTCTCTTCATTGATTGCCTTTGTAAGACTATCAAGAGACTCTGTCAGCTTAGACTGGTTCTGCTGCATCAAATCAACTGCCTTCTTGACATTTTCTTCCAATGTAGTCTGACTTTGACTCAGCTTATCCACCTTCTTGTCCGTCAATTCCTGATCCTTTTGGATCTTTTCCAAGCATTTGGTCAGCTGTAAGCTCTCAACCTTATAGGTTGATGTGAACTCAGTGAGCTGACCCACCACATCTAAAAATGAGATAGTGGCAGCTTGGGAAGGACTTGCAGTTGGCTTAAAAGCCACTGACTCTGGAAAGAGCAGCCTGCAATCCTTAAAATCAGGGTCATTGGGCTCATATAGAAGGGGGTGGAGGCTTAAGGAGTTTTGGTGAATTTGCTCACGAGAGTGAGTCTCATGAGTAGATTTGTCAGAAATGATGATGAGTTGGTCAGCCTGAGAAAGATTAACGTTTGATTCAGGCTGAGGGCCAGTGGGAATGTGTTGATCTTGATTTTGATCAACTCCTCCACTGGCATCTTCCATCAGAGCATCCCTTGAGGATGGATGGGCAAACTCATCATCGAATGAAGAATCACTTCCGGAGATAGTGATTATTTTCTCATTGACATCGTGAGGACCATCAATGGTTCCCTTTGCTGCACAAGGGGCTGACATAACTGCCTTAAAGACAGTCATGTAACCTACAGGATCCCTCTGTCCAAGGACAGATGCAGACACAGACCCTGCAGGTGTAATGTCTTGTGTAATTGATTGCCCTTTAACAGAGGTGTGTTGTTGCACCAAAGTATCCTTAGGAAGAATTGAGGCCTGTACCCTTCCTTGTGACATAGAAGGGGCATTGACAGCATGTGCAGACTCAGAGTGTAAGAGATAAGGAGTCTGGTCAGCTTGGGGAGGAGAAGCAGTGTCACCAGTGCGTTCGATACTTCTCTCCTTTGGCTGACCATCCTCAGAATTGAAGTGCATAGACTCTGACTCATTTTGGATCTGGGCTAGATCCTTTGTTGTCCCTTTAATGATATCATCAACCTTTTGGGAGGCTGATGATGGCGTTTTAGGTGCAAACTCAGTATGACCTTGGGAGGAGGTCTTTCTTTCAATACTTTCTGTAACATCCCAAACTTTTATTAACGTTTGACTAGAGTCGTTGAGTCAATAATATGTGTCCGTTAAGTCTATTGCTAGATTTAATGTTTATATGTGCTTTATGTGTTATTTATGTGAGACTTGAAAGTCTTAATGCATGATATGAGAATATGTTTATGAAGTAATTATATGCCTATTAGGAGTGATTAACGAAGTAGTTAGGTAGTATATAGTCCTTAGAGGAGTTTTTGACTAGTAATGAGCTATATGGAAGCCTAGGGACCAAATTTTACATATGGTGAAACTCAAAAACGGGTTTAGGGTCACACGAGGAGTCATTTGAGTGTCATTAGCAGAATTGTTAACTTCCTCTCAAGCCCTAACCACCCTCTTTAATCCCTAATCAATTCTTGAGCAAAAGATCATCAAACGTGCGATCCGAAAGTGTATAATCTAGTCTTTCTCATTCCTATTGTGAATTGCAGGTATAGAAGGTATATTGTTACTGATTTATGGTCCTTTTGATTATAAGAGTCATTAGGAATTGTATTTGGGCATTTAGGGAATCAATTAATGTGTAATTAGTGATGGTTTTTGATGAAATAAGGCATGTATGATTTTCCTAAAGGTTGAAATGCTTTGTTAAGGTCTTATATGAAGGATTTTGATGTTTTGATATTGTGTTTTCGACCTGGAGAGGGTTGGGGTCGAAGTATAGGTATAATCAAATTTCAAAAGTGCAGGTCGCTGGCCATTGCGACGCAATGGAATTCCAGATAGATAAGCTGCGGCGCAATGAGAAGCATTACGGCGCAACTCACCCTGTTTCAGAAATGTTTTTAGTTTTGAACCGTAACTTCGTTTTGACACATAGCTTACTCCTGAAACCTAGAGTGTGTCCTTAGACGTGTAATTTTAGCTTATGGTCTAAATGACTAGTGTATTAATGGCCGTTTACTAATTATAGGTAGACGAGAGTTGTTGCTTTGTTCGGTAACTTAGCTATCCTTTATTGCGTGCTACTTTGAGGTAAGATACACTACTTTGACACGCTGAGGGATTCAACAAAAGCATGGTTTTCAGATTATAACTTCTTTAAACTTATCTTGTATACTTAAAGGTATTCGAATTGTATGGGAGGTTATATGGGATATGTATTTGACTTATGAGACCTGAAATGCATTCCCCTTTATTTGCAATGCAAAGTTATGTTATGAAATGATATGCAATGTAATGAAATGTGATGCAAGTATATGTTAATTATGACGTGCATGTATGTGTGGCTTGGTCATCTAGTTCACTAGACTTTATAGGTTGCCATGTCACGTGCACGTTTAAGGGCCCAAACGTAAAAGATGATTATATGTTATGTTTAGGTAACCTTGTCACCTAAACTATATGTGATGAAATCGATCTCGTATATATGATGAAGTGTTAAGCTTAACCCGTATTCACCTTAGCCGGGTGGGTGCGTATATGTTGTTGCTTGGGTGGCTCCTTGCAACGTAATTACGTGGTTAGAGTATCTCTGGGTGGAGTGATTACCCACCAATGTCTTGAACATACGGACTACTCCTGGAGTGGCTTGCCATTCCTTAACGACACTTGATGGATCGCCGTATGGCTCATCCATCTAGTCGGGTGTGAGGTTCCCGTTAGGTCTTATGACCGCCTACACATAAACTTACACCTAATATGATATGCGTGACTTATGTCACACCTAATGTGATGATATGTGATGATGAAATGATGATTAGGCACATTTAGGATGGTTAATCCTACCATGAAAGGTGTTGATGCTATGATATGTATGTGATGATATGCGAAATGTGTCTTTAATATGAAAAGGTGCTTTACCAAGTTTTAATTGGACAAACGTTTTACTAACTTAGTGTTATCTTACTTAGCTAATTCGTTAGCTAACACTTGTTTCTTGAAATGTGTTGTCCCCTCAGGTTTAGCAAGCTAGAAGTGTGTTGATGGATAATGAGCGAGGCATGGGTAGAATACTTGAAGATGCTATTAGTTACCCATAGTTGCTGCTCCTTTTAGACATTTGATTTCGTTATGACTATTATGTTTTGATATGACTTGTATACGGTTGTTTTATGTTGGGCAACCGTAGGATTTCCATTCATACTATTTTGATGATGTGACGAGTAACACCTTCTATTTTA
>CM067169.1:94808741-94918741 GCA_034093135.1 Erigeron breviscapus
AAACTCGGTCAAACCGGCAAAAGTTTTTAATTCAAATAGGGGATCGGGGGGTCAAACCTTTTTCTCACACACAATCATCAATTATTGAGTCCCTATTTTCCTCTCAAACCCCAACCGATCCATATTCAAATTTCCTACAAATTCTCTTTAATTTTTAATCAATCTTCTTTCAATCTTCACAATGACAAGATCAGGAAAGGTATGTGATTCTTGAACTTCTCTTGTTGTTTTTAATTAGTCAAGTGTATAATCTTCTTGCATATATTCGAATCTATATAGATTTTATGCTTAATTTGTTTCTGTGGATTGGGTCATTCAAATTAATTTAGGGTTAATTAAGCTTTGTCTTTCTTAATTAAATGCTAAACCCTAAGATTTAAGTTATATTTTGTTGTGGGGATTTTTGTGTTCATACCTGCTGCTGCTCGATCTGCCCAGAAAACACATGCGTTGCGCCGCAACTGCAAATCAGACACATAAGTTGCGCCGCAACTGACCACTTTTCAAACCTGGGCAGTTTATGCTTATATATACATGCTTTTATGTCAGGTTTCCATTTGTTAATTGTTTCTTGTATATGTAGGAACCCGCTTCATCTAGCCGGGCAGGACGAGGTAAAGGAAGAGCCTCGTCGGCTGCTGCCCCAAGCGAGAGTGGTCTGACTCCAGAAGCGATTCTTATGGGAGTCCCCACTCACCCATGGTTATGATTCTCGCGAGCTACTCCAGAGAAAAAGACTGAATACACAAACAGGGATGTTGGATACGTTGAATGCCCGTGCGGGCATTAGTAGGTATATGCAGTTGATGGGGAGTTCAAATGATAAGGATGGTAATCCAGTCGCTCAGGAATTTAGTCTTTGGTTTGATATCTTTAGGATTCGGGAAATGGTTTGCAAGGAATGGTGTTTAGAGGTCTACTCAACTATTTCGGTTGAGAATATTGAGAAGGTTAAGGATATTTTTACTGAGCAGGTGATATTCTTTCGTTGTGGGGGTGTTAATCGATCCCTCACCATTGCTGAGTTTGGGTTGTGCACGGGGATGTACAACCAAGCGACCTTGGATGATCCTGCATTTGAGCGTCTTTTAAGCATTTCTGTTAGGAATACTTCCGGTTTTACTAGGGAGGCAGGTGACTTCAGGGAATACTACAACCGGGTTTCTGGGGGCCGCGCTTGGAAAGCGGCTTGTGGGGCAAATACGCTCCAATCGCCTATTCTGCGATTGTTCCACAAGATGTTGGTCCATTCTTTTGTTCATAGGACCAATCACCCGGATAAGCTTTATATGGAAGATTTGTGGTTGCTGAGATTGTTTGATGAGGGTAATGTGCAGAGGAAGGCATGTGCTCCTTATGTGTTGGCGAAACACATGGGAACTAAAGGAGCTCGAGATAGAGGTTTAGTGTGTGGTCACTTCATCTCCAAAATGGTGAAGTACTTTGAAGGTGTTGATAATGCAGGGGCTTTGAATTGCAAATCTATGAAGCCCTTTACGTGGAATGATTTGAAAAGGTGGAAGCTGATTAAGCCTTTAGCCCATAAACATGCTATTCCGGAGTTAATTGATTTTGGTGATGGTGATTCTGATGATGATGAGGAGGATTCAGGTGATGATGATGATGCTGAGATGGAGGATGCCCCTGAGCAGCCACTTGAGCCCGCCCGACGCACTAAGCGTCGTGCCACTACTACACCTTCTGAGGGACCATCGTCCTCTTCTGCCGCCCATTCAGGTACATGTGATTTTACTTCTTTGGGAACTTTGATGAGTAACATGTGGGAGTCCCAGCAGAACTTTCAGCGATCCCATGGGCAGTTTGAATCGAGGGTAGACAGTGATTTCAGGTGGTTGGGTTCAGGTATGGGTCATGTGATGTATGATCAGGACAGATATCAGCCTATGTGATAGGCCCAGTATAGGGGTGAACAGTACCATACACCTCAGCCGATTCCAGACTACCGCCCTCCTAGCATTTTCATACCAGAGCACAGAGTTGGAGGTGGATTCTTCTATCCACCAGAGCGTCAGTTTGAGGTGCCTCCTTCCCATGATGTTGGAGGGACGGGGCCCGATAACCCTGTGAGTTTTGGATCTTTTGCAGGTACACAGGCTGGTACGGATGCTGGAGGATCAGGTTCGCAAGAACCTACGTTGGCTGAGCAGATAGCTGGATCGCTTTTTGGTTCAGGCCCTTACCCCTACCCTCCTCAGTGATTGTTGATGTGATGATGTTGCTGCCGTCGGTTGGTTATGATGGCTTGTAATTGTATTCGTTTGAACAATCTTATTTCCGTACTTTTTATTTGCATTTGTTGGTTTGTAACCACCCTTAAGGGTGCTAGAACATCGTATTTTACTTTCCATTTCCGTTAATTAGGGATAGGATTTATGCATGGTTATTTGATTATGTTGCTCGTTAATGGTGTGTTCATGTTGATAGCAAGTTGAATGTCATGTGCATATGCTGGCAGTAAGTTCAGCGACATATTTTGTTGGCATCATATTCAGGCATGGAACATACATCATACCCGGCAAGTTTTCTTGTTCTTGATTTTGTTTTTGTTTACTTTCCCCTATTTCCCTTAGTTTGCCTTAGTTCTTTGGACATTGAGGGCATTGTCCAACTCAAGTGTGGGGGGGGGGGTAAATAGGAAAAAGTCGGGTATTTTTGACGAATTTTGAACTTTTGCATGCTTGTCCTTGTAGTTAATTGCTTTTATCACTTAATTATAGAACTTAATAATCAATTTGACTACACCTTTGGTACAAATTTTAATATGTGGAATGTGTTTTGACTGATTAATTAGGCAATCCCTTCTGGATTAATAATATGACTAGCACGCTCAAAGCACCAAAACACCAAATTGTGAGATTATTGATTAATTGCTAGTATGATAGGTGTTACGGTTTTGGGATTATTAGCCTTGTGAATTTGTCCCTCTCGTAGGCTTTTGGATTTATCCAGGAGTAAGGGTCTCTTTTAGAGCTCTGAACTATGATGTGCAAGTTTGAGGTTGATTTTTCCATTTCTGTTTTATTTCATTTGTTATGAGTGTGCCGGTGATTGCATTGATTTTAGAACTTGTCCTGGTTGATCGTTCCGTGTTATTTATCAGAAGAGGCAAATTTAGGATAAAACCTTTGTTCTTTGTTGGATTCACTTTTGTTTCGTAAAAATTTGTTATGTGCATGTTTTGTTAATGTGCTTAGTAGCTAACTACACTGGTTAGTGAATCTCCTGTTAAACCCTTGGTTTGCACTCACTTTTAGTGCAAGAAACAATAGAAAACTTGTTGTCACTAGCCTGTTCTTTGTATTTAAATCCACCTTTATATATACACCTTTTCCTAGCCATATCGATAGTCGAAGTCCTGGTGGGTCATTGGTTGCCTATGCTAGTGGATGGTTTGGGGTTGTCCTTTGTGTCGGGTTGGGATATTCTCGGTTATTGAGAATAGATTGATTTCGTCATGTTTGTTTGGATAAAGTCTGGATCGTTCATTTCAGCATATGAGTATATGATTTGTCACTGCTTTAAAACTATTTAAGAGAATACCAATTAGTCAGAGTAAAAGTAGCTCACGAAAAGAAAAAAAAAATTAAAGAATTGAAAAAAATAGAAAAAGAAAAAAAAAGAGCTTGGGCTGTCAGTTGGTATTTCTCACTTTGTGTCAAATCATTTTTGAAAGTTGGTTCATCAATTACACCAACAAAAGCTTCATTGTTAATTCAAATTATCGAGTTGAGTTGGTACATTTTTATAACCAACAAAAAGGATTATAATGTTATACTTTTTAGGTTGGCAAGTTCGTTTTAAGCCAACATGGTTAGAATTGGTTGATTGAGTTGTTTAGTGTCATACACCACAATGGTGTCGGTTTTAATTGTCTATTGGGGGTATTGTCTGGACAACTTCTCGGGTTTTGGACCGTTGGCAACTAGTGACATGGGATTTAATGGATTAGACTATTTTGTAAAACTTTGTTATATGTTGTGTTATTTCTTTGTTAACACCATTTGTTACCCAAATTTCCATACCCTTTTAACTACCTTGTTTAGCCTTAAAGTTCATTCAAACCCTTTAAGTCCTCTTTTGATAGACGTTGTGGTGCTTGCATCATGATGGTGAAGGAACGAACCTAGTACAAGCCTATGGTTAAAAGATTATGCATCACGACTAGGCATTGAGTGATAATTCAAATATTCAACCCCAAGAGTAAGTTAGTTGGAGTAGGATAGACGAGATATCACTTATTCGTTTCTTTTGTGCTTAGTCGTGTTATTAAGGCTTGTATATCAGTCAAGTATTGTCAAACATTCCAGTTTTCATTTAAGATTAAAACTGCCTAACCATCTTGTTTCATTTTCAATGATGGTGAAAGTGCAGGGTGATCGATCGATTCGAGATTCCTACGATTATGTAAGTGCGGAATCCAAACATAATCGTTATTGAGGTAATTGAATGAAACAAACACGAAATCAATAAGAACAGGAGATAAAAACAGAATTCCTTTATCATTAGTCGAATGATTACAATGAATAAATCCGTTTACAATACATCTACGATGATTACGGATTACAATCAACGAGACGACTCTTGATAATCGAATAATATGATTTGCGCATACCTCAGCCTGCCATGAATGAAATCTGTTGCAACTAAAATCATTACCTAAAACCGAAACCTAAGAACACTATATATAGGCTAGAAATGGGCTGGGCTTCAAACTCGTGGGCTTCCAAACGCGTGGACCAAACACGTGCTACAGTAACACGAGTTTGTCCAAACTCGTGGTACTGTTCACACGAGTTTGTCCAAACTCGTGGTACTGTTTACACGAGTTTGTCCTGTTGTCTGGATAATCTTTGTAAAGTAACAGCCCTTTAATTGAGATGCATCGGACATAAATTGTGCACCAAAACGTGCACTAACAGATGGTTTAGCTTCTTTTTGATTACGGTAATATTATTCCAATTGTGCCAAGGTAAATTGAGTTTTGAAGTTTGGAATTGCTTGAGGACAAGCAAAGCTTAAGTGTGGGGGGATTTGATATGTCGTATTTTATACCCATTTCCCACAACGTATTTAGTTGATTTTGCATGGTTTATGAGTCGTTTTTGTATACATTTGGTGCGTTGATGGTATTTGTTAGTGTTTCAGGGTACTGACAGGTATTTAAGCGCAAATCTGGAGAAAACGATATTTTAAAGGAGAATCAAGTGCTAACGGAAGATTTCGGAAGCATTTGGATGAAGATTGCAGGAAGTCAACTAAAGTCAATGCAGAAAAGGGTCAGTTGCGCCGCAACTCTCATTGCGCCGCAACCCAATTCCAGAAGAATAAGTTGCGCCGCAATGCTTTCCAGTTGCGCCGCAACTCCCCTTCCTTCCAGGCCAGCCACGAGTCAACATAAGTCAATGGTCAACGCAAGTCAAAGGCGAGTTGCGCCGCAACTCTTGGTTGCGCCACACCCAGAAAAAAAAAAAAAAAAAAAAAAAAAAAAAAAAAAAAAAAAAAAAAAAAAAAAAAAAAAAAAAAAAAAAAAAAAAAAAAAAAAAAAAAAAAAAAAAAAAAAAAAAAAAAAAAAAAAAAAAAAAAAAAAAAAAAAAAAAAAAAAAAAAAAAAAAAAAAAAAAAAAAAAAAAAAAAAAAAAAAAAAAAAAAAAAAAAAAAAAAAAAAAAAAAAAAAAAAAAAAAAAAAAAAAAAAAAAAAAAAAAAAAAAAAAAAAAAAAAAAAAAAAAAAAAAAAAAAAAAAAAAAAAAAAAAAAAAAAAAAAAAAAAAAAAAAAAAAAAAAAAAAAAAAAAAAAAAAAAAAAAAAAAAAAAAAAAAAAAAAAAAAAAAAAAAAAAAAAAAAAAAAAAAAAAATAAGTAACAGCCCTTTAATTGAGATGCATCGGACATAAATTGTGCACCAAAACGTGCACTAACAGATGGTTTAGCTTCTTTTTGATTACGGTAATATTATTCCAATTGTGCCAAGGTAAATTGAGTTTTGAAGTTTGGAATTGCTTGAGGACAAGCAAAGCTTAAGTGTGGGGGATTTGATATGTCGTATTTTATACCCATTTCCCACAACGTATTTAGTTGATTTTGCATGGTTTATGAGTCGTTTTTGTATACATTTGGTGCGTTGATGGTATTTGTTAGTGTTTCAGGGTACTGACAGGTATTTAAGCGCAAATCTGGAGAAAACGATATTTTAAAGGAGAATCAAGTGCTAACGGAAGATTTCGGAAGCATTTGGATGAAGATTGCAGGAAGTCAACTAAAGTCAATGCAGAAAAGGGTCAGTTGCGCCGCAACTCTCATTGCGCCGCAACCCAATTCCAGAAGAATAAGTTGCGCCGCAACGCCTTCCAGTTGCGCCGCAACTCTTGTGCGCCGCAACATTCTTCAAGTTGCGCCGCAATGCATAGCTGCGCCGCAACTGGGCGCGAATCTGGCAGCTTTTGGGGATCGATATAAATAGCTTGAAAATTATGCAAAAACCTCTCTTCTCTTTTTAGCAGCAGTGTGAACCCTAGTTTGGGGATTTTTCAGATCTTAATCAATTTCTAGGCTTCCAAACACGATTTGATCGTTTTCGTTCATAGCTTTCAATTATTATCATTAGGTAACAATGAATTTCTCTTATTTCCATTGTTATTCTTATTTTAATATGAGTGGCTAATCACTTCATCATCCATCTTGATGGAGTGAAACATTATGTAAAGATTGCACAATTTTATTAATTCAATGTTGATTTCATTTAACGTTATATCGAGATCTTAGCGTATTTCTTCCTTATTATTTATCTTGAATTGATTGGTGATTTATATGTGTCTTTAATGGTAGTTATTGATTACGTATATTTCATTTTGATTGTTTGGGTACAAACGATTGGATCTATGACGGATACGGTAGATAATCATTCATGATAATAGGGAGAAATGTGTTAACGGTTGGGTACAATCGATAGGTATAATTGTTATCTACATAACCAAACCAATTGTTTGATTTAGGAAGTTATAAAAGATTTCTTGGGGTACCGGTCTTTGTAACGAAATTAGTTAAAGCAAGAGAGTCAAATGATGTCTTCAACTTGACGGGTACGGGGTTGGTGCTTTGTTTGAGTCTCGGTTATTTAATCAACTTATTTGGATTTGAACTTCATTTATGTGCAATCTGAACATGTGTTAAGCGAAGTCAAGATGGATGACCTTTAAATTATTGTTTAAAACAAATTCTCTTTGCGATTAATCCTTTGGGATTACTAATTTTTACTAACTTCTGCAAAGTGACAATTCGGTCACAAAACCCCCCTTTTAATTAGAATTACTTAATGTCTACAATTACTTAGTTTTAGTCCCTGTGTTCGATCCTGGACTTACCTTTGAGCTATACTATATATGAACGGGTCCACTGCCCGAGAGTGTGTAGTAGTCAGTTTTAGGGTATTTCTTGTTTATAAATTTTAAACTCGATTTTACACATCATATGATGAAGTGTTAAGCTTAAACCGTATTCACCTTAGCCGGGTGGGTGCGTATATGTTGTTGCTTGGGTGGCTCCTTGCAACGTAATTACGTGGTTAGAGTATCTCCGGGTAGAGTGATTACCCACCAATGTCTTGAACATACGGACTACTCCTGGAGTGGCTTGCCATTCCTTAACGACACTTGATGGACCGCCGTATGGCTCATCCATCTAGTCGGGTGTGAGGTTCCCGTTAGGTCTTATGACCGCCTACACACAAACTTACACCTAATATGATATGCGTGACTTATGTCACACCTAATGTGATGATATGTGATGATGAAATGATGATTAGGCACATTTAGAATGGTTAATCCTACCATGAAAGGTGTTGATGCTATGATATGTATGTGATGATATGCGAAATGTGTCTTTAATATGAAAAGCTGCTTTACCAAGTTTTAATTGGACAAACGTTTTACTAACTTAGTGTTATCTTACTTAGCTAATTCGTTAGCTAACACTTGTTTCTTGAAATGTGTTGTTCCCTCAGGTTTAGCAAGCTAGAAGTGTGTTGATGGATAATGAGCGAGGCATGGGTAGAATACTTGAAGATGCTATTAGTTACCCATAGTTGCTGCTCCTTTTAGACATTTGATTTCGTTATGACTATTATGTTTCGATATGACTTGTATACGGTTGTTTTATGTTGGGCAACCGTAGGATTTCCATTCATACTATTTTGATGATGTGACGAGTAACACCTTCTATTTTATGAACAAACCAAACTGGATTTTATGGTTTGGACTTTTAAAACGTTATTCCGCATTCTTTAACACCGTTAGGTGAAAAGTTTTTGGAAATCCGTATTTTTAAATGTTGGGTGTTACACCTTCACCCTGTTTGGAGGGTTGGGTAGCAGTAGTTGTTCCCTTTAGCTCGTCTACACTATTTTGGGAGAGTGCAGATGGGTGTGGTGAATTCGGCATATCAGCTTGGGTGGCAGAGTCAGCTTTGGAACGTTCCTTAGCTGCCACTGCACCTTGGGGGATCTCAAGATTTGATGTTGCATTATCAACCCCAGAAGCTGACACAGATTTCCTTTGCGTTCTTTTCTTTTTAGCACTGTGAGGCACTTAGTCCTCAACAATGGGTCTTTTAGAAGCGGATTTTGAATGAGTGGATGAGGGTGTGGCTAGGGAGACTGATGATTTGGCCAACCCTTCACCCTCTTTTGAAGGAGAAGATTGAATAGATTAAGAAGAGTTTGAGGGTTCAGAAGCATGTGTACCTGGGTCCCCCTTATTGGCAGATTGAGTGTCAGACTCAGATCGCGTCGAAGTAGGGACAGCTTCCTCAAGTGCTTCTTGTTCCCTTTCTCTTTGCCTGCAAAAATCAAGGTAAACCTGCATTTCTCGGGTCAGACCCTGCACAGTTACCTTGGGACTATTGAAAATGTTATTGTTAATGGACTTGCATTCCACAGTCTGACCAGTTGCCAGACTGTAATCACTGTCAAGTATAGATTCAATGATAAGAGCAAGAATCCTACCATAAGGTATGGTAAGGCTCTTCTTATTAACACGTTCAACCAAGTCCTTAAAAATTAAGCCAGCAAAATCTACTCTGGTCATAGTGACCATTGCATGAAAAATCTGCAACTCTAATACATTAGGTTGATCAAAGCTGCCTGCTTTTACTTGTAAAGTTTTAGAAATTGTGCTCAGTAAATAATTCCAAATACCAGTTAAATATTTCATTTTAACCACTGAAGCCAATGGACCAGTATATCCAACCTCTTGTAAAATATTTTGGCTTCAGTATGAGACACAACACTTGCATAATCATCTTCAGGCATATAAGACAGCTCAAATGCAGACCTAATCCTCTCATAAGAAATATATACATTTTTCTTACCATTGAGGATTGTGCCATAGATTGCAGCATCTCCTTTCTTGTTCTGTCCCACATGACAGCTCGCCCAAAATTCACAAAGGAGATCTTGAAACACCCAGTCTGGCTTCTCAATCATCACCTTGCCGAATGGATGATACCATAAGAAAGCCACTATCTCATCATATCCTTTTGCCCATGAAGGAGGATGAAATATTGGCATGAACCAGACTGCCAATCTTGATTTTACCAGTATCAAGATCAGCCGGGACCACTACTACATTACTTCCCACCACATAAGGTGAAAGCTTATTAGCGCTTATTGGAGCTGGGTATAGACTTTCAGCTTCAGATGAAGAACTAGATTGAGAATCATTAGAATGAATGGAAACAGATGATGATGCCATTTTAAAACAATTTTTAGAAGAAATTAAAATTAATAAAACAGTATTCAGATTAGAGAAAAAGAGATTGATTTAAGAAAATATGAACAAGTGATTTGGGATTTAGGTTAAATAGATATTATATACATAATTGAAAATATCCCGTTTGAAAAAGTTGGAGAGAGAAAGATTATGATTGGAGGATGAACAAGTAGTGGGGGTACTTTTTCAGTAACCGGCTGTTACCACTACACGTGTCACACTCCAATAGGATCAACAAGTAAACTAAATAAAATAATGAAAGTAATAAAACGCACTGAGATATTTAATAACAAAACTAACCACGAATCTGGGTCAGACTCAGCTTACCCTCTTTTACTTGGAAATACACCAAGTGCGAAAGGGTAGTCTGGGTCAGACACAGCTTACCCTTAAAATTTAGAATAACTCTAAGGGGTCAGATTTGTTATTACTTAGCTCACTACCTTTTACAAATTTAGCATACCTAGCTTACTTATGAGATAGTTGAACCTTGATTCATCCAATGGCTTTGTAAACAATTCAGCAAGCTGATTATCTGTTGGAATGAAGTGGAGTTCAACATCTTCTTTCATCACATGATACCTAATGAAATGATATCTTATATCAATGTGCTTGGTTCTTGAATGAAGCACAGGATTGTTTGAAATTGCTATGGCACTGGTACTGTCACAAAAGATTGGAGTTTTTGATGCAGTCACCCCATAGTCTTGAAGCTGATATTGCATCCAGAGAATTTGAGAACAATAGCTTCCTGCAGCAACATACTCAGCTTCTGCAGTAGAGATGAAAACTGAATGCTGCTTCTTGCTGGACCAGCTTACAAGTCTATTGCCAAGCAATTGACAAGCTCCTGAAGTACTTTTTCTGTCAATCTTACAGCCTGCAAAGTCAGAATCTGAATAGCCAATTAGATCAAATCCTGAGTCTTTGGGATACCAAAGACCCAGATTGGGACTACCTTTAAGGTATCTGAAGATTCTTTTTACAGCCTTAAGATGAGATTCCTTAGGACTAGCTTGATATCTTGCACAAAGACATGTAGCAAACATAATATCTGGTCTACTAGCAGTCAAGTAAAGTAATGATCCTATCATACCCCTATAAGCTGTGGTGTCAACAGATTTGCCATTTTTATCTTCACCCAGCTTATCACCAGTTCCCATAGGAGTTTTCATAGGTGAGCAATTACTAAAACCAAATTTGTTTAAGAGATCTTTAACATATTTTCCTTGGTTTATAAAAATTCCATTTTTAGTCTGTTTAACTTGTAAACCCAGAAAATAGTTTAGTTCTCCCATCATGCTCATTTCATACTTTTTAGACATTAATTCAGAAAACTTTTTGCAAAGTCTTTCACTGCTAGACCCAAATATTATATCATCTACATAAATTTGTACAAGCAGGATATCACCATTATACTTTCTCACAAACAAAGTCTTGTCAACATTACCTCTTTTGAAGTTGTTAGCCAATAAGAATTTAGACAAAGTGTCATACCATGCCCTTGGAGCTTGCTTCAACCCATAGAGAGCCTTGTCAAGCTTTGAACACATGGTCAGGAAACTTTGAACTTTCAAAACCTGGAGGTTGTACAACATAGACTTCTTCTTCCAATTTTTCATTAAGAAATGCACTCTTCACATCCATCTGATAGACTTTGAAACCTTTGTGAGCAGAAAAGGCCAAGAACATCCTCCTGGTGCAAAAGTCTCATCATAATCAATTCCATCCTCTTGTATGTAACCAAGAGCTACCAATCTTGCTTTGTTTCTGGTCACAACTCCCTTTCATCCATTTTGTTTCTATAGACCCACTTGGTTCCAATCACAGTCTTGTGATGAGGTCTTGGAACAAGTTCCCAAACCTTGTTTCTTTCAAACTGTGTTAACTCATCTTGCATTGCATTTACCCAAGAAGGATCTGCCAGTGCTTCATTAACCTCAGTTGGTTCCACCTTACTTACAAAATTGACAAACATGCAGAAATTGCCTGTTGCCTTTCTTCTTGTTTTAACACCAGAGAGAGGATCACCAATGATTTGGTTAATTGGATGACTCCTTGTCCATTTAGTAACATGAGTTGAGTTGTTTGTAACTGGGACAATGGGCTGATTCAGATTTGATGGTCCAGTCTGGTCAGCTTGAGGAATAGGTTGATCAGCTTGGATTGGAATAGTGGAATCTGAGTCAGCTGGAGCATCATTTGATGGATTAACAAAAGTTTCTTCAGTAGGAGTTGGATCAGCTTGCTCATTTTCAAAGATTGGAACACCTTCTTCTTCTTCAATGAGTTGTTCCCCCTGAGTTTGAGCATTATCAGCTCCAACTGGAGGATTAGTTGGAGGCTCATTCTCAGGTACATCCAGTTCTTCAAAATTGAAATCTTCATCTTCAGGAGGAGAGCAAACTGGCTTAGAACAACCTTCATCTATGCTTACATTAACAGAGTTCTCAATTGTTTTAGTTCTTTTGTTGTACACTCTGTAGGCTTTCATCATTGTTGCATACTCAAGTCGGATACCTTCATCTGCTTTCTCATCAAACCTTCCAAGATGGTCTTTCTAATTCAGAATGTAGCAAGGACTTCCAAACATTCTTAGGAAACCAATTTCAGGTTTTCTCCCCCTAAGAAGTTCATATGCAATCTTCTGGTGTCTTTTCACAATAAGGGATCTGTTCTGGGTAAAGCAAGCTGTGTGAACTGCTTCAGCCCAAAAATGAGACTTGACATTGTTTTGAGCCATCATGGATCTGGCAGCTTCAATAAGTGTTCTGTTTCTTCTTTCTGCAACACCATTTTGTTGAGGAGTTCTGGCAGCTGAGTAGACTTGTAAAATTCCCTTTTCACTGCAGAATGAATTAAGAGTGATATTCTTGAATTCAGTACCATTATCACTTCTTAGTTGCCTAACAGGCCTTTTGTAGAGAATTTCAGCTTGCTTGATGAAATGAATAATGCTGTCAGCAGCTTCACTTTTGTGTTTGAGAAAGAAAACCCAGGTGTATCTTGAATATTCATCAACAATTACCAAGGAGTACCTCATTCCAGTGAATGATGGAGTACTAATTGGCCCAAATAAGTCCATATGAAGCAGATCCAAACAATTATCAATGGTTGAGCATGTTTTAGACTTAAAAGTAGCTTTGTGTTGCTTGCCTTTCTCACAAGCACCACACAGCTTGTCCTTCTCATAATTGATCACTGGAAGACCAGACACCAACTCTTTCTTACACAGCTTGTTGATGTCTTTAAAGTTCATATGAGACAACCTTTTATGCCACAACCAGTTCAGTTCATCTTGAGTCTTTGACATAAAACAGACTTCTCTTGTGACAGTTGGTTTTCTCATGTCAACAGAATACAAAGACTCATCCCTATTTGCAATAAGAACAACATTGCCTTCCAAATCAAGAACAATACCCTTATCAGACCTGAATCTCGCTTCATAACCAGCATCACACAACTGACTCACACTGATCAAGTTGTGCTTTAAACCATTTACATATGAGACCCTTCTGAATGTAAGGGGGACGCACATTCTTCATCATCCAATAAGAGTATGGACACGCATATGTAAAACCAACCACCAACCTGGATCCTAGGATTCTTCCTAGTCACGTCATTTGTCTTTATCTTCAATCCACGTTGTTATCTTCACTTGATTGTCAGACACAGATTGGGCCGTTTGTCAAAGCACCAATCTGCCTAAGTGTTTCTAAGCTGACTGCTAATCCCAAGCTGCCTTCCATTAACAGCTTGGTCTTCTATCTTCAATCCTCCTCTTCGACTTGGATTGAATGCTATCACATTGTTGATGCAGCTTGAATAACACTTGCTTCCATAAGATTTTACAATTACAAAGTATGAAGCATGATCTGGGTCAGAGACAGAACGTAAGCTGTGTCAGCTTAGTCTGAACCAGATCAGATTACAAGAACCAAAAGACTTCTAAGTGTTTATAAGTCAGATTTATCATCACCAAATTTACAGACTTTTATCAATGAACATTGGGACTCAACAATGAGTTCTAATATAATTACATATATAAGACATGATAGGTAATATCTAGATTTTTCATTTTGATTTATATGACACATATAGAAAATATCTGATATGAAAAAATGACTTAAAACAATAACAAACTTCATGTCAGTTTCATATCATTTTTTATTTTCTTTTCCTGTCACAAAACTACCATAGTTTATCACTTGTTATCATCATTTTCATCCAGAATAATCTTATACTTACTATTTAATTTTTATTTTAATCATGCTTATCTATCTAAAGAGGCAAAAAAATGGACCTAGTAAACTCTCACCCTTAACAATAAGAACAACTTGATAACCATTGACGTCTTACATTGAACGCCTAGTCGCCTACTGATAGGGTGTCATGACTATGCCAGATGGCAGATGCCTAGTGATCTCTACGATGAACCACCAAGTTCACCATGCCAATTCCATCGCCTTAAGTAGTATGATAGTTAGTACTAATGATGCTTCTAAGTTTTTCTTTTGAATTTTTGTCTAATTACAGGATAAAAAACCACTTTAGATAAAGAAGACAAAAACATGATCTGCATACGTTCATAATACTCTAGTTGAGGATTAGAAATGGAGGCGAAAGATAAACGCCATAATTCTTATTGCTATTTGGAGTTTATGAAAAGCGGGGAATGATGCCGTTCACAAGATGAATTTCGTGTCTCCCTCAAGGATTTTCGATGAGATTCGAGCTATGGTGTATCTTTGGGTTTTGAATAGAGCTAAAAAGACGGAGTTTGACTGGAATAGTTGGTGTAACAAACCTAGTATTTCCTAATTATTATGCGTGTATCTTATCTTATATTCGCTAGCTTCTTGCTAGTGTTTCGATATTAATAATGCCGCTAAAAAAAGTGTTTTAAAGCAAATTTATATTTCTGAACTATTTTGAATACATACATATACTGCATTATTTATTTATGGATAATGATAAATATGTCTAATAATGTACCAAAAAGTATGTCTAATGCCTTCAAATTTTGACACATGGATTCCACATCTTTTCTTTCATAATCTTTACCATTGAGTTTGTCATGGGTCAATTCCTTCTTTTTTTTGAAAGGTGAATTTCGCTGGAAACTTCGTATCGCGATTCGACAGCGGGAGGTCTAGCATACGTTTTCTAACCGGGTCCGCGCTAGAGAGCTCCCTCGAAGTAGAAATGCCTATTTCAAATACCCGATGGGGGAAAACCCCCTACTAATCCGCCTGAAGGCACGACGATTAATAGGGGTAAACCCTGCCCCCTCAGACTTGAACCTGGGTATACCCAAGCCAAGTCCTCATAAAGGGACTTTTCCTATGTCCTCCCCAAGGCTTGAACACAAGACCTCATACAAGGGTTAATTCCTTCTAATTAGTCATACTTTTATGCTTATATTTTAGGCACATTAATCATTTTTATTTATTTATTTATATTTAGAATCACCTGTCGTTTTTTTTAATTAAAAAACTATATTTTTGTTTGATGTCTCATTCATACTTTTGCATGTTTTGGTTTGTGTCACCATATTACTTCTTGTTTTGTGCTGTCATATCCGAACAACCGTCTTCTTCCCTTTTCCAGGTTACTTTTGTCATCTCACATTCAGCTAAATAATGTGATAAACTTATTACTTTATGCAGGAAATTTTTTACCATAAAGGCATAAACTATATATATATATAAGTTGTAAGCAAATTTTTACACCACCTATAACAATTAACAAATTAACCGCACATTGTTACATAACATGCGGAATACTCCCTCCGTCTCATTAAATGTGTCCACTTTTAAATTTCAAAGTCATTTTTTTACAACTTTGACCTTGAATATCTTTTTTTGTGTTGTACAATACTTGATAAAAGTTATATGAGTTAATTGAGTTTTACATATGTTTATATCGGTATAACTTTTATCAAGTTTTATATAACACAAACAAAGATATTCAAGGTCAAAGTTGCAAAAAATTGACTTTGAAAATTCAAAAGTAGACACATTTGATGGGACGGGAGGAGTATAATTTAGCTAATTTTTTTTAAAAAAATTAATTTAATGATTGTTTGTCACGCTTTAGAAGGCTCTTGAGTCTTGACCAGTTGACCCACTAACGGGGTGTCCGTGTTTCGTGTTTGTGGTAGCTCGGTAGTAGTTTATTTTATTATGAAATATGAAATACGTACGGTTAAATTAGTCTAATCAAGCAGTATAAGTATTAAGAATTTGTAATTTAATTATTGTTTGTTACTTAAGGCTTTTACTGACACATACAGTAAAGGTAATTAAACATTTTTAAGAAAATGCTTACTGATTTTTCTTAATGTAACAATTAGATATATAACTAGTTGTCGTATCCATGATTTGCCGTAAAACACGTTTTTTACACGACAAAGTTTTAGATACAAATAATATGTAATAAGATTAGTTTAATATAAATACATTTATAACAAATCTTCGAATTCACATTTAAGAAAAAGCAAAAGTACATGTAGCAATTCTACAAATTAATACTCCGTAACATATAAGAATAATAAAATGTATAAAAATATAGATTAAACAATAACTATATTAATACAAATAACGACATTTTGACAATGGTGATGTAGTATAATGTTTTGCTTAAAAGTAAAAAAACATTAATGTATGGGAGTAGTTTGATATAAACATGAAAACTCAAAAGTTTAGTGTCAAAAGATTGAAATATGAAATCTTTGATGGGGAGTAAAAGTTAAAGGATAAAAACTTTAAGGAAAAAAATGTAAGGAGTTAAAATTCAAAAAATGTTAAAGTCAAAAGATAAAAACTTCAGAGTAAAAACATAAATTGGCAAAAGTATAATAGTGTTGTGTCTCATACAAAAACACTTGTACCGTTCATATTACTTTTTAGTATAGAGAGACATACTTTGAGGTTATCTTTTATAAACATAGCTTTATATGATAGTTTTGTACCTGTGCAACGCGACACCGGTTTAGTGGTGATGGCAACCGTTAGTGGTGGTGGACTGTTGGTGTTAGTGGTGGTGGGTGTAACTAATTGATGTAAATGTAAATGATGTAAATGGTAGTAGAGATAATGTAGAAGATAAGGAATTGATGATGTAAATTAATTTATTAGGGGGAGGGAGTGGTCACCCCTTCCCATACTTTACCACTTTTCCACATCATCACTAACCAATAAAAACTTTTCACCTCAAACTTCCCCAAACTTCCCCAATCTTCCTCAAATCACTGGCGCCACTTTCCCCAAACTTCCCTCAATCTCCACCTCATCATTTCTTTTTCATTTATTTTGAATACTATAAAATATCAAAAACTATATAAAATAAAACTATATAAACTAAAACTATATAAATAAAACTATATAAACTAAAACTATATAAAATAAAAACATGACATTTTATTAAAAATATTAAAAAGACATTACAACATACTTAACAAAATAAATAAATAAAAACATTACAACTAAAAGAGTTATTTATATTTATAATAAAACATTATAAACAAAATATAGTTGACATTTAAAGAGCTGAAAAAGAAAACTTTCAAAAATACAGGGGTTAAAAATGAAATTTTGTATGTATATTATAATATAAAAAAACTAGATCTAAATTAGTCTTCTTCTTCCTAGCATTCCACCTGCAACTTTTGCAAAAAAAATTTCTTTCATCATTTTTTTTTTTGTTGAAAAAATCTTCATCAGTCGAAAAAGGATATTGGTGGGGACCCAATTGTTTTTGCTCATCCAATCAACAAGCTTCTCTCTCCTCTCTTCTTCTTTCCCCCACTCGGTGAAACACCCCGCAAAACCCTTTCTCTCTCCAGCGGTAAACCGCCGGCGACGGTGTTACTGTGCGGCGCCGCTACCGGTAAAATCCTTCCCCGCTTCCACTCCTCCCCATTAAGGGTGGAATGATAATTTTGTGTAAAAATTTGATGAGAGAGTGTGTTGAGAATTAGGGGTAGACTAGTCATTTTGTATATAACAATTTTATGAGAAAAAGTGTTAGAATTATTATTATTATAATATAACTAGCACGTTACCTGCGTAATGCGGCGGTGACGAAGTGGTGGTGGGGGCGACTGTTGGTGGTAGATGAGGCGCCGAGTGGTGTAGATAATTGATGTAAAAGTAATTGATATAAATGATTAATGGAGATATTTTAAAATATAAATAATTGATAGTGTAATTTAACATTAATGTTAAGAGAGTAGCGTAAGTGGAAATATTTTAAAGGATGGTAAGCGAAAATATTACATATTTTTTAGGAAAATGATAAATTCTCTTAAAAAATTAGCCTAATAATCCTCCTAACTATGGCAAGATCAAATGATAGAATTAAGAGAGAGAATAAGTAGATTACACTTGTTATGTTTTAAGATTGTTAAGAGTATTATTATGCTAATGTTTAAGAGGATATATGAATAAAAAAAATTATTTGTTTATATTTACAAAATAATATCCTCTTCATCTTGGACGGCCGAATGGAAAAATAATAAGTAGGCTTACGATGTGATGTTCATACAATGATACGTAAAAATTGTTTAACGCCACATTTGAAGAGATTTTATTTGGTTCACAAGAGGGTGATGACCGTCCACGTGGTCTTTAATGCACACGCGGCACATGCTTATTCAGCAAACATGCACATGATCATGTAACATTAAAATTTCTCCATACCAATTCGCTTTAAACGAACGGAATAGTTCACGAACAGTTCATGAACCGTTTGGCCGAAAGTTCGTTCGTTTAGTTAAATGAACGAACATGAACACAAAAATCTGTTCGATTAGTTAAATGAACGAATATGAACAAAGCTCTCGTTCGTTTATTTATGTTCATGAACGTTCGATAATATATTGTGAACGTTCGTTCATTTATGTTCGTGAACCGTCGTTCTTCAATCGATTATGTTCGTGAACAAATTTGTTTGTTTATGTTCGATTACATATATTAATACTTAATCAATTTTACTTTGAAAAATATTTTAAATATAAATATTTCTTTTATATCATATATAATTTATATATATATATTATATATATATATATATAATATATATATATATATATATGGGGTTGGTTATTGTAAAATAAATATTAAAGTAAAATAAGTAGGACAAGATCTTGACCTTTAAATCATGGTAAAGGTGATGCACGAAGATTCACGAAACACAATTATATACTATTTTGATACACAATGATTTTCATGATGCACGGTGATTTTCAGTAAAGAAATACCTATTGTTTTATTTGTTTTACTTTAATACTTGTTTTATTTTACCTAAAACCTATATATATTATTAATACATGTATTTTAAGAAAACGTTCAAATAAAAATACTTATTTTATAAATATTTGTTCGTTTGTGTTCGTTCATAAGTATTCGTTCGTTATGTTCACGAACACAAACGAACGAACATAAACAAACTATAATGTTCGTTTATTTGTTCGTGAACACAACATTATGTTGGCTTATCTGTTCGTGAACCATTCGTTAAGTTAAACGAACGAACATGAACAAGGTTCCGTTCGTGTTCGTGCGGTTCGTTTACAGCCCTAATCATACCACACCAATAAGGCTGGCTAATTCAGTAATAAAAATGATAAATCTTCCATAATAATCCTACTAACCATAAAAAATTTATATGCGAAAAACTAAAAAATAAGATTAAAAGGAGATTTAATGAAATTCATATGTCCTCGTTTTATAAATCTAAATGATTTTTAGACTAATTTTTAAAATTATATATCATTTCCCATAAGTAATTCTTATTGATATATCCAACCGACTTTAATATTTACGAGAATTATTTATGCACATACTTCACATCAGGGTTAAGGGGGAGAGGAGTCATGCCTCCCAAAATTCCATCCCTCCCAAATCCCACCAATCAAATACCTCCAACTCAATTTTCTTTTTCAACCCTCCCAACCATTTTCAATGGCATTCATGACCTTCTCAACCCTCCCAACCATTTTCAATGGCATTCATGACCTTCTCAACCCTCCCAAATTTTATTTTTTTTCTTTTTCATTTAATTTAATCAAACACTTTCTTTTTTAATAAAAACTTAAATATTTCATTAAAATTAAACTAAACATTACATAAACATAAATTAAAAAGTACATAACAGCATAAACCGAAATTTAAATTCTACATGATAACGAAGACAACTAAATCAAACTCGCAACTGATGGTGGCTGCATCGCTGGATCGTCAAGGTATGATAAGTCTAAAGCCGATACATGCGCCGTGAGATCATATCGGAGCCGATGATGCACGTCCTCGTCCTGTAACTCCCGGTTTGCTTCCGGGTTATAAACTATTGGCACCGGTGGATCCATAATATGAATCGGTGATATTGCCCGCCCGTTGTCTTTGATGATCATGTTGTGTAGTATAGTACACGCAGCGACGACTTTTCCAATCTTCTCCTTTGTCCATAGCCGGAGGGGACGGTCCAAAATCTTCCATTTTCCCTTGAGAACACCAAACGCCCGCTCAACATCCTTTCTTGCAGCCTCTTGTAGTCTTTTAAATTTCTTTTCATCTTGTTCCACTGGATGCGGATAAGCTTTAACAAACGCAGCCCACCTAGGATAGATTCCATCGGTAAGGTAGTAACCACGTTTGTAATCATGTCCATTTACGCTAAATGAACTGTCTGGCGCGGATCCATTACGCTCGTTTTGAAACAACGGCGACTGCTGCAAAACATTGACATCGTTGTTCGATCCAGCAGGACCGAAAAACGAATGCCAAATCCACAAGTCATACGAAGCAACACATTCAATCATAATAGTAGGTACCTTGTGATCACCCCTCGTGTATTGCCCTTTTAAGTGTTTAGGGCACATCCTCCATTCGATGTGTGTACAATCAAGACTACCAAGCATTCCTGGAATGTGGTGTCTTTCTTCATGAGCTTGTGTGATGAGAGCAACGTCATGAGATGTCGGCCTACGTAAGAACTCCTTTTGATATAAATTGATGACCGCATCACAAAAGTACTCCATGCTCTCGCGTCCCGTTCTGGCAGCCATACATAAATACTCGTCATACGCGTCTGAAGGTTCACCCGTAGACAGTTGCTTGATCGCCGATGTGCACTTTTGAAGAGCCGTGCAACTTTTTTTACCCCGTGCGTCGTACCCCTCTTGAAAGTAACTAAATTTAGCTTCAATATCACCAACAATCTTCAAAAACAACCTCTTGCTCATGCGAAAACGATGACGAAAAAATGGTTCGTCAAACTTTGAGTCTTCAACGAAGTAGTCACGCATTAGAATCGCGTGAGCTTCTTCTCGGTCTCGATCGATATACCTACGAGTGTCGGAAGAGGTGCCGGTATCTTCAAGCTCGGCGTACACTTGATTAAAAAACTGAAAAGTACTCCCCGTAGACGAATCGTCTAACTCCGGTGGAACACAAAATGAAGAAGATGAGGAAGAGGAATCCATTTTTTTTAGTAATGTGGTGTTTTTTTTTGGTGAAAGTGTGAAGATATGTTTTTGTTTGGTGAATGTTTTGGTTAAAAATGAAGTGTATTTATAGATAAAGAGGTAGGAATTTTTTATTTTTTTTTTAATTGTCTTACAAGTTTTGGGTGTTAATACTACGACGATGTATGCAGGGTATACCTATGTAGAGAAAGTGTTTCCATCTTTTATCAAGATATGATAGGACCTCTAGCCTTACAAGACATGACGATAAAACCTTTAAAACTTTCTCTCGATCGAGGCAAAATTAATTATAACCATTTCTTGCAACCTTAGTTGGTTGCACTGTGGTTATAAATACTGATGGTTATAAATACTGATGCATATTGATAAAAAGTTAGGCACTGAGATTGTTTAGCCAACAACTTGCCGATAAATTGTTAAAAATGGTTATCTTTATCCTCTCTTTTTTTCGGTTAACCTATATGTATTCAATTTGATTTTGCCTATCAGCTTGAGAGTTTGAGGGTAACCTGGGGTTGTTGCAGATTAAGGGTGAATCTTTATGACCACAAAAGAATAAATTTTTTCCCATAAGATACGAACTTGGTCCAAAGACAAAACTTTTACAACTAAATTATCACAGTAGTTTTTAATAGAAAAAAATCATAAAAAATAAAAATGATGGAAAAACTAATCAAAGAATAAACATAAACAAAATTAATAAGAGAAAAACAAACATAAAGAAATACATAGTTTAAATTGATCCTCTAATAAAAAAATCTAAAATTATTCCATGAACCCAATCAGAACAACAAAAAGTAAAACAAAAATTTTCATATTCACTTTTTTTTTCTACAATTTATAAGAATATAGAAAATAAAAATCATTTTCACTTTATTTGTTTTTTCCCCTAGCTAGTTTTTACTTTCAAATCAGACAAAAAAAAATCTTTCTTATTTCTGTATCAAACATTATAATTATAATAATTAGGATACAATTAGTTTTATATTGGATGTTATTCATAAACGTTATGAATATCAAAAGGTTTTGTTTATTAATATTATTGTTGTTTTATAATGTCCTATGGAAGATTATTTTGGGAGGTTTATTTTTTTGGTCTGTATGTATATTTTAAAAGACAAGACGTAAATTGTCGTCGTATGTATGAAGGTCAGCCCAGTTGGTTAGAGGCACTCGCGATTTTACCTTAGGTCTTGGTTCGATCCTTGGAGATGGCAAAATCTTGGGGTTTTTCCCTCTGAATACTTATAACGACTCATGGTCAACATCTCGTTGTTTAGGGTATGTGCAAGGCTTCACCATTGTACAGTCAGGTTTCTCCAATGTCGTATACCGACTGAATGTTTGAAAAAAAGTCTGTCCACTATATCATTTGCGGCGAACCTTCAAAAAAGAATTAGTCTGAAATTACCCAATAACCACATGTTTGACATGCAATGCAATGTTACATGACTATTGATTACCCAGTAAATAAATGGTTTACGATATTTGCGGCTAGTTATCTACCTTTACTATTGAATTAATACAGTATTAAAGCACAACTTGCAAGTGATTACAACAGAACCATCTTGACTTCTTATTGTTTCAAAGCAAAGATATAGCACTACTATAGCACATAATGTTGAAAAGTTCATAATGTTACAAAAGAATCATAATAAAATCCGATCGAAATCAACCCTTCTCGGCTGTTTATCTATAACATAAGTTATATTTGATTCACTCAACGATTTTGTTACGGAGTGTCCGAAGTTCGAACTTGAACCCGATTAACGTAACTTAAGTGTGACAAATTAAAATGTCTCATTCATTACGAAGTCAATAACATTTGATATATAACTTCAAATTAACATACCTATAGGTATTCCAGGACAGTACGAACGTAGCTTTGTCTTTCAATATAAAACTAATTATTACCCGCGTAATACGCAGAAAACATATATAATTAATGACATGTTAAATTTTTATAATATCATAAGTTGACAAATATTTAACCAGGTAAGAATTAAACCACTAAAAAATATGAAGTTACATTAGTGGTCGTTTAGATTCCAGTTAACAGTGACCAGACAGTTCAAAACATTGATTTAATAAAAGCGTTATATGATAAAAAAAAACCTATACAAAAATCCTTATAACCAAGTTTTATTCGTCATATGATAAAATTCCTATACAAAAATATAATTTAATAAAAAAATATTAGATTAAAAAAGAAAGCTTTACTGTAAAAAAATTAAAAATTAATTTTAAAGATAAAAAATGATGTAAAATATAAAAATATTAGTTTTCATAATTATATCATTAAAAACATTAATTATTAATGTCTACAAACTTAAATAAGAAATAAAATAATTTAAATTTATTAAAATAAAATTAAATCTAAAAAAGTTAAATAAGGTATATGACATCATCATTTGATCTAATGGCTCTAATTAAAAGGTGAACTTCATCTAAGGGTCCATACTTCTTTAATTATGAATTAAGGTTTTTCTTTTATATATATTTAGAGATAAGTATAAGGTAAGTTCATTGTATAGCCTTGGGATTTAGTCAAACTGGACATTTAATGTTCCTTATGTCTTTCAGCCAATTGTTGGTCACGGGTTCGAAACCTTTGAAAGGCATATTGGGAAGTCCTTGCCAATGAGGTGGGGCATGGGGGTTTTCTCTAGCATTTAGCTAGTTTCCTCCAGAACGGTAGTGGGACTTCCACCGTCAGTCATGCCCTCGGATTGACTGTGCTGGTGACGTGGTCGATCTCTACCGGACGATGAAGAGGCAATATCGTTGAGTCCAATCACCACTGTTGTTAAAAAAAAAATCAATTCGTATGAATAATAATAATAATACATTGGAAAAACGTGAGAGATACAAAAGATTTCATCAACAACCTCAAAATTAGCTTATATTATTTCTATTTTACACAACTTGATTCCTTTGGAGTTGTAAAGGAAATCTTAAAGAGTAGTGAATGTGATGTTTCAGTGTAAAGAAAAAAAAAAAAAAAAAAGGTGTGTCCCACATATCCATTGAAGAACATATTCCCCTTAAAATGTAACTACACATGATACCACCTAATCCTTTCTTCTTTCTTTCTTTCTTTCATATACACCAGAAGACTCTTCTCTTCTCTTCACTTTGGTTGTTATATAGATAGAAGATTTGAAGATATATATTTTCGTTCAAAAATTCATCATGCATATATAGAACTCTTGGTTTGTATGTGGTAATTAATTAAGACTATACTTTTCCCATACACATGCATACATTGAGTGTATATATATACATCAATTCTTACTTTTGTCAATATGCTTTTTTTTTTTATATAAAAACTTATGAATCATTATGATCATCATCTTAGCTCTGATTATTTATCTGAAATCATTTTTAATAAAAAGATTACATATTTCATGTGCTTGTTGATTTTGCAATCTATTAGCTCTAGTTATTTATCTGATATCGTTTCTTGAAAAATATTTCTGGTAGATACAAATATAAACCCCAATAGTTTATTGTATCTTTTTTGTAAGAAATACCAATCTTGTAAGTTCTAGATTATCAATCAAAGTATATATGCGATTGAATATTATTTCTTTTCTTATTTATTATGTGTAACTGTAGAAAATATATTTTAGATATGTATGAAAACTGGAAATAGATGACATTTATTTTATTTTTAAACCAGGTTTATGATTTATTTTTAATTTTTTGTTGTTGTTGTTGTTGTTGTCTTATTTATTTGCTGTTGATCAAGTTAAAATCCTTTTTGAATTAACTTCAGATAAAAATTAAAATATTTTACTCTTTATCTTATACAAAAATTTCAATTAAAGTTATCTTTTTACTAATGTTATATGTTGTTTACCGAATTACTTTAATTTGCAGGTGAAATAATTAGAAGGTAATTAAAGAAAATTAATGGAGGTAAATGGGAAATCATTGGAGAGAATAGTGTCATTGAAGGCTCTACAAATGGGAAATTCATTTTCATGCAAAATTTGTGTGTTTGGATTTCTATGTGGAGTATGTCTCACTTCTCTCTTTCTTGCTGCCCTCACTTCTTTTGGCTCTTTTGAGTTCACCCCTAATTCCGCTTCCTATTTCCTCAGTAAGTTTCATATCCTTCTAATTAACTAATTACTACTTCGATCATTTCACTTGACTAATTGACTGACGTGTTAAAAATTAGATCATTGCACCACATCATCAGTTATTAATAAACCATCATTTTTCATATAACCATTTTACATTTGTAGTTTAGTAAAGTACATTTTTTCAAATAATTGTTTTTAATAGTCTATAAACAACCAGTTTGCATGAAATAAATGGACGTGTGCCAAAATTTTGCAGGTTGGGTCGGGTCAGGGTGTCGTTTTTGAAAAAGATTTTGTTCTCTACTACTTTTGTTAGTCTAAAGGGAGTGCGAATGTGCGATGTTTTTATTTTTTGATTGGTTATGCAATAAATGTACTACTTTCTTTATTGACATGTCTTCAATTTGGTGGGTTTTCCTTCCATGGTCCCTGACTTCGTGGATCGGTCGCTAGTGACTGTCTGCCCGCCCGTATGGATGTAACGGCTAGCCGTCCCGTGACACGAACGTTCAAAAAAAATAAAAAAAATAGTAATAATTCACAAAATATCAACGTTAAAAAAAAAAAAAAAACACAAAATATTCGTAACTTAAATTTCACTTTGCTTATTTATTTGGTTTATATTAAACAATGTTTTAATAATTACGTAGTTTAATATAGAGTAAAATATATATGGAGTATGTGTTAAGTGGATAATGACATTTGTGTAATCATAATAATTATTGTATGATAAACCGAAACTTCATTAGTCAAAATTGTACAATTGAGTACTCCACAAGGGTGTGTGATTCAAGCAAACTATAGTTATTGGCCTCATAATTTTCTTTCCAAAAAGAAAAAAAAATAACTTTTACATATTCAATTAGTATAGCTTTGCCGTAAAAAAAAAAAGAGATGTTAATCATATTATAACTTGAGTGTATAGTCTAGTGATGTCCTTGAGCTAGAATTGCATATGATTATAGCGATCAATTTAAAATGGTACGTGTCAAGACTTTTTATAATGTTTTTTTCTATCTATTTATGTCATTCCTATTTTCCTATGTACAAACACATACTCCTAGATATAACATGTTTTCTTGAAAAAGACATTCTACCAAATACTCCGTATGGTGATATGGAGAATCTTTTTTCGTGGGTCAATCTTCTAAAAGTCCAAGAGAAGTGTACAATATCTCCCATTATATGTGTACAACTACAAGTCTTGATGCTAGTTAGATCTGAATTTAAGAAATTTAACTCTAGAAATGGGCATGCCATGTTCATCCTTGTTACAAAAGATAGCGACTAGAAAAGTTTGTTTGGTTTGGCCATCGTAGGAAATTTATACTTATATCTAAAAGAGAATACAATCCTTTATATATTATGTAGTTTCTTGCAACTTAAATAAAAGTATTGTAACTTTTGATAAATATAACTATGTTAGGCCGTAAGTTATTGATTTCATGTTTTAGTCTTGTTACACTCTTTATATACAAAAACGCTTCAATGATAATTTATTGTCATTTAACTTTTTTGTTAGTTCAAGTAGTTTGGTTTCATATGTATACTTCTAATCAATTAATTAATTAAGAATCCAGATATGGATACATCTGGTTCAAAACAGAGCCACTAAATTCATTTTTGAACTTTCTTTAGTCTTGTATAGACGTCCAAAAAATGAAATCCTTTTAGTTCAACTTTTGGTCTGGGCTCTTAACATACGAACCCGAGACGCAACCCAATTAACAAACTCCTACTCTGTCTCCGTGTGAAAAAATTCCTGGCTCTGTCCCTACCCATGGACGTAATTAAAGCGCGTATCAAACTAGTGGTTGGCACTCGGTCCTTTGCAACACCTAAAATATACGTATGTATTGTGAACACGAACTAAGTTAGTTATCACAAATGCTAAAAAGGGAATTTTATTTTAAGTATTATACGTCATTCCCTTTTAAGTTTTAAAAATGCATACGACAATTCCTAACTTATTTTATGGGAAGATAAATAAATAACGTGATCATCATCACATAAATATAAAAAATGATATGTATGTCATGTTTTTGCTACATGTTCAACTTGTGAAATTATAGATAATGTTGTTCTTTGAATTGATATTATTTTTTAGATGCATTTAGTGGCCGGGAACGTGACACTAAACAACAAACAGTCGAAAATATGTTGATTTCACAAAATGTTATCGAGCTCCAAGTCAATGACCCAATCAACACAATCTACTCGGCTTGGAGCGCAATGCTAAACAAGTCAAGCACCGGTGAAAATTTGTTCCAACAGAACGTAAAAGCTGACGGATTTAAGGTACCTACACCTCCTCATTTGGAAAACTGTAAGTTGACGAATGAAGCCAACCGGGTTCTCGATAAACGCATGGAAAATGGGGAATTACCTCCATGGACAATGTGGAAAGGTTTCTTGAATAACTTCCCTTTATCAACTAAAGATGAGCAACAAGGGTATAATAGTCATCAAGTCATCTCCAAAGGTGCTTACCCTCCATGGGTATGTTTTGGTTGCATCAAATTTGTTACTTTTTGTTTTTCGTTTGGTGAAACCCATTTGAAGTATTTATTGGCGGGTCATTGCAGATAAAAGGGTCTGACGAAGAAAATTATCCGCTAACAAGGAAAGCGCAACGCGATATATGGGTGCACCAACATCCTGTGAATTGTAGCGATCCAAATGTGAGGTTTCTTGTTTCAGATTGGGAGAGAATACCGGGATTTGGTATGGGCGCCCAATTTGCTGGGATGTCCGGGCTTCTTGCAATTGCCATTAACGAAAAAAGGGTACTTGTCACCAACTATTATAATCGAGCTGACCATGATGGTTGTAAAGGTAAACAAAATATAGATAAAAATCATTTACATATCAAATGGTTGATTTTGGTTATGTTTTATCTCTAACGGGTCAAAACTGAAACGAGTCTAAAGAGTTTACTTTTTGCTTTTTTTTCCCCTCTCAACAGGTGCATCGAGGTCCAGTTGGTCATGTTATTTTTTTCCAGAGACATCACAAGAATGTAGGGAGCGAGCGTTTGAGCTCATGAACGAAAAAGGGGCGTGGGAGAACGGAATAGTCACAGTGAAAGAAAATTACACAACAAAGCAAATATGGACTGGCTCTATCCCACGGTAGATGCTTATAGTGAGCTTATTTTTGCTGTTTTCATCATTTTTTACCATTAACTTGGTAAATTCTTTGATAGAGTATGGGGCAGTCCTTGGAGTTACATGCAACCAACAACAGAAATAAATGGGAAGTTAATTGGGTATCATAGGAAAATGGACCAGAGATGGTGGCGAGCACAGGTAGCTTAAGATCATATCACAGAATTATTTTAGATATTTGATCAAATGCATATTAATAATACCTTTGAAAGTTTACTCGTTTATTCAGGCTTTGCGTTACCTTATGCGGTTTCAAACAGAGTACACATGTGGTTTACTGAACATAGCACGACACTCGGCATTTGGATGGGAAGCCGCCAAGTTGGCTCATTCATCGCATCTTTCAGAATATGACGAGGTACATTTAACTTGTTGCTAGTTTGTGTATGGAAATGATCATCACAGAGACTTGAAAATTTAGAGATTTAAAATTACAATCTTTTCTGGGTAGACAATAGAGCTTCATGTTATATTACTCGTTGATTGTTGTCACTATGATGACTTTGCTTTTGTTTTGTGGATATTTAAAGGTATTATTGGCATTTAACTAGTAAGTGAATGCAGGAGAGCACGGAAGCTTCTAGGCCTGCAATAGAAGAATACGTATGGTCAAATCACGAGCCATGGACACCAAGGCCGTTGGTGAGTGTACATGTAAGGATGGGAGACAAAGCATGTGAAATGAAGGTGGTTCAGTTTGAAGAATACATGCGTCTTGCTAACAGAATCAGACATCGTTTCCCTCATTTGGAACGCATTTGGCTTTCCACCGAGATGCAGGAAGTGATTGATAAGACGCCATTGTATGAAAACTGGAAGTTCTACTACTCTGACGTGAGACGCCAAGTAGGAAACATCACAATGGCAGTATATGAAGCAAGCCTCGGTAGAGAAACTAGTACTAATTATCCGCTTGTTAACTTCCTGATGGCAACTGAAGCTGATTTCTTCATTGGAGCATTGGGTTCTACATGGTGTTTTCTGATAGATGGAATGAGAAACACGGGTGGGAAGGTAATGGCCGGTTACCTCAGCGTTAACAAGGACCGGTTTTGGTGATAAAGAATGTCTCAATGTAGCAAATGTTGAACATGGTTCGTAATAGTCGATAGTCTAGTTAGACTTAGGATATGTACGAGTAGTTGTATCTTTCAGTTTCCTCTTGTATAGTGTACAAAAGAATATTATGCATAAAAATTTATTTACACCATATATCATAAATGTTATCATTTCTTTCGGTTCCTTTCGGTTTGCCCCTAATTCCACTTCCAATTTTCTCAGTAACTTTTTGGTCTTTTTCTCCTTCATTTGCATCACTGGTTTAATTGATGTGTTAAAGAAAAGATATTAACTTGAATTACATACAACCAATTCCTGATGTGTAAATGAATGGATAGGTAGTGCATTAGCAGGTAATATACTACACATATATCATTGTGATATACTCGTATCTTTTACTGAATTGTACAGGCTTTACGTTGCCTCGTGAGGTTTCCAACAGTGTACACATTTGGGTAACTACATGTAGCGCAACACTCTGCATTTGGATGGCAAGCTTGGTACATTCAACTAGACATTTACTAGAACACGTTCAAAAATTTGACCTGGAAATGAAGAATATGTGTAGTCAAATCATGAGCCGTGGACACCAGGACCGTTGCTAAGCACGCATGTAAGATTGGGAGACAAAGCTTGTGAAATGAAGATTGTCAATTTTGAAGAATACATGAGTCTTGCTAACCAAATAAAACACCGTTTCCCTCATCTGAAACATATTTGGCTTTCCACTGAAATACAGGAAGTGATTGATAAGACCTGAGTTATATGCAAATTCAAAGTTTTACTGGTCACACGTGAGATGCCAAGTGGGAAACATCACAAATTCACAATCGCAGAATATGAATCAAAGACTTGGAAAGGAGCATAAACTATCCACTTGTTAACTTCTTGATATCTACAGAAGCTGACTTCTCCATTGGAGCCTTGGGTGCTATTTTTCTCTTTTTTTTTTTTGAACGTTAAGAGCCTTGGGTGCTACATTGTGTTTCACTGTTTCCTCATAGACGGTATGAGAAACACTGCCCGAAAGGTAATGGCTGCGTACTCGAGTGTTAACAAGCATCGGTTTTGGTGAAGAAAAATAATATACTGTAGAGTGGTTTAATTGATGTCGAATACAGTTCCTGATAGTCCATAGCGTACATGTACCATGTATACAAAATGATATATACAGATATTGGTAACATATGGAGCAAAGTCAATATATTTGTTGAGATGATGTGATTATGTTATGAGATTATACTCGAAAACAGAGTATGTCACCGATGAATGTTGTCTTAAAATTGTACTCAGTAGTTAACTAGTTGTGTAGTATCAAATATTTCTTTCAGTTTTCTTATTTATATAAATGATCCGGTATGATTTAACTTCTTTTGTCAACAAGGGCGCAGCTATATAAGGGGGGGGTGCGCCCGACCCCCCGAAATTTTTTTTGCGATGTAGGGGGTATATTGTTTTCGTGTAGAAAAATTTCGATATACTCGGTTTCGACCCCCATTTTAAATTTTATAGCGTTAGGAAAAGAAAATTTTATATCCCGACCCCCCACTCAAAAATTTCTAGCTTCGCCACTGTTTGTCAAGTTATATATTGTATGCAATCTTTTCTAATTTGTACTCTTATTTTGGTAGACGGGACAATTAGACGCGTCTTCTCAAAGGGTAGATCCAGTCATGATATACATCCAACGGATCAAAAGAAGGACGAAGGAAATGTTAGAAGGCAAATTAGCCCGACCTGATCCAGTTTTACCCAGCTAAAAAGTTACCCTATTTTCACATGTTATCCAATTTGTCACCTCAAGAATTTTATCCCATGGATAAAACTAAATTACTCCGGCTGGTATCTCTCAATAAAACTTAAAAGCAATAATAAATAATTAAAACATTGATACACCATGTTGAAGCTGTTCCTGAGAGAACTACCAAAACCACTGGAACAAACCATTATAAGAAACAAAGATTGCATATGGCATTCAACAAAGATTGCATATGACATTCAATCGAGCAAGAACCCTAAAAATCAAATTTATCACACATATTAGATCCGGGACTTACCTGAATCCAAGAACAAAATCCACCAACAATCACTCCAAATCTTCACTCGACTGCCTTACACCATTTTCACTGCTTCTAGCTGCTGTTGATGCTGCAGATTGCTTCTTGTGTTTCCTGATCTTGGCTTTCTTGGCCTTCATTCTGCGTTTCTTCTCATTGGCATCAACCCATGTGTAGTCGGACGGAATGTTAAACGGGTCCATCTCGTCCCTGAAGCTACGACCCTCGTTGTCACTTGATTGGTCACCACGGTTCCCTTTCATCCATGAGATCCATGAGGTCGATCCTTCAGGTTCTTTAGATTTTGAATCTTGGAAATGAGCTGGGCTAGAAAGTGGCGTTGAGAATTCTTCTGATGAAGCTTGTAGTTCCTCAAATTTTGTAAATGTTACTAATACTCTGATTGTTGGCACGATAGGAATGGCAATCTGCAGTCACAAATGGATATAATATGATCTTTAACAAAGTTCTATCATCGCCATTATAAATGTCATCAAATATAGGCTTTTAAGATGGGTATTCATTCTGCACTCATTTTCTAACTAAATGGAAGTTCAGCCAGAAAAATGGTCATGTTTAAACGTCTGCCAAGTTTTGAATATTCGAGATATTAACACACAAGCTGACTAAAATGTTGTTCTTGGGAAGAAAAGAGATACTTCGTGTGATATAAAGATAAAAGTGTCTCGAATTAGGTTGGAAGAATAGGTGAATATCTTTACCACTTGATAATCAGTTTTTTTGCAGCTAGTATGAAATTGAAAATATCCAAGATTCCTAGACCCCTCAAATAATCACAAAGTCATTAGTACAAACACCCCTGTTTTTTTTCCTTTTCTTTAGGCAATTTTATGATATAAAATGTGTATGAACTAGGAATACACAGTTTTTATTCTACAAAGGAGGTGATTTGTACTTTAACAGGGAACAATGTAATGAATAAACATGTGAAAAAAAGAATGTACCTTGACAGGGAACGTGCCGCTTGGTAGTTTGGTGGTTAGAAGCTCCCTTAATCTCCTAATGGCCTTAACCTTACTGGCTAAGATGTCAAGTAACGGCACAAGCTCCTCTGTTTTCAAAGGAAAATCAGGTGTCAACCACAATACCGGTCTCAGCCCTTTCTTGTACTCGCTTTCGTGTTTGGCATCCATTGTGGATCCTTTCTTTTTCTTCTTCTTCAGACTCTTATCTTTCCCTTTCTTGGAGTCACCACTCTCCTCAGCAGGAGTTTCATTAAGTTTTGAGAACTTCTTTAGAATCTTAGAATCCTCGGGATCATTGCCCCCACTTTTTGAACCTTTTTTGTTCCAACCGAACCAACTTCTTTTATCTTTAGTGTTGGATTCAGAATTTTCAAGTGAGCCCGAGTCGCTATTTTCATGGTTCATTTGTTCTTCATCTTCACAAACATTTTCAGAATTTTCCATTTTAAGTGCTGAATTTAATTGGATCTTTTCTTCGGGTGTCAAAACATCATCATACTCATCATGTTCGTGGTCACCTCCATTTTCCACTCCCCTTTCATTAGAGAACAACTCCTCATCCGTCATAGCCCCGGGGACTCGTCTTGATTTCACGCTCACCATCACATGAAGCATATCATACACCTTACTTTTCCATGGTCCCACGGGTTCCGTCCTCTCTTGTCGTCTCCAATTCAAATGAGGCACGAGCTCGGCCTGAGTCACATCAATTCCGGGCCTGTACATGTTAGTTTGAGACATTAATGCTACTTCATGTGCAACTTCAGCTTCTGATGGTTGTGCCCCAGCTCCTTCTAAAGCATTTGTTATCTCTTTCTCTTTATGAGAAAGAACAATCAAAGAACCCGGAGGCAAACATACGCTACCATCATCACGTGAATACCCATCTCCAAGAAACATAAAAGTTTGATCCGACCGTTGAATTCTGAACCCATCAAACCCTGCAAGTGTCATATCAGCCCTTAAATTCGACCCACGTTTCCAAATCCTATAAGTATCCGAAGGAGCAATCCTTCCAATAAATGGAATAACCGAGCTTTCAAAATGAAAAGTTATTCCATATAAAAATCACGAATCCTATTAGCAGAAGCCACAATACGTGGAAGCCTACGACACCATTTAGCCCACGCAAGTGGCTGATAATGTCGACCAATAATCATAGCAATATTCTCTTCTCTGTTACAAACAGCTTCTTGAAGAGCACTCCATCCATGCTCATTCTGAAGACTCCAATCAGCACCAGCCGCCATCAAAATATCTGCAGACACTGCATCCTTCATACGAACCGCAAGATGCAGAGGTGTTTCCCTACCCGGAACATCTCTCCGGTCAATCACAGATGAAACAGCATCAGCATCTAACTCAGCAGCTACTGATTCAGCCTCACTATTAACCGTACCGGCCTTAGCTAACCTCGGAAGTCCAGCAATAAGCTTCTTAAGACCGGCATGGTCTCGTTGGACAACGGCTAAATGAGCAGGACTATGGGAATACTTTGAAAAATCTTCCATTAACTCTCTATGTTCTTAATTACCCAAAAAGCTTAAAACTCTACTATTTATAACCTAATTATAGCCCACATTGTGAAAAGCCCTAAAAATCTTGTACCTTTATCACTTTTGAAGCTAGAATCAAATTGGCCCTAAATCTGAGAACAAACAAAAACCCAAAAATTAAATTACTAATTTTAACTAAAATAACAACACCAACAACTTAAAATCAAAGATAACAGATCCAAGTTGGTATCTTTACTTTATTAGAGTTAATTAGTAGTAAACTGAAAGAGATATACAACAGTAAATAAAGTTATAAAAAAAAAAAAGATACCTGAAGGGGATAAATGGATCCAAATAGTTGGTGGGTATTGTTTGAAGGAGATCTTTTATGTGATGATATGTGCATGTATATATATCTTCAGAGCATGTTACTCTTGTTCTTGTTGTTGTCCAGAGTAACTCATACACACACAGCTCAGATCTCTCTCCTTTTCTCTTTCCTGGATTATTATATAAAAGATACAGTATATAAATATGAATATATAATTAATATATGTATATAGATATAAATTTATTAAGAAAAAATAAAAGTATAGATTTCACAGGATATGCGATGCGAATGAAGTTTAAAAGTGGAATATAAGGTTTAATTATTTAGTACTGTCTATTTTTGACAAATTAGCTCTGTATATTTTTGACTTTACTGATTTCCAGAGGTCAGGGGACAATAACTTGGATGGAGTATATTAGGTCATTAGGGGTATGGTGCAGTGCCAAATTTTGACTCGTTTGGTAAGTTTTGGCTTATCTTGGTACCCAAAACGTATATCATATAGAAATCATGTCTGGTAAGTCATCATCTTCACACATAGATTACAAAATATAATTTATACATTTGTTTTTGAAAAGTTTTAAATCTCTGAGCTCTAACTTTCATTTATGGTCTCATACGGTCATATGATGACGGTTCGATCTATGTTTATAAAGTGAATTTATGTTTGGTTAAATTGAAAAGAATAATATTAAGATGGAATGACTAATAATTGAATTGAAGATAAAAATAAAACAAATGATTATTATATTGTATATTTGAAAAACTAGGCGCATTTGGTTCGCGGAATGTTTTTGTAAGGAATAGAATCTGTCAAAGGAATTAGATTCCGAAGAAATGGAATTTGATGGAATGTTTTTTGTTTTCTTAAAATTCAAGAGAATGAAGGAATGAAATTTCATCCAATAACCCCAAGGAATGGAGATTCCATCAAATGATGGAATGTTTACATTCCAATGGAATGAAATTCCATCATCTTTTGACAACCAAACGTACTACGGAATGGAATTCAATTCCAATTCCATCAGATTCCATCAGAATCTGTGAACCAAACGCGCCCTTATTTACTTTATTATAAATTACAACATAAAAAAGTAAAGAATTTTTATTTTAATTTCGTTCCCAGGTGGGTAACTAGTCGTCTACTATCAAATGCTTTAAATGGGTGGAATTTTAAAATAATAACTCAGTACACTATGAATTGTCAACTAAACACATCACTTGTTTTTAGCCTAGTCTATCAAACGTAACCTAAATATTTAGCCGGATGATTTTCGTGGTTTGCCCAATTTCATGAAATGTTCTTATTTTAAAAATTATATTGATCATTCTGTGGTCATCACTTCGATATACAAGCAGTTTTAAATCTAGGTTGTTGTTAGTTCTTGTCACTTAAACGCCTACATAAGTGGCACGTTTATTTTTTGAGTATGAGAAAGTTATTTTAATTGAATAATGGCACGTAAGATATTTCCCCTTAAATTTACGTCTCAGGTTGTGATAACTTAAGGAATTATCATCTATTATGGACTAACTACTAATCAAGTCACTCATTTTTATTCATCGCTTATAAATAATTCAATAATTTTATGAATATATGTTAGTAAAGTAAAAGTACCCTATGATTTACGTAAGCTTTAATGATTTGATTCTTTTAAAAGAACATCAAATGTTAATTATCGCTTTTCGATGATTAATAGAAGAATTTGTGTCACTGTCCTATTTTATTGGCGATCAAAAATAAGTGAATAAAGTTGTACTTGTTTCAATTGTATATGAAATATGAGTCTTTATCATGAAAATCAAAATATTTTGACGACCGAATTTTTTTCTTTTTACCGTCTATTAAGTATCTACCTGATAAAAATTTATGGAAAATGATTAAAAATATATATATATATGGGGGATGGGAATATAAGGCTGTTAGGTAGCTAAGCTTAGGTGTGGAACACTCATATATTGTTTTTTTAATCCATAAAAATCAGGGGGGCCATGTGTTTTAATTAAAATTCAACAAATATTAAAAAATTGGTATGTGAGGGGTTCCACACCTAAGCTTAGGTGCCGGACAGCCTTATATTCACTTTTCCCATATATATATATATAAAGATAAAATGAGAACTAAAAAAATGTCGAGAACTGCGAGAACCTTTTAAATAAGGGTAATTTTGTACTTAAATAATCATATAAAATAAAAATACTAATTTAATTAAATGAATCCTTAAATATCTCAATAAATAATGTTTGACCTATTTTCTCTCTATGATAACAAACTTGATCAACTTTTTTTCTACGTATGATTTATGCTGTATTTTTCAAACTTTTTTTCATAACTTAATAAAGTATATTTCAAAAGATTTATTGATTAAAATGTATTAATATCTATGGTAATAAAAAATAATGTTACCTGCTCTCATTGTAAAATGATATCGTAATACTACTAGTATATAAAATGTTAAAAACAAAATTGACACTTTATGTTCTCATAATAATAATAATTTTAATAGTTTAAGTAAATCGTTTAATAAATCTTATTTTATAAAAAAAATTTATGTGAACATCATCATATACATGTGTAAATAAAAGTTGTTTACATGTGAACATCATCAAACACATGTGTAAATAAAAGTTGTTTACATGTGAACATCATCATATACATGTGTAAATAAAAGTTGTTTACATGTGAACATCATCATACACATGTGTAAATAAAAGTTGTTTACATGTGAACATCATCATATACATGTGTAAATAAAAGTTGTTTACATGTGAACATCATCATACACATGTGTAAATAAAAGTTGTTTACATGTGAACATCATCATATACATGTGTAAATAAAAGTTGTTTACATGTGAACATCATCAAACACATGTGTAAATAAAAGTTGTTTACATGTGAACATCATCATATACATGTGTAAATAAAAGTTGTTTACATGTGAACATCATCATATACATGTGTTAATAAAAGGTGTTCACATGTGAACGCAATTTATATATGATTGTTTTTAAATATACTGGTGAAGTTTGTAAAAAAAATACATATCTATACATTTGTGTACAAGTTCATTCACATGTGTACCAACCAAAAAATTTATAATTTTCAAAAAAGATTTATATTTTTAATTTATATGTTTACATATTAAATATATATATATTATTATTTATATTACTATTATATATATATATATATATTATATATTTATATTACTATTGCCGGATAGTAATATAAATAATATATATATTATATATATATATATATATTATATATATATATTATATATATATATATATATATATATATTATTTGTTTTTATATATATATATATTTTAAAAAAATATATATATCTATACATTTGTGTACAAGTTCATTCACATGTGTACCAACCAAAAAATTTATAATTTTCAAAAAAGTTTTATTTTCGTAATTTATATGTTGACACGTTAAATATGACAACACATTCTAATCATGTACTATTATTCTATTTATTATTAATTGAATTAATTAGTTAAAAATTAAAATATCATAGAAAATTTTTGATTTAAAGAGAGTATATTTAACAAATATTTGTATATTTCTTACCGTATTAAAAAGATAACAACATAAATAAATTATGTTAGTGTTTAAAAAAATAGAAAAGTAATGTTTATTCATCTTAATCTTAATATTATTAAATAACATTGAAAACAAATAACTATTTGAACCATTAAATGTGGTTGCCGAAATTGTTGGAGAATTGGTACGGAAGAGACGGGCTTTTTCTAATTATTTGATAATTCCAGGTATACCCTTTTACAATTTACAATCATTTATTTATACTTTTAAATACATATTATTAATAGCCATTGATTATAATCATCTAATGGTTTAAAATAGTTCTCGCAGTTCTCGACAAATATTTAGTTCTCGTAATAACCTAACTATATATATATATATTAGCCTAAAAATTCTTCTAAAATCATAAGATAGTGACATGTAGATTTCATCAAATCTCTTTCTTAATCTTATCACTTGATTTTACCACTTGTCATCATCTTATTTTAGGAATTTTTAGGCTATTTAGTTATGAGATTAATCATTTTCCAAAATTTATATATGAAATTTGAGATCACTTTTGACCACTATATAATTTAATTCATTATTGGCAATCGAAATTTATAATTTATCAAGTGAGTGCAACCGTGCAAGTGTCACCATGTGGTATTGGCATCAAACTTTCACCAACCAAATTTTCTTTCACTAAATAATTGAGTATGAACAAACTTTAGGTAGCAAGTCATCCAAATTACTATAGATAGAATGTTGCATATAAATGACCTAAAAATAAGTAGGTCACACATGACACAACTACGTAAATGGGGGCAACATTCCAACATCAATATCCTTATTTACTTATTCTTATTTTTTAAAGACACCTTTCAATTAGGACGACTCGTAACAAGTGAGATGGTTGGGTCGTCCCTTTTGGAGGTATCTTTGCAAAAATAAGAGTGAAGAAAAAATAACATCTATCCACCTTAAGTTAATTAATGTGCTGTTAGCGAGTTACTCAATACTTATTATCTCAAAATTTGATTTAATATCATCACATCACATACATATAGAACACCAAACTCATTATTGACCGAACAATAAAAGTAACGGTAGACGCCAAATTTATTTAGCTATAAAACAAACGTACACACGTTACTCGAGTTGGTAATAAAAATGTGAATTGTCGCATACTTGTGTACTATGACTTACAAGCCTCAGGAAAACTACATGTATCCAATATTTCTATAGAATTTTAAAGTAAATATGGGGCATGTTTTATAATTTCTAGCAACTAGCTTATAACTTATGAACTTTTCGAAGAAAAAAAAAAGTTTACAAGTTATCAATAATGCCATGGAAGTACCCAAACTTCCATCCCCAATACAAGCACAACGGTGAAAATGGGTTCATCGTTACGGCTTTGCATTATTGGTTGTTTCAGAGAATTCATCGAACGTGCTGAAAGGTAGATTTGCAGATTGTGTAAACCAGAAAGGGACGCATTAAAATTTTATACATTAGCCAAAATTAATCATATATATGATCCAACAAAATGATTTATGCACGTACGAGGGGAAAAAATATCTATACAAGGGGGTCACATTGTAAGAAAATGGTCCAATGTACACGTACCCAAATGGCAGGTCTTGATTAACAAAGTAATGGACCAACAACAGTACAAAAATCAAGAGGCCCCCATCAAGAGCTCTCACTATGTATGTGACTATGTGCCGATTTGTATATACATATTTACATCCATATGTGTATATTCATTTGTGTATGTACATAAAAAATAAAACATAGTTATGAGGATGAAGGGTGTCTTCTTCTTCTTCTTGGTGTTATTGTTTTCCTCTGAATCATCATCAGCCTTTTCCTAGGGTCCTCTTTGTTCTTCTTCTTCTCTTGTTAACTGTTGCTTTTCCTAGTCCGTGGTCACCTTTTTGTTGTTTTTGTTCTTGCATGCTAAATAAGCATAAAAGTTTTTCTAGCTAGATCTGCCCACGGCTGGCCGGCTTCTACTCTGAGCCTGACTGGTCAAGCTGGGATTATCAATTATGCATTCATCATCCATATCCATTTTGGTTCATCCATGATCCATATCGACCAAAAATGAATCGGATGAAATGCATGTCCACTGGTCGGAGCCACCCAAATTTGTATGCATCTCAAAATAAAAATTTACTATTAAAATCAACATATCAATTTCATAATATTACTTCGAACACTTTTTCGGTTTTTCCTGATAATTAGAGTCTTAAAATCCCATATAAAAAACTAATTATAAAATTGTCATCTAAATAATATCATACATTGATAACACAATTCTAAAAGTACATATTTAATTTGAACCGGATAAAATATAGGGATAATGGCATACGAATGTAACCACCTATGACAAAATGGTTATGTTTTACTATACTATGTAAAATATGTACGGACCTTACATAGTATAGCCAAAAAAAATACATAGGTCTTTACATTGATTGACCCAAATAAAAAGGTCCTTACATAGTATAGCCAAAAAAACATAGGTGCATACATTATATAGCCACCTGAGTAGGTCACTACATTACATAACCATTTTGTCATAGGTGGTTACATTCGTATATCATTATCCCTAGAATATAAATGAACATCTTACTAAATAAATAAGTTGGTCAGAGAAACTATGTATATGGGCAATTTAAGCATCCATATCCGCGTAGGATTAACGTCAAGCCACTTCATTTCCTCGTCACATGCATACTACCCGACTCTTTCTTGACTAATACCGACTGAACAAAAATATACCATACACCACAATCTTAACCAGTTGATCGGACCCTTTAATTTTGTTGGTAACTGTTTATGACTACAATACAATACAAAAACACATGTTACTTGAAGTGGTTATCGAAATGTGAGATCCCACATAATTTTCATGTTAAGCCCCCAGGATGAGCTCCTCGTATCCAATATATGTAGAACAAAGAGTAAATATCGGGCTTCTCAAGATTTTCTTGCAACTAGCTCACAGGTGATCATATCCTCTATGGAAGTAGCAGAACTTCCAGCCCCAATTACAGGAACAACATTGAAAATGGGTTCTTCGCAAGTCTTCATCTTTTTGCTCGTTTCAGCAAATTTATCGTATGATCTTTTGAAGATGAGTGACAATGTTTCGTGGGAGATAGCCTGACTTGTTGAAAAGTAAATTCGCATGTTCTGCAAAACAGAACAGGGATGTATAAGCATTACATTGATATTGGATATACTTGTACACCAAAAAGTTAACCCTACATATTATTTTCTATAGATATACAAGGAAAACATTATACAATGAGGTCAGAATGTATGTATGGATCCAACAGGTACCCAATTGCAGGTCTGGACAAAGTGAAGGACCAGTAAGAGTACACATACATCAAAAGGCCCCATTACGATTTACGACTCACACTATGTGCATTGTTGTATAAACACATCTATGTGCATATGTTTAACCATTGCTGTATACGTATATATATTAAGACAGAGATATACACAAACAAATATTCATGCCAAAAATCGCCATATACGTCAACCCAACATTAACAAAAAATCGATTAAGTCACTTAACAATATTTAAGTTTAATAAAGTCACTCGACTTCATTTGTCTTATTTTAAAAAAAATATATTAAACACAAACCAGTAAAGAAAGACCAAATAAAAGTCTGTTCACCCGGAAAAATGAAGTTGACAGAGTGGCAGACTATTAAACACAAAAGTTGTTAAATTACTTGATCGAACTCTTTTCCGAAGTTGGGGAGATTTATTTTTAACGGTTTCCCTGTTCATGCAGATATAAATGTGCGTACTTATATATCCACATACGTGCGTACCTATGTGTACTTATCATTTTATCTACACGGTGCTGGGGCAATGGAGATGTGATTAAGGTCATACTATAATGGCGTGACTTGTGACTTGTGAGTTGAACTGAAAATGTAACGTTAAGAAGACACTTACCGTTACATCGTCCCAAGAGAAGTAGCTCTGTAAGAGAACTTTATCAAGACGGAGTAAACAAAATTTTGCAACTCTTTCCATTTTCTCCTCAATAGTAATCGCCGGAAGATCATCAGCATTGGAACATATCTTCTCGGCAATTTCAGATGTAATGGACAAAATGACCACACATATTCTGCCATGAACCAGACACTTTTGAAGACACTCATCATGCCATTTTTCTGATTGAAAACAAATATCAAATGGATTCCCTTTATGTGTTAACATAACATGGTCATCAACTTCCTCGGTTTTTGTAACATCCTCAACAAAGAGCATGGGCTTCACCTCAACAAAAGCTCTACCACATTACAACCAAAATAATTTTTAGTTTTCATATACCTAAGAGAGTTTCCATTAGCCTTTTGTTAGGCCCTTTATTCCATTTATAAGTTCAATTCAGATACAAAGGCGCACCTTTTTGGCAGATCAGGGACAAATACATACAAGAAGACTGGATTTAGGACTCCAGAAAGACGTTTTTGATCCAAATTTAGTAGCTTCATCTGACCAAGAATAGCTTTTTGCTTTTCTTTCATGCTGACTCTGTCTAAGGTCAAGGTAGACTTTGAACAATAAATGACAAACGATATGGCAGATGTACCTATTGAGCAGTTGAACGACTTTGCAATAGCTTCACTGTTTACCAGGGCTTGTTCTAGTTCAGCAGTGGGGCCCCCACTACATAGTGACATGGTAGGAGGGTCAAGTCCCAATTGCCCGGCCATGTGAAGTACCTCTTTATGCAAAGTCGCCTACAAAAGAGCAGATTGTAACCACAAGAAATTTCTCAAAGATATATTATGTCACCAATGAAGGGTATTGTAGGAATTTAACAGCTATGTTACCTGGCTATAAGGTCCAATGCAACTAGGAGCCCATGAAGAGATGCTTTGAACATGAAGTACTTTCTTAGTTTGATCATTTGCTACCAGCACTTCCACATAAGCCTTCCCAAGACCAACTTGATGAAGAGGAAGTTCGATTGTACTGCGGGATGGCACGCCAAACCGACATTTCTCCTGAGTTATGAAACTCACATATGTTTCATTTGCAATAGCAAACATATTCATATCTGAGATGTACAGGTGAATGTAAACTACATTCTCCCAAGAAAAACCAATTTCGCTAAGCTGTGATTCAATTTTCAGTAAAACGGTCTTCAAATCCTCCTGCAGACCTGTCTCAACAGAAGAAATATGTTCAAGATGTTAGGATAAGAATTAAGGAAGCACAAGTTAACTGGGTAATTTCTAGTTATAAGAATAGCTCACCCACTGAAGTCCCATTCGAGTCCTGCAGCCAGCAACATATAGAGAAAGTATTCTTCTTTTTAGTTTTTGACATATGAGGTTTATGCTTTTCAAGTTCAGCCACATCATAGGCAAAATCGGATGACTGGCTCTTGGCTTCAGATATATCTGGAGATTCGTTTTGTACTTCAATTATAGAACCCATATTCTCCAGATTGAAACCATTACTTGTGTTAACATCACTTACAGAAGCAGATTTAGATGTATCTTCACAATGGAAGGTTAAGGGGTGAAGGATCCCCACAGGAGCGATGGAATTTGAATCATGAAGTACAAGTTGGAATTCATCTAGAACAATTCGAGCATACTGGAAGAAATCAAAGGTAAAAACACAAACATGAACAGACAGATACATAGATACTATGAGTCACCAAAAAAACCACAATTCATATGAAACTTACTTTAAAGAGGGGACAATCAAGAGTCAATGTTTCATATTCTCCCCCTTCACCACATACATTACTACCATATAACCTGCCAAAAAACGCTAATAACTCTAAAGACTGGTAATAAGAGCAAGTCAAAAGTCATTCAAGCAAACAACATACTCATTTAACTTAAGAAGGTGTGGCCATAGGTATGACATCTCTTTTCCCAAGTGCTTTGAAGGATCTAAACCAACAGCTGCAACCTACAATTGTTTAAGGGAATTGATGTCAGGTTAGATGACTACTAGAAGGGGAGCAACATAGTCTAATAAAGAGTAAATTCAGAGTGAAAAATCAGAGCATTATACCTTTACTGTGATAGCGATAATGCCAGTTTCAATCTGATTTTGGCCCAGGAAAAAAGAAATTGAGCAGAGGAAATGCTTAGTACGGGTAAAGATCATTTTACAAGATATCTCATATAAGATTATAAAAAAAAACAAAAAAAAAACGCGTAGGTACCATTTTCTGTAAAAGCAGTGATTGATCCAACTTCCATAAATATGCTAGAGAAATGAGCCCAAGTCTTGAACAAACATTTTCTACTCGTAATCTTTGATAGTCGGAAGCAATTGCACCAGATGAGACTGCTGTTATAGAAGGTATCTGTTTTTTAACTTCTTTTAACAGGATAAACATGTCCTCTACTTCATCACCGGGAGTCGTGTCATAGCTTAGGTCATGGCGCCTATATATTCAGCAATTTTGTAAATAAGAAGAGATAATAATAGAGTCCAGGGATAATCTAGACAGTGCATAACAAAAATTCAGACCATAAAGAAACTTTTAAGATATGAAATCAACACAGAACTACCTAATGTAAACCCTAGAATTCTAAATGCCATAACCAATTAAACTGAAGAGAAAATCATAAAAGAATGCTGTGAAATACGTAAAATTACGACAAGTTGATTTTATGAACAAAATATTTAAACTCAAGTGTGGCTTTCTTGACATAACTTTAGGTCTTGCTTGCCTCTTTTTTTTAGTTTAATTTGCCGGCACAATTAATAGTATATCAAAGAGATTACAGTTGCTCTTCTGTAGATCTGTAATGTCATACACCTGTAGAATTGGTCATTTCACAATGGTTTGGTGACTAATTGTATGATAAAACAGGGATAATCAGATTGAAGTACTAAGTTTTTAAGATTATATGGACATATAACTCTACCACTTACCCAAAAAAATGTTACAGTTAAGAAGAACAAGATAAACATGCAAACGATATATTTTCTAAAGAACTTCCATGTATTTCTTTGGAAGTGTATATTTACCAAAAATATAACTAAAATAGCACTGCTGAAAGAGTTCCATTTACATAACTTGCCTGGTTGATCCTTGTATTCTCCGTCTAAACAAAGGCACTCCCATGCACTTCGCATAACTGACAACAATTTGATGGCCAACCTGAGACATATCAAGCAATATGACCAAGTAATAAGTTTAGCACATAATAGTAATCAAACTGTGTTGCAATACAATCTCAAACATGTTTGCCTCAATATTAATGTGAATATGTTTTATGGTTAGTCCAAATCATTTGAGGTATGGTTATCTTTAACAATGATAGTCCCTAAGTAGAAATTAACGATTTTTCTTAACCAAATGGAGTAAAATTGCCCGACAAAATCGTGAAAACATAGTCAAAGATAATACAAATGTTCCTAAGCAACATAGATAATTGTATAAGTGGTACAAACTTGACATTCAGTACCAATTCATGTTCCCATAATTTTCAAGTTTCAAAATGAGGGGTATTCAATCTTCATGATAAAAGGGTGCAAACTATTTGGCGGTGTCTTCATATCCTTTTTAACCTAACCTTAACAAAGGTTCCCGGTCTGTGAGAGTCATGATCCCTTCCTAATTGGCAAGATATGCAAGTTTCATTTCCAACAAGCCAACTTTCCCATTGTATGGAAAAATAACACTACATCGTGAACAGGAACATGAATATCTAACATTGACACGATAGAACTGGTTTGTATGTAGGGAGTACACTAGGCTTACTAGAGAGGAAGATGTTGTAGATGCCACTAAAGGTTGTGCAGATGTAAGGGATAAATCTCTTGAAGCCCCCTTCCATGCTCTACATGCAAGGATACTAATTAAAATATTCACCGGATTATCATTTTATATACTACAAAGGTACTTCTAATTATTTTTATTTACTTCTTTTTTGAACGGCACATAAGGTATTTGAACTTGGCATGTACAAGAGAAATGTGAGATTGACTTGTTCAGTATGAGGTATTCATAGGATTAACATTCTAAATACTACACGAGGTATTTGAACTTGGCATGTACAAGTAAAATATGAGATTGCTTTTTTCAGACAGGGTATTAAGACCAATATGGTATCATATAAACCTCCTTATGGTATGTGTATGTATATATATACATACATATATGTTGGGGGGGGGGGGGGGGGGGCGCAATCACCAGTAATCATAAGCAATGTTTCCAAATGATCCTGAATCCAATATAGAGTAGCTTGGCCCAACCCATGACTCCTGGTAATCATGTAGCTTATAGATACCCAATTGCCATGTCTGTACATAGAGCATACTACTCTTATAACAGAGGGTACGATATCTTACAAACTCTTATCATCATGAAAAAAAATATTTGTGACCTCATGAGAGGAGGACTTACAGTTTGATACATGTAGCTATCAAGCTCATCCACGGAATCATTAGCCGGTAGCAAGTTTGCCAATGCAACAACCTACAGTACACGCATTTTATATATATAAGTAAAATTCGCTACATATACACACCAATGTATAGACATGGAAAGTGCCGATATGCAGATGTACCTCGTGGCCATATTCGATACATTTCATCATGGCAAAGCAGCTGTCTTTGCCACCACTTACTAACCCTACCACCTTCATCTTCTCTTCACAGTACAATTCAGCCAATCCGACGACAGTTTAAGATTCCAACTAAGCTAGAAAGTTAGCAGCCTCGTTAGAGCAAATATATGCACGTGTATATGTTTACTCATTAGCCCTACTTTCAAGTTATATATAAGTTTAATGGCCATATAATGTTGGCTCATTATAATCATATAAACCTTTTTAGTTTCAAATCACACTCCCAATTTTTATTTTTTTTAAATACCGTCTTTCGGTTATTTAAATCATGATTATGACTTATGAGACTGTTGTCACATCAGTTATCATTCTTATTTCATCATTTTGATACATACATACATACATACATACATACAATTTGATATGTAAAGTTATTACTAAACTCAAAAGTAAAATTATTAACAAATCAGAAGTTGTAGATAAATAAATAAATAAAACATACTTTGTAGTTGTTAAACTGGTGATCGGATAGACGGTGAAGCAGGCGGAGCAACGGCGGGTGGAATCGGGAAATTCGGGTAATGGAATTGAAATGAGTGATAGATGTTGAAGGAAGTATTAAATTCTGATTCCTGCAAATAAATACGGAGTAAATAAAGTGTGCTTGACTGCTTTCACTTGACAGTGACCGCCATATTTTCCGGCGACTTTGACTGACCAAAAATAATAAAGGGGTGTTTGGGATCTCGCTTTATCTATAGAAAAAGTTATCACACCATGTGAAAAATGTAATTTTTATTAGTTACCTGCTTTAAATAAAAAACTAATAATGAAAAAAATAGGCAATACATAGCAATCCCAATATTGAGTAAGGGATGTGCACGGTTTGGTCTAAATCGGCTAAATCATTTAAACCGAGGTAATTGAATGGATTGGTCGGTTTGAAATCAAAATTTTGAACCGTCGGTTTGTTTTTTTCATAAACCATTCGTACGGTTTGGTTTTGGTTTTAGACATTATACAATCCGGTAAAACCAAACCGGACCATTTAATTATAATAATAGTAAGTTTATATTTATTAACAGTTAATACTGTAAATTATATATATTTGTTATTTATTAAAGCTCTAAACAACTAACAAAGTTGAAAATTTTTAAATTTTTATCCTCATTTTTTAAGGATAAGGTTTAGTTTAATTTACTAAGCTAATATTTGGCAATTAATCACAAGTTAATTATTACAGATTCATAACAAAAAATTCTAATTTAATGTATCCCGTTGTATATATATGATTTGTCCGGATTTTCCTTCCTCTCGATCATCATCTTTGTATTTTAGGTATTTTGCATTTTCATCTTGATTGTATTGTTATCAAGTTTATATAACTTTTGTAAAATTTTTAATCATAATTGTGTGCAACATTTGCAATTTGTTATGTTTGTTTTGTCTAACAAGACTTGTGAATATTTTGTTATGTCATTATATCGAATCTTAAATACTATGTATTACTATATACTTTTATATAGTTATTTTTTATTTAAAAAAAACGTTTAACCGTCCAAACCAAACCGGTTTAATTGGTTTTAGTTGGTTTGGTTTGACATAACAATTTGGACGGTTTGGTTTGAAAAATCATTAAACCGTATGTATTGGTTTGGTTGAGATTTTAGCTAAAACTGTCCAAACCGGACCATGCATATTGAGTATAGGGTTTATGGTAAGCGATTGTTTGGCTCGTGAAAGCTGAGTAGTTTTTTCCAAACAACATTAACATAAATAAAATACAATAATGGTCAAATTTTAGAGTATATATCTATAAGTTTTTCTAATATGTATCTTAAGAGGACACATAAAATGCATTTATTACATCTCGTAAATTGAAAAAGTTATCAAGATTTTTCTTGAAAAATGTATTTATCAAATCCCGATAAGAATCTTGTTATTTTTTTCAATTCCCGAGAAGAATATTGTTACCTTTCTCAATTTACGAGGTGCATTAAATGTATTTTATGTGTGCCATTAAGGCACATATAAGAAAAACTCTATATTTATATATGGACACTTATTTAAAAAAATTAATAAAATAGTCTTAGAGGGTGTTTGGGATTGCTTTTTTTAAGTAATTTTCATATTATCATGTTTAGCAAACGCAAATAATCTATTTGTAGTGTTTGTCAAATATATTTGAAAAGTGATTTTTTGCGATTAAAGATTTGGAAAACGTTGTTTTGAGGCAGCAAGGTAACACCCACTGTTTGAAAACGCAATTTTGATTCCTTGTTTTGATTTACTAGAATACCCATTAATTACCATTTACTCACTCGCTTTCACAACTGTGATTTTAAAATGCTATTATGAAGGGTGTAGATAGAGTATAAATTGTTTGCTCCATCAATCCAAAAGAAATACTCGTAATAAATTAATATTTTAAAAATATTCCAATGATCATTTACCAAAGAGTAATCTGCTTGGTTTAGTTTTTTATTTTCAATATGCAACTTCATTGATATAATTCATGCATGCCTAATTTCGTAGTAGAATAATCCATATTATTAGTTTTTTACTTGTAATAGCATCACATAACCTAATAATATAACTAGATTATTGTCCCGCGTAATACGCGAGTAAACATATATTATTAATGACATATTATTGTTTTAGGATATCATAATTTGATAAGCATAGATTAAATATGTTTCTAATGGGTTAATCAGTGTCATGATTCGAAAGATATAAATTAATATCATTTTAAAATAGGTTGATTTACAAATAAACAATTTCATTGAGGACTATAACATTTACAATCAAAGTTAGATATAAACTGACACTACAAATGTCTATGTATAGAGAAACAAACATACAAATTTTGATTTTATTTTCCTACAAACAATTAGTAAAACTTAAAAACTATTGTATTTAAATTATAGTTTAAACTTTAAAATTCAAGGTAACCAAATTTTTCTAGCGAAAATGGTTAAGAACTAAACATAAATTTGACTTATCTTTAAATCGTATGATTATATTAATCATTTTTTACAATCTTATCACATAATTTAATGCTTATATGAATACACACGGGATTAATACGAGTAATAAATATAAAATACAAACTATCATAAAGAAAACTTAAGAAAACAAAATATTATCTTCATATCTTGTATGAAATATCAAAGCATCAAAGTTATATTTAAGCACTACACCCATATCTTTGATATTCATTTGTTTACCTCTGAAGTTAGCTTATAATATCATCTTTTTAAAAGGTATTAAACATATATCAATTTCTCCATTAAAATAATAAATAATTTTTTCATTTTTATTTCATAATTCAACTTTAAATTTTCCTTATTAAAGTTTTCATCCTTAAAATGTCGACTTTCTGTATATATTTTCTTACTACCATAAGAAAGATACTTTTTACCTATTCAGTTAAAAGATAATTTGTTTTATAATGTATAAAATTCAAACTAACAAACAATTAAATATGAAAAAACAATTTAAGAAAACATATATAAAAGTTAAAGAAATTCTCCAATATATATTTAAAAAATTATAGTCAAAATTAAATAAAAAAATACTTTAAAAGTCAAACATGGTATTTAAAATGGGACATATGAAGTATATTTTTAGTGGCTATTTTTTTGTCTAAATATATAAGATAGAAGAGTTAATGTTCTGTTTGATCAAAAATAAAATCGATAATAGGTTGAGGTAAAAACATGCCCAGTTGGGTTAATGTTGTGTTATTTTGAAGTATAACATGATCTCTTGCATTGCATTTAGTAGTATGTGCATCGTTAACCATTTGATAGGTCCACACGACAAACATGTTTAATTGTTTATCATATGGATTAGGATATGGTTTAATATACTTTACACAGATAACTAAATGAGCCAAATTAATTATTAGACGCTCCATGTATGAACATGATACATCTTCTCGGTCAATTGCTCACATAATCAGAATTTCCAGAGCATATAAACTTAGGGGTCTTGTTAAATATAATTCTCGGTAACATATAAATATTTGTTAAATTAAATAATAAACTTATATAAAATACAAATTATGAACAAATTAACGTAATAAATATTGGTTATAAGTATTTAGTTTTAAATCGTTAATATCTTATTGTGTTTAGATAGAATATGGTGCACAGAATAATCAAAAAATTAAAAGATTGTAAATAAGATAACATCACCATTTTTCAACATCTTGTATCTATGTTTGTTTAATTACGATATCATAAAAATTTAGCTTGTCATTAAATATCTCTAATATATAAAAATTTTAGCAGATACCATTTAAGTTTATACTGTCACAAAAGATATAATTAACATACATAGCCTACTAATAATTTTTTTTTATTTTTTACTAATAAATTTGATACAAAATATTTTTTAAATTAATAGTATGATCAAACTTCAACATGTTTAATTTATAACTATTAGTTATATCATAAATTATAACGACAACTTAATATGTTTAACCCGCATATTACGATGAAATCATAGATCTACAAAAAAAAAGCAAAAACCTATTTTTTTTATGTTAAAAGGATGATGTAGAATAGCTAAACCATGAAAAGCAAAAAATTTGTGAAATGGAGCTGATGATGTCGATGTTTTAGAAAAGAAAAATATTAAAATTATTTTTTGGTAAGCAGAAAGTATGGTGACATATATATTATTATATTGTTATTGTTATAATTAATTACGAGGTTCTATATTTTTTTGGTAAGAAAGAAAGTATGGTGGACATATATTGATATTATTTACGTACATGATTTAGAGGGGTATATTTTGTTTAATCATATAAAGTATAAGTATTAATATTGTCATTTAATAAAGATGAAATAATTAAATTTGATCTAATGGTTATAAATCAAAGATGAAATCCATCAAAGGGTTATTGTTTGTTTAAGAATGAATTTAGGACCTTGTTATATATATATTGGTAGATGGTAAAAAAAAAACTTTAATATATTCAAATTAATGTCTCTTTTGGTCATTTTACATGGATGCTTCTAAATATTTTCATTTGCCAAACACTAAAAAAGAGATTAAATTGATTACCACAATGTCAAATAAGAAAATCAAATACAAACACTAATTTTAAAAATCACGTTTCATTAAAGCTAATTATCTGATTATAATTATTCAAAACGCATAATTTATTTTCATTAAGCAATTCCAAACACCCCCTTAGAGCTTTTTACTACCTAACCATTTTAGTAAGAGATTATAGTAGTCAATCAAATGATGTCAAGTACACTTAAGTTGACTAATCAGTGACTTAATGCACGGGAAATTGTATGTTGCAAATCTGCAAGGTATTAATATGAAAGACGGAAGATCAAATAGATAAGAAAACAAAAATGTATATTTTTTTGAACAGTTATAAATTTTATTAAGAAAACTTAGTCAAGACGCCAAATCAAGAACAATTACAAAAGAATTATATTATAAGGGACGAACTCATTGACCATATCGACAAAGAGACATTAGACTTTTTGCTACGACTAAATATCCAAAGAAAATACAATGAAACAAAAGATTGAAAAACTACAAGATTGATTTTCACGATATATTATGTATAATCAAGTATGTAGCATTGAGACACGTTGTTTCCTTTCTAATGTATTTGATTTATTGATATATAAACAAATACAAGGATTGTTGCGGAACAAAGATAAACACCCAAGTGTAAGTATCTAAACAATCCCGAAAAACAAGTGATCTAAATAACTTGGAAATACTCGTAAGTTTTACTTAGAGTATATCTCACAAGTTGCAATGTTAAAGTTTCAAGTCTTTTGCAAGTTGTGAAAAGACTTTGTATTTATAGACCAAGTCCATGATGACATGGACAAGATCGTATAAAAGTGGTTGTGAGCATTTAAGGAATTAAACTTAATTCCTTACATGCTTGTACTAGGAAGAGTATATAAGTCAGTTGATGTGACTTATAGTACTATGTTCCAAACCTATACTTTTACCTTGTATCTTTTATTAATAGATAAATCTATTAACTGGGTAAAGGTATGTAAAGTAAAAAGTCTTCCTCGTAATCAGTGTAAAGTGTTGTAAATACTTTACACTGAGATGCTTCAGTCTTCGATCTGGTAGAATCACTCTTTGCTCGCTTCTGAGATGATTCTCTTCTTCATACTTCAGTCTTTGACTTCAGAATGAATGCTTCAGATTTATCTTGATCTGAACTGAAGTGAAGCTTCAGTGAAGGAATTATGAGACATCTCAGAATTCTGTACAAACGTCTTCACTAAACTTCAAGCTATTTCTGAACAAATTATACTTGGTCGATTTCCGACCTAACAAATTCCTCCTATTTGTTCTGAAATAGTGCATGCATCTCAGACTTCTATCTATACATGTTTGTAAGTCTGAAATGCAAGTTTTTGTTTAAGTTGTATTTTTTTTTATATATATATTGGTAGATGGTAAAAAAAAAACTTTAATAATATTCAAATTATATGTCTCTTTTGGTCATTTTACATGGACTGCTTCTAAATATTTTCATTTGCCAAACACTAAAAAAGAGATTAAATTGATTACCACAATGTCAAATAAGAAAATCAAATACAAACACTAATTTTAAAAATCACGTTTCATTAAAGCTAATTATCTGATTATAATTATTCAAAACGCATAATTTATTTTCATTAAGCAATTCCAAACACCCCCTTAGAGCTTTTTACTACCTAACCATTTTAGTAATAAACTATAGATGATTAACTAAACGACTGACAAGTACAACTAATCTTGATGGACAAGTTAAGTTTACGATCCAGATATGGATAACAAGAAACAAATGACTTAACGTAAATAACAAGAACTAAATGGCAGAAACTATATAAAGATATATATATGTATAATCAAGTATGTAGCATTGAGACACGTTGTTTCCTTTCTAATGTATTTGATTTATTGATATATAAACAAATACAAGGATTGTTGCGGAACAAAGATAAACACCCAAGTGTAAGTATCTAAACAATCCCGAAAAACAAGTGATCTAAATAACTTGGAAATACTCGTAAGTTTTACTTAGAGTATATCTCACAAGTTGCAATGCTAAAGTTTCAAGTCTTTTGCAAGTTGTGAAAAGACTTTGTATTTATAGACCAAGTCCATGATGACATGGACAAGATCGTATAAAAGTGGTTGTGAGCATTTAAGGAATTAAACTTAATTCCTTACATGCTTGTACTAGGAAGAGTATATAAGTCAGTTGATGTGACTTATAGTACTATGTTCCAAACCTATACTTTTACCTTGTATCTTTTATTAATAGATAAATCTATTAACTGGGTAAAGGTATGTAAAGTAAAAAGTCTTCCTCGTAATCAGTGTAAAGTGTTGTAAATACTTTACACTGAGATGCTTCAGTCTTCGATCTGGTAGAATCACTCTTTGCTCGCTTCTGAGATGATTCTCTTCTTCATACTTCAGTCTTTGACTTCAGAATGAATGCTTCAGATTTATCTTGATCTGAACTGAAGTGAAGCTTCAGTGAAGGAATTATGAGACATCTCAGAATTCTGTACAAACGTCTTCACTAAACTTCAAGCTATTTCTGAACAAATTATACTTGGTCGATTTCCGACCTAACAAATTCCCCTATTTGTTCTGAAATAGTGCATGCATCTCAGACTTCTATCTATACATGTTTGTAAGTCTGAAATGCAAGTTTTTGTTTAAGTTGTAAAAATTTTCTAAGTACATCTTATAGATCATTGATGTCTCAGAATTTTACTTGTGGTTTTCTAACTTAAACTTACCATCTACTTATTGGTTACAATTTGCAACATATATATACAAACTGAAATGTTTGTTACAAATGTAAATATATTACAAGTACATGATAAACTGAAAAGAAACTACTTCTTGGCAGGCCTTGAACCAGAAGGTGCCTCAGTAGGTTTTCTCTTCAGTGGAGAATGATCCTTCTTTTCAAACAACCTTCCTTCAATTTCTACCTTGGCCTGCATCTTTTGTTGTATTCTTGCTAACCATGCACCAATCAAGGTAGATTTAGGCTTCCCCTTCAGAATCTGGATCATCTCCCTATGCTCAGAAATCCCAAACTCGTGCACTGAAACCTGATGGTATTTTTCAGCTGCCCTTCCTTCTCTTTTAACAACCAAGTCAAAAAGTTTCAATCCATCAGCTTTTGTTACTTCCATATCAATTATTTTGGCTGAATGAGATCGATGCTTCATATAATGCTCATATTGATCTCTTTCATGTTTTCTTTCAATTTCAATAGCATCATCAGACATTGGTTTGAAGGTAGAAAGATCAGCATCACGAACACTCTTTCTTGATGATCTTGGTCCAGTCACTTTGGGCTTAATGGTTGGTCTGAGCAACTCTTTCTCAACCTTCAGAATTTCGGCCAGAATATCCTTCCTTTTGATCGCCATTTCTTTTTCTCTATTTTTCTTTAAGTCTTCAATGGACAACTTAAAGGTCAGACTTTCTAACTTTTGTTCCAGAGGAGAGTAGTTCATCCCACACTCATACTCAAGCATATCAACAATAGCCTTTTGCACTCTTGGATCATTTTTGATTTTCAAGTATCTTTCCAATGATAAACCAAGAGCTGCAGCATCTATATGATCAAGGGTCCCCATCTTCAGATGTTGTTCCCTTTCTCTTTCCTTGTTTTCCCTCCACATAATAAATTGATTGGAAACCTGCTTTTGCAAAGCTTCCAACTTCTTACTATCAGCCTCAAGATCGTGCAAGGGATAACCATGCTCATCCACATTCTCACCAACAATGATTCCAGAACCCTTAGAACTTTTCTTTGGTTCTTCTACTTCTTTGCATTTTCCCTTGTCTTTCTTCTGAACTTGTTCCCCCTGAACTGAGGCACTACCAGATGGTACCTCAGTTTGCTTCTTGGTTGCTTCAATCATTTCTTGAGTACTAGCCAGCAAACCAATAGGCACACTTCCCCCTTTGGGAATCTCTGAAGGCATTTTAGCATAAAGGTCAATTAAAGTTTTAATTGCCTTCAGTGGTTCCCAACTTTGTTGTTCTAGGCAATCACATATACCCTTTGCCATTGTAGCAAACTGAGCCCTTAATCTGAATGAAGAATTAAGGTTCAGTGCTTCTTGATCTTTTACATCCTTCAACATCTTTCTATCTTCTTCAGTGAAAGAAGCAGGGGGAGGAGGAGCAATAACAGTTTCTTTCTTCAGAAGAGTTAGAATTTCATCTAACTGTTTGGACTGATTCTGAACTGAACCTTCAAGCTTAGACACTGAATCTTTTACTTCATTTACAGCCTTGTCCATTTTGTCTTTTGTGTCTTTGGTCAGTTCAGCAATCATCATTCTAACTTCCGCACCAACCTTCTCAGAAATGGATTCTGAAATCTGAGCAGCTAGATTCTGAGTTAGCTCAGACTTCAGATTATCTAAAATACTAACACTTATAGAAGCCCCAAGTTCTTTCTCATTTACAGCCTTGTCCACTTTGTCTTTTGTGTCTTTGGTCAGTTCAGCAATCATCATTCTAACTTCCGCACCAACCTTCTCAGAAATGGATTCTGAAATCTGAGCAGCTAGATTCTGAGTTAGCTCAGACTTCAGATTATCTAAAATACTAACACTTATAGAAGCCCCAAGTTCTTTCTCATTTACAGCCTTGTCCACTTTGTCTTTTGTGTCTTTGGTCAGTTCAGCAATCATCATTCTAACTTCCGCACCAACCTTCTCAGAAATGGATTCTGAAATCTGAGCAGCTAGATTCTGAGTTAGCTCAGACTTCAGATTATCTAAAATACTAACACTTATAGAAGCCCCAAGTTCTTTCTCATTTACACTTGGCTTCTGAACCAACTCATGCACTTCTCTTCCAACAGCCATAAAATCTTGCTTCAACAGCTGAACACAAGATGTCAAGTTTGCAACCACCGAAGCTTGCACATCTCTCTTTGTTAACCTGAAGGCTTCTTTGATTGCAGAGCTCACCTTGTTGCAAGTCATCACCAGCTCATTCAGCTTCCCAACTACTAGTCCTTCGTTTCCAGCAACCTTGGTTAACTCAGTTCCAAGAAACATCTGAGCACCTTTCATATCAGCCACTGAAACTAGTATTGGCAGTTAGAGACTTGGTTAAATCCTCCACCCTAAGAATAAGACTTTGGACTTCGGTTTGAGTTTTCTCTAACTGTGCTTCTACATTTAAAGGAGGTGGGGGCTGTGCAGAAGCAGGAGCAACAAATGGTAAATTACCAAGCCCTTTCAGAACATTGTTCAGTTGTAAATCAGTAGGACTCTCAGATTCTGTTTCAGAATCCAAGTCCGTTTCTATTTGGGCATCATACTTAATAGGCGGTGGGAGTTGGTGAATTTGGGGGTGAAGAAATTGAAGTGATGGAGTGAAAGATGGATCGGTGACATAGGCAGGAGTAGTGCCTGGTGGAAAAAATGGATGTTGATGAGATGGAGGTGGTGGAACATAAGGATTAATATCTTGTTCTTGTTGGATTTTTGGGGGAGGAGGAGGGGCGTTTGCGAGGATGGTGGCTGGCTCAGAATCAGATTGATTCGCCTCCAATAATCCCTCGTCAAACTCAAAATCAGCAAGAGAATCAAGATTCTCCTGAGGTAGCTCATCGTCATCCCAGAAAGCATTCACTTTTACAATCTGGTCAGATATGCTCTGGTTTGGGTCACTAGTACCCGCACCAGTTTCTGGTTCAACATCTGCAGAAGCAGGTGCATCGTTACCAGATTCAACGATTGGCAACTTTTCTTTAGGTCGACTAACGGGTCTCACATTCTTTTGTGGCCCACTTAGTGACCTTTCTGAACCAGCTAGTGTGGCTGAAACAGTTTTATTAAATACCTGAAGCATAGCAGAAGAGAGTTCAGGCTCATTTTCAGCAGTGGATGCCTTTGAGAAATCTCTGCTGTATTCTGGTACTGAAGCTTCAGGTCCAAGCTTGATTATATTCTTCACCAAGAATATCCATGAAACACAAGCTCATAAATCTTGGAAAGGCGATATGCAGACTTCTCTTTCCTTTTAATTTTGTAACCAGCTGAGAAAAGAGAATCTCAGCAAAGTCTGCATGTATCCCATTCCAAATATAATACCCCATCTCAACTTGGGGTAATGAAAGTTGGTCCAACCCTCCATGGTTGCCACCAAGACTTTCCACAATCTGGGTCCAGAAGAACCTCCAGCAATTGCCAAATCCATACATAAATATGTGTCCGGAGGTCTTCAGATTACCATCAGCATCCTCCATATCGCCATGACCGGTGGCGACTAGAACCTCCCTGAAATTGACTCTTTTGAGTCGTTTAGCATATACCTGGGAAGGTTTGAGGTAGTTCAGATGAAGGGAATTTCTGAACCCCTCAAGAGTGATAACACATTGCTTGGTGCCCTCATTGAGAGTGAAGGAGATGGATTGTTCATATTTGCTCACCACAGCAGTATACCAGAATTCAAGCAAGTATCGATGATACAATGCTTGAGGATTAGCGGTCAGAGCATAATGGAAAGGGGATTTCTCCCAAAAATTATTGATTCTTCCCATTAGCGTTTTGGATTTCACATTTAATTGAGCCAAGAAATTGCTCATGTTAAATCGAATTTGTGAAGGAGTGAAATTCTTTGGCCATGTGGCAGATGTTTTCACATCATTTGATGGAGTATATTTAAAATTTATGAGCGATTTGGGTTGCGAAGAAGATGATGATTTAGACATTTTAAGAATCGAAAGATGAAAGTGAAAGGAATATGAAGAGTTAAGGAATTTGAGAGTAAATATGAGAGAGATTGATGATTGGAAAGTAAATGAAAAAACGAAGTAAATGAAAGAATGAAAAGGAATTTGAATTTAAGATGGAATATAAAATGATTTTCCAATTAAAAACAATTTCTGGGGTCAAGTCCGCATTTAATGCAGAGACGTTTGATGACCCCACCCTGCAACACTTTTTCAGAAAAAGTACTCATTTCTTTCCCTTTTACGGCGCAACTTGTGTGACACATAAGCATGACCAACGTAAGTTAAAACATAGTATGCAGTGGGTCACGTGTACACACAATTGACCAAGTATCAATTAAATATCTTGAAAAGATTGTTGTATTTCAGTGATGACTAAACAAATTCTGAGCATGGTCAGTTCCAAAGAGATCTGAACCATCTCAGTTAATAAAATTCAACTGAAATAATTTTGATTTTCTGAAGTGCTTCAGTTAAATACGTTTTTCTGAGTAAAAGGTTCCCCTTCAAAATGAAGGTTTATTTTAAAGTTAGAAAAATATTTAACATTCCCCCTGAAGTGATGATCCATGAATTAATAAGCGCCAAGATAGTATCACAAAGGCGTTCGATAGCTAGGCGAGCAAAAATTACATGGATCGCTCAGACTGGTGAACCAGATCAGTGTCACTGAGGCGTTCATAACAAGATTACCAGTCTAAGAATTTAACATACCCAACTTACTGACCAGATGTTTAAAGGTTTTGACATCTAAAGGTTTTGTAAAAACATCAGCGAGTTGCTTATCAGTGGGAATAAAGTACAATTCAATATCTCCTTTCAGAATATGATCACGAATGAAATGATACCTGAGATCGATGTGCTTGGTTTTCGAGTGCATCACAGGATTGTGAGATATGGCAATGGCACTAGTGTTATCACAAAAGATTGGAGTCTTTGTGTAAGTAACACCATAATCAGTCAGCTGGTTTTTCATCCATAGAATCTGAGCACAACAACTTGCTGCAGAAATATACTCAGCTTCTGCAGTGGATAGTGATACTGCAGTCTGCTTCTTACTTGTCCAGCTTACTAATTTGCCACCAAGGAAATGACACCCTCCAGTGGTGCTTTTCCTGTCTATCTTACAACCTGCATGATCAGAATCTGAATAACCCATTAGATATAGACTAGAGCCTTTGGGATACCAAAGACCCAGTCTGGGGACACCTTTAAGGTATCTGAAGATCCTTTTAACAGCATTTGCATGTGCTTCTCTGGGATCATACTGAAATCTAGCACAAAGGCATGTTGCAAACATTATGTCTGGTCTACTTGCAGTTAAATACATCAGTGAGCCAACCATACCACGATATTTTGTATGGTCCACTGGTTTTCCATGTGGATCAGAATCCAAAGTTAATGGAGCAGAAATAGGAGTATCTTTTGATGAGACTGAATCAAATTGATATTTCTTTAATAAATCTTTGACATATTTTTCCTGGTTTATGAAAATACCATCTTCAGTTTGTTTTACTTGAAGTCCCAGAAAATATGTCAGTTCACCCATCATACTCATTTCATACTCAGAAGACATGATTTTAGAAAATTTTTCACACATCTTCTCATTGTAGAACCAAACACAATATCATCAACATAAATTTGTACTAAAAGGATATCACTTTTATCATGCAATATGAACAAAGTGTTATCAATTGCACCACGTTTAAAACCATTTTTAAGAAGATGTTTAGTAAGAGTATCATACCAGGCTCTTGGTGCTTGTCTCAGACCATATAAGGCTTTGTTCAGTCTGTACACCCAATGTGGTTTTTCTTCATTGATGAACCCTGGTGGTTGATACACATAAACAACTTCTTCTAGTTCTCCATTCAGGAATGCACTTTTGACATCCATTTGATAGACTTTAAACTGATGATGAGCTGCAAAAGCTAAGAATATTCTGATAGCTTCAAGTCTAGCAACTGGTGCAAAGTTTCATCAAAATCTATTCCCTCTTCTTGTGCATATCCTTTTGCAACAAGTCTTGCTTTGTTTCTGATGATATGACCATCTTCATCCATCTTGTTTCTGAAGACCCATCTTGTCCCAATTGGTTCCTTCTTCAGGTTACTGGGACAAGGAACGAGTTCCCATACATCGTTTCTTTTAAACTGGTTGAGCTCATCTTGCATGGCTTCAACCCAGCTTGGGTCTTGCATAGCCTCGTCAATCTTCTTGGGTTCAATTAGAGATAAGAAGCTGACGTTTAAGCATTGATCGCTTATGGCTCTTCTGGTCTGAACCCCTCTACTGGACTCTCCAATAATTTGCTCGATTGGATGTGCTTTTGTCCATTTAGAGTATTGACCAGGAAGAATACTGATATCAGTGCAAGAACTTCTCTGAGTAACTTCAGGAGGAGCTTCAGAAAATACATTTTCAGCTTCTTCTTCTTCCTGCAGATCATGACTTGCATCATGAAATTCTTCAGAATGAGGTTGCTCAGTGGAGCCTGATATCAGATGAGAAGCATCATATACATCTGATCCAATAGTTAGTTCAGAAGGTAGTTTGAAACTGACTGGAGGATAAAATGGAATGTTGCTAGGCTTGTTTATTACTGGTTCTGAACGGAGATGTTCAGAAGCATGTTCAGGTGACTGATCAGTTTCAGCAATAGGATCAGAATCACCAAAACTTATTGGACTTTCTGAGGGTGGTATAGGAATGGAATTTTTAAAGATTGCAGAATTGGATTCATCAAAGGTAACATGAATTGACTCATCAACCTTTTCAAGTCTCTTGTTAAAGACTCTAAAGGCCTTGCGATTTGATGAATATCCTAGGAAGTACCCTTCATCAGCTTTTGCATCAAATTTTCCAAGCTGATTAGAATTATTCAGAATGTATACTGGACATCCAAATACATGGAAGTATCCAATATTAGGCTTTCTATTTCTGAGTACTTCATAGGAGGTCTTCTTGTGTCTTTTGACATAAACAGATCTGTTCTGAGTGTAGCAGGCAGTTGCAACAGCTTCAGCCCATAAATTCTTGGGAAGACCAGATTCATTCAACATACTTCTAGCAGCTTCAATCAGCGTGCGATTCTTTCTTTCTACAACACCATTCTGCTCTGGTGTGTGGGCTGAGGAGAAGTTCTGAGATATGCCAGTTTCAGTGCAGAAGGACTCCAGAGTAGCATTTCTGAATTCAGTGCCATTGTCACTTCTGAGCTGACAAACTTTTCGCTTGTGCTTGAGCTCAATTTGTTTGATGAGAGCAATGATTTCAGCAGCAGCTTCACTTTTGGACCTGAGGAAAATCACCCAGCAGTATCTTGAATATTCATCAACGATAACAAGGGTATCCCATCAACAAGTTGTTTTCTAGACAACTTATTGATGTTCTTGAAGTTCAGATGGGATAATCTCTTGTGCCACAACCAGTTTGTGTCTTCATCTGCCTTTGAATAGAAACATTGTTCAGAGGTAGAAGGATTCATATCAATGACATAAATGTTTCCCTTCCTTGGTGCAATCAGTACCACCTTTCCATCTCTGTTGAATATGGTGCCTTGTGAAATATCAAATAAAACCTTGAAGCCATCATCACACAGTTGACTGACACTGATCAGGTTATATTTCAAACTGTTCACATATGCAACACGTGTGAATTTGACTTGACCATTATTCACCACACCATATCCCTCAGTTTTTCCATTACCATCATTTCCAAAAACTATTGAGGGCCCCTCTTTCACCCTATATTCCTCTAGCAGGGTCTGATAACCAGTCATGGTTCGGCCAGCAGCACTGTCCAGAAACCATATATTCTTCTTTCGGTCTCCCTGCACACAAACAAAGATTAGTTCTTTTTGGGAACCCATATTTGGATGGGTTCTCTAGACTCTCCCTTAGCAGTCTCAGATTTCTTTGGTTCATAAGGAACAGAAGGATCAAAGGGGATTTCAGTCATTATTTCAGATGACAAAAAAATAGTTGGTTTGATGGGGTTTTCAACCTTTTTCTTTTCAGATTTCTGCCTGATTTGCTTGGAAAAGGGTTTTGTATTTTGTTTTGGTTGAAGAGGAGTTTCAACATTTTTTAAACGTGCATTACAACTCTGCACTTGTCTAGCCAATAGTTGAAATTGACTTTCTAACCTTAACAAATTGATTCTTCATTAGACACCTGAGCCTTACCTGAATCTGAGGTAGATGGCTCAGTGGGGGAGAAATTTTTCTTCTTCTTTAGGTCTTTAGGAACCTTAGATGAAGTCTAAGGGGATGGCTTTTTGGATTTAGCCTTCCTTTCTGAAACAGTTGTCTGAGCTGTTTCAGATTTACCCTCATATTGTTCCTGGGCTTTATTAGTTACAGTTTTCTGCTTGCCAACTTTAGGAAAGATGATTTCAGGTTTTATTTCCTTTGGAAGAGCATCTAAATCAGTGATTATAGATGCCAAATGAAGATCACCAGACTCATATGCTGCTCTTTGTGATGCAAAAATATTTTTAATTGCAGCATCTGGCCTTGGTGCTTTCATCCAAGATTTAATAATTGCTTGTTCTTTTTCAAGGATGGATTTTAATTCTTCATTTTCCAATTCTAAAGTTGCAACCATAGACTGATAACTTTTTAGAGCCAAATGAACATCTTTCAGTTCTTTCAATCTGGCATGACTGGCGTTCAGTTCAGAAGCATTATTTTCAAACATTTTTTAAACGTGCATTACAACTCTGCACTTGTCTAGCCAATAGTTGAAATTGACTTTCTAACCTTAACAAATTGATTCTTCATTAGACACCTGAGCCTTACCTGAATCTGAGGTAGATGGCTCAGTGGGGGAGAAATTTTTCTTCTTCTTTAGGTCTTTAGGAACCTTAGATGAAGTCTAAGGGGATGGCTTTTTGGATTTAGCCTTCCTTTCTGAAACAGTTGTCTGAGCTGTTTCAGATTTACCCTCATATTGTTCCTGGGCTTTATTAGTTACAGTTTTCTGCTTGCCAACTTTAGGAAAGATGATTTCAGGTTTTATTTCCTTTGGAAGAGCATCTAAATCAGTGATTATAGATGCCAAATGAAGATCACCAGACTCATATGCTGCTCTTTGTGATGCAAAAATATTTTTAATTGCAGCATCTGGCCTTGGTGCTTTCATCCAAGATTTAATAATTGCTTGTTCTTTTTCAAGGATGGATTTTAATTCTTCATTTTCCAATTCTAAAGTTGCAACCATAGACTGATAACTTTTTAGAGCCAAATGAACATCTTTCAGTTCTTTCAATCTGGCATGACTGGCGTTCAGTTCAGAAGCATTATTTTCAAACATTTTTAGGCTTTCTGAACGCACTGTCTCAACAAATGAGATGTCAGCCTCTAAAAGAACCAAAAGGTCCAGTTTGTGTTCCTCATTCTTTTCAAAGCCAAAATTACTGACCTTTTTCATTACAATATCCACCCAGCGACCAGATTCAACATCGGATTTGACCAAATGACCTTGATCTTCTTGTGCCATGAAACACATGTCCCTAACTTCTTCATCATCATCAGATGATTCATCAGAATCTTCCCATTTTTCAGTTTTGGCAATCATACAACTGTTGCTTGAGTTGTCTTGTGCCAGAAGAGTCATATGTGCCTTTAACTTCTTGTATTTGGCCTTATAGCTGTCATCAGATTTCTGAAAAATAGAATGGTTAGGAGCAGATTGTGATGATGATGGTTGACTAGATCTGCATTCCTTCATGAAATGTCCTTTCTTGCCACATTTAAAGCATTCAAGATTAGACTTGTCAATAGAAGTGCTGGAAGCAAAAGGTTTGCCAGCTCGATTTGATTTGGCCTTAAAACGATTGAACGTTTTAGCCAGCATGGCAACCAGGTCATCATTGTCATCCTCATTACAATCACGAGTAACATTACCAGAGACACCAGTTTTTAACATTTCAGAAACCATCTTCTTCATCGAGTCAGAAATGTCACTCTCAGAAGATAGTAGAGCATTATTATGTGGTTCAGAATACTGAACCATACCAGAACTGGTAGAAACATGATTTTTGGCATCTTGCTCAGCCAAAGCTCTCTCAGCTTTGTTCTCTTCAGTATATCTGAAGGCTCCATAAAGGGAAGCAAGAGTGTGACTGTGCAAAGTTTTGCCTTGTCTCAAGACCAAGATTAAATTTTCCCATTTAGAAGGTAAAATATCACAAAATTTTTCCAACAAAATTTCTTTATCTTTGGTTACACCCAGGGCTTTCAGTTGATTTACCAGATTTGTAAATCTGATGTAAGTTTGAGTTAAAGATTCCCCAGGGACAGCAAAGAAAGACTCATATCTTTTGTTTAAAGCAACTTTTCTTGTGACAATTGTCTCATTTGTGCCTTCAAACTGTGTCATTAGTTCCTCCCACATTAATTTGGAATTTTCAAGTAAAACAATAGTGGGCATTAGGGTTTCAGGAACTGCATATAAAATCATATTTTGTAACTTAGTGTCAAGGTCTACAAGTCTATGATCTTCCTCAGACCAATGATCCTTCTCCTTAGGTGACTGCCTAGGAGTCCCATCGGTATTTCTGACAACAGTAGAAGCATTCATGGGGACAAAGGGTCCTTCTTTTAAGATATCGGGCAAATGTCTTTCAACACCAGCAATATACTTTAGCATGCATGTTTTCCATGTTTGAAAGTTTTCACTGTTCCCATCAAACTTGGGAACATGATTATTTGGAAAGTGTACGTGTACATTATGTGATGGTATATTGTTGTTGATGACAGGGGGTGGAGTAGTGTTATTAGGGTCAGGTCGTTCTTGTTGAAAGTCAGCCATCTATGCAGATCAAAGGTTAAGGAATTGATATAATTCAACCTTGCTGCTCTGATACCAATTGTGAGTCCCAAATATAGATGATTAACTAAACCCGACTGGCAAGTACAACTAATCTTGATGGACAAGTTAAGTTTACGATCCAGATATGGATAACAAGAAACAAATGACTTAACGTAAATAACAAGAACTAAATGGCAGAAACTATATAAAGATATATATATGTATAATCAAGTATGTAGCATTGAGACACGTTGTTTCCTTTCTAATGTATTTGATTTATTGATATATAAACAAATACAAGGATTGTTGCGAAACAAAGATAAACACCCAAGTGTAAGTATCTAAACAATCCCGAAAAACAAGTGATCTAAATAACTTGGAAATACTCGTAAGTTTTACTTAGAGTATATCTCACAAGTTGCAATGCTAAAGTTTCAAGCCTTTTGCAAGTTGTGAGAAGACTTTGTATTTATAGACCAAGTCCATGATGACATGGACAAGATCGTATAAAAGTGGTTGTGAGCATTTAAGGAATTAAACCTAATTCCTTACATGCTTGTACTAGGAAGAGTATATAAGTCAGTTGATGTGACTTATAGTACTATGTTCCAAACCTATACTTTTACCTTGTACCTTTTATTAATAGATAAATCTATTAACTGGGTAAAGGTATGTAAAGTAAAAAGTCTTCCTCGTAATCAGTGTAAAGTGTTGTAAATACTTTACACTGAGATGCTCCAGTCTTCGATCTGGTAGAATCACTCTTTGCTCGCTTCTGAGATGATTCTCTTCTTCATACTTCAGTCTTTGACTTCAGAATGAATGCTTCAGATTTATCTTGATCTGAACTGAAGTGAAGCTTCAGTGAAGGAATTCTGAGACATCTCAGAATTTTGTACAAACGTCTTCACTAAACTTCAAGCTATTTCTGAACAAATTATACTTGGTCGATTTCCGATCTAACAATTTCACTGTAAAATTGTTTCCATATCTCCGTTTGAATTCACCTGCGCCAATTCCATACCAATAAACCATCAGATAATCTATTATAAACTTTAACATCTAATGAATATAGTTGAGCGAAATAAGAAACAAGTGTGTCAATGTCCACCCAATATTGTTCTTAGAATTTGTTAGGTACCCCCTAGGCCCCTACCCACCTTGTGAGACATGGCATGGGTAGGAAACGTAGAAAGACTATGAACTTTTGCAAAAGTTGAACAAATCTTTGCCCACATTCTATTAATTTGAGTTTGTTAGTAACGAGACAACCATTCCCGTGTATAGCTTGAAATAAAGTATAGTGTTTAAGTATTACATTATTTATTTCAATATATTTACATTTTTACATGTGTGTTACAAGTTTTTTTTTATTATTTATTTTTATGTTTTTAAGTTATCAATTCATAAAGTTTTTTGTATTTGCATTTATTTAACAATTATTTTGTTTTAAATATGTCATTAAACTCTCGTGTATTTGACAGAAGTCTAAATCTAATACCTAAGTACACAACATAAGTAGGGATGATCAAGAAATCCTAAGTCCCGATATCGAACCATGGTACCGAATCTCAATTGAGACTGAGATCAATATCCATTTTGATAGTTCGTGAGATTGGGATCGGGTTAGTATCCAATACCGATACTAAACGCCATTACGGATTTGGGTCAATATTCGTTTTGCCGATTTTCGGAACTGTACCGTCGGGATTGATACCAGGATAGTTCCAGCGCCCATCCGTAAACATAAGTACACAACACAACACAACACAACAACAACATGGCATGAGTACGCCCGGACTTTTTAAACCATATCCAATCAAGTCTCCGACACCAACTCTTTGACCTTTTTCTTCTTTCTCTCTCCAAAAAGCTCCCCCCAAATCTCAAAAACACCCCCAAAATTAATCCCCCTTTTAATTTCATTCCACCGCATAATTAATTAATTGATTAATTAGTACCTACTCCTTCCAGCTCGCTTTCCCAATTCCAAACTTAATTAGATCCACTCTCAAGTTTCACCAAATTAGGGTTTCTATTTTCAAGTTTTGGGGATTTTAAGTAATTAGGGTTTCCATTTTGAATTGAGCTAATTGATTATGTTATGAGCTACCAAACATCAGACTTTGAAGTTAAATTAAGGAATTAGTGTGATTCTAGGGATAAAGTTTGTATCTTTTTTGTAAAATAATTGGGGTTTTTTAATCATTTTATGAAGTTGTGAAGGAAAGATGTTTTATTCACAGTTTATATTAGCTAAAAAAGGTCCTTTAGGGACTATATGGATTGCAGCTCATTTGGAAAGGAAGCTTAGAAAAAATCAAGTTGCAGATACTGATATTGGTGTATCTGTAGGTAATATTTATTGTTTTTTTCATCATTTATTACTGGATTTTTCATAAAGTTTGTTACTTTATATGTATTTATTTAACAATTATTTTGTTTTAAATATGTCATTAAACTCTCGTGTATTTGACAGAAGTCTAAATCTAATACCTAAGTACACAACACAACACAACACAACAACATGGCATGAGTACGCCCGGACTTTTTAAACCATATCCAATCAAGTCTCCGACACCAACTCTTTGACCTTTTTCTTCTTTCTCTCTCCAAAAAGCTCCCCCCAAATCTCAAAAACACCCCCAAAATTAATCCCCCTTTTAATTTCATTCCACCGCATAATTAATTAATTGATTAATTAGTACCTACTCCTTCCAGCTCGCTTTCCCAATTCCAAACTTAATTAGATCCACTCTCAAGTTTCACCAAATTAGGGTTTCTATTTTCAAGTTTTGGGGATTTTAAGTAATTAGGGTTTCCATTTTGAATTGAGCTAATTGATTATGTTATGAGCTACCAAACATCAGACTTTGAAGTTAAATTAAGGAATTAGTGTGATTCTAGGGATAAAGTTTGTATCTTTTTTGTAAAATAATTGGGGTTTTTTAATCATTTTATGAAGTTGTGAAGGAAAGATGTTTTATTCACAGTTTATATTAGCTAAAAAAGGTCCTTTAGGGACTATATGGATTGCAGCTCATTTGGAAAGGAAGCTTAGAAAAAATCAAGTTGCAGATACTGATATTGGTGTATCTGTAGGTAATATTTATTGTTTTTTTCATCATTTATTACTGGATTTTTCATAAAGTTTGTTACTTTATATGTATTATTATTAAGTTCATTAATCTGTTTCTTTTTTAAAGTATTGATCTATCTTTGTTGAGTATCTATTTATTCGAGTAGTTTAGAATTCAACCGGGAAAGTGGTTTGTAGCCTTGAAGTCTTTTATTATCTTTTCTCCGTTAAAAGTTGTGAACTTTGCGGCCTACTTGTCGAGAATCATACCTTTGTTATACTAGGGGACTGAGGGAGTACCAAGTAGCTTTAAGTTCTATGTTTTTGCTTTTCAGTTTTATAAATGATTTAGTCTTCTAGGGAAGAATTGGTAGATTTATTTTTTTGTTTGGAAGAAGCAAATGAAACAGGACCTGCTGATTCTAGGAAACCCACGTTATTCTTATAGTGTATCGTTTATGTATCCTATGGAACTACAGAGTAATAGGTGTAACATATAAGAAGCTTTATGCAATATTGCTATAGGTAGCTTTCTTTTAACCAAATTTGTCTAATGACCACTACTTTAAAGGTAATACTCCTGATCGTAAAATAATGGTTGTTTTTTTATATTGTGAACTGAATATTAGCCATTGGCATCTTTACACTCAAGAAAGTCTTTGAAAAGTATTCTATGCATAAAAGCTGTGCATCTAACAAATCTGGATATCCACAAAGAGATGTTAGTTAAACATTGTGAACTTGTTATATGATACGAACCCATCCCATGATAGGCTCGCATCAAGCCATAAGCTAGATGTAGAGCTCACTCCCAAAAGCTAGCTCAAAGGAGGAGGGGACACCTAGACTTATAAACCACCAACCAATCCTGTACTTGGCCGATGTGGGATCGTAACATTATATAGGTATCCTTGAGGCTTGAATCATATGTTAAGTATGTGTCTTACACTCATACTGTCGTTATATATGTAAACACGCGGTAAATGATATGTTGTATATTTTATTTTTATGTTGGCCAGTTTTTATCCTTGTGTATTACTGCTTCAGATCAAGCTTAGTCTAAGTATGTATTACAATACAAGCAAGTACTTGAAAATAGATAGAGAAACAAATGGCTGGCTGGACTTATGCTTTTAACAATATAAATTGCTTTACTTCTTAAATTAATTTTGGTTTTGGCAGACTCGATTCTCTTCCCTGAGATGCCTATTGCACTTCGGTTGTCCAGTCATCTTTTGCTTGGTGTGGTTAGGATATACTCAAGAAAAGTCAATTACCTTTTCGATGATTGCAGTGAGGCTTTGCTTAAAGTGAAGCAAGCCTTTCGTTCTACGGCGGTTGACTTGCCACCTGAAGAATCTACTGCTCCATATCATTCAATCACCCTGCCAGAGACTTTTGATCTAGATGATTTTGAGCTTCCAGACAGTGAAAGTTTGCATGGGTTAGTGTGTCAATAACTTGTTTTTGTTTCTTGTTTTTTAAGATATTCAAGTGAAGCATCTGCACGTGTAGTCATTGTGGGATTCAGAAATTGTATCTAAAATCTGAATGCTGAACTTTTATGAGACAGTTAGAATGAACATGTATTGTCCCTGTTGGTACTTTTTTTACCACTTTGTACTGATGTCTGGTTGCTGATCTGCATGCTTTGCAGCAATTACGTTGATCACCACATTAGTTCAAAAGAGCAAATCACGCTTCAAGATACTATGGATGGTGTTGTTTTCTCTACATCCAAATTTGGGCTTGATGGTTGGTATCTGTATTCTTTTTTGAAAGACCTTGTTTATAGTTTTTCATGCAGTTTTCCAAATCTGATCTTTAAAATATGTTTCCATTTTGTAGAGAGGTTTGGTGATGGTGATGCATCTGGTTTGGACCTTGACGAGGTAACAATGCGAGAAATCTGGCTGCAATGATTAGTCACTTTTAGATTTAGCAAAAATATAATTATGACTCCTCCATTATTCGACCCAATTACTAAAATATTATGAAACGGTATATTATATTCAGTTGTTATTGTACAATGATAGAATACAAGGAGAGCTACATATATATAGATATGACAGGCCCAATTAGGGACAGGCTAATTGGCTAATACACACTTTGGGCCAGGCTAATGTATCGTTAATAATCTGTCTAATATTCCCCCGTGATCTATAGCCGGGGACTGACTTTTAGCGTGGACTCTAAGAAGAGAAAACGTTCTGTTGATAGTGGTTTCGTGAAGACATCAGTAATGCATCGTCAATAATCTGTCTAATAAATATGATTTCGTATGATGTTTAATGGACGTTAGGAGCTTTCAATCTAAGAGCTCACTTTGGAGTTCGGTTTTATTCCATTTATATATTCAAGTAGTCGAGTTTGAAACTTCAAAGAAATTCAGACTGTATTTGCTCTTCACCTAAATATTCAAGCAATTGCAAAGTAGTATATTTGCAATGTTTGGTTAATTGGAACCCACGGCCACACGTAAAGCATAACCCATAATCTTGCTTTTAAATCTTGCATCATATTAGAATATCTCATATCCTGAGGATATAACATCACATGATCTTCTAATTAAATGTTGGCTTTTGGCCTTTTGCTACTGATGGCCCTTGGGCCATCACTAATGCATTATTATGTGCACTTATATTGTACATTTAATTCAAAGCATCAGTTCCTATATGTAATGATGCATTAGAGACACACCTAGTGCTGTTGCCAGTAAAAACATCAAATTTCTACTCAAATCATGCAACTTTACAAACTAAAGATAAGTATATTCCATGACCATGTAGCTATTTGCATGAGTCTATGTAAAGTGTTTCATTATATTTTTACACAAGCTATGCAACTTCACAAACTGAAGATAAGTATATTGCTTGGCCATGTAGCTATTTGCATTTTGCATAAGTCTATCTGAAGTTATTTTAAAAAAATTTGGTGCAAGCAGGAATTATTGGTTGAGAAGGCTGCGAATGCTGAACATACTACTGGCACATCGAATTCAGAGTATGGTCTTTCTCTTTTGGATTATATTATATAACTATTACGGAGTTTTAGGTTTTATTTACCGATCACAAAGATTCTTTCTTACTGTATCTAATTATCTATTTGGTTAGAACTTGCCTCCATCTTCTATATTAACCAACTTTAACCAAACTTATGTAGAATGGCCCCAAGTTGAATTTGGTTTCAAATTTCAGAATAGAGGTTATTCTATCTTTGTGTATTGTCATTACATACATTGTACTTGATGTATTATTCTTTAGCAACTGGTACATCGAACTCTTATGCTCTTACTCTCTATAGTTATAAGACAAACATTTTGGGTTTTTACTGCTTTTTCCGCTAATCACAAAATTTCCTTTGGTAACAAATTTTATCTGGTCAATGCTGGCCTTCATCTTCTTCATCAACTAGCTTTAACTAAGCATGTGTAGAATGGTCGCGAAAGCTGAAGGGGATTTGTAATTTAAGAATGGAGATTTTTGTATTTTTGATGTATAATCATTATATATATTATACTTGATACCTGAAATTTTAGCAACTCCAGTTTCTATGTATGTATGGGCATATATGCTTATGGAATTCCAAAGCATGATATGAAATGAACTTTTTGTTAAGAGCCTCGGGTGTGCAGTAGTCCACCCGGGTGACCCTGACGCCATATCATTTTCCCCATCCCACTAAGGACACGCCACTTTTACAACTGTTGTGCATCATCCCTACCCTGAATGACCCCAGGCCCACCGATTTTTTAATGTGTCCGAGGGAAAAAAAAAATAAAAACATCTCACCACAGATCCTCGTGTGCAATCCTCTCCTACTCCAAAGACCACTATGAATGCATACCCGATGCTCTAAGGGTTTGCTCACAGTCAACTTACCAATTTGTAATCAGGCAATCAGCTCTTTTCATGGTTAAAATCTAATGATACTTGTTCCCCGTCCTCTCATATATTTTCTAGTGTGTGTTTAATCAAATACTTATGTCACGACCATAGGCACCTTTTGTGGAAAATTGTGGTCATGTAAATGGTGAACTTTTTGTTGCTTGATGATACTAATAACGGTTTTACCAGCTGCGTCTCCTGAATGTTGATGGTTAAATTTTTTTTATAATAAATGTTATCCTCAATATCTTTAGATTACTTTTCTTCCTGTCAGTTATCTAATGCTTTGATCTAAGGCTACGTGGTTCTAACATAATTACGTATTGCAGTTACGGTGTTGACCCGCATGCATCTTTTCAATTCAAAGCACCCGCATCCAGTGGTTTTGTAAATCAGGTCCGTAAGAAACCTGTAGTTATTTCTATATTACTTTCTATTTTGATTTCAAAACCTCAAATTTTACGTTCGTGCCTTTTTTCATATTAGCAAATGGAAGAGGATGACGGAGACAATGAACCAGCTGACTATGCCCAGGCTCCGTGTACTCCTGGACTATGGGAGGAGCCAAATTTATCCAACATTCAAGAAACTTCTGCATGTGATGATCACCAGGAACCAGAAAATCATACCATAACAGAATTCGCGGTGAAGAACTTAGAGAATGCGTCCACTAATGAGCCTCATGAACATCATAATAGTTTTGAGCATCATGAACATCATGATAGCTTTGAGCCTCGTGAACATCACAATAATTCCGAGTCTCATGAACATCATAATGGTTTTGAGCCACATGAGAAATCATTACCACACATTGCTGCAACAGAAAAGATGCTGATGGACGATCTTGGTTCAGCACCTTTTACAGAATCCGTTTTAGCTGACCATGTTAAGTCCATGTCTGAAGCTGTTGTTCCTGTGTCCAAGGATTCCGCCAATGTGGAAGATCTAGATAAACGTGGTAGGGACGAGCAGCCTGGAGTTCGGACTGTTTATGATAACCGTGAAAATTGTGTTGGACATCAAGGCATGTTTAATGACATTACTCGTGTAGTCACGTTGAATATATTTATAAGGATCTCTCTTATTTTGGATATCAATTTCTCTTAATGCTGCAGGGGATCAGGAGAATGTAGGCTACCTTACCACTGCATTGGAATCAAACACTGGACCCATTTTGGAACCCAAGGATCCCATAATTTCCGCTCAGTCTACTCAGGAGAGCATGTCAAGTGCTTCCTTCCCAAGTCTTAGGCCATGTGTAACTCTCCTGAATCATGAAATTAATGGTAAGAATCTTGCTAAATCTCTTTTACCATCCAATCTAACTGCCCTGCACGCACTTTCATACCAATTGTTTAATTATGTTCCAGGGGAAGGGATACATGTAACTGAAGCATTGCATAAAAAGTTGCCAGAAGCTCATCTTTCTGAAACTAGTCTGAATGATGACGTCCAGTTGGCATCTAATGTATCAAACAGACAGGTGGACAACATAATTGAAAGTGAGGTTCAGGTTGATAACATCAACAACTACACCTCTGACTTTCCTGCTCCTGAAAAACTGCTCTCTTTACCGCAAGGGCTTTCAGATGTACCTAGAAACTTTGTACCAGAAACTACACCAGGCGAAAAATGCACAGAAACCTCCGGAAGAAAACGCAGTTTTGCTGAAAGCTCGATGACTGCTCAAAGTTTGGATTTGAATCAGTCTGCAGGCTTTTTCACCACAAATATGACGGAACAATCTCGCTTTACCACAAATATGACTGAGCCGCTCCTTTTCACCACAAATAATACTGAACAATCTTTTTTCACCTCAAATAAGTCTGATCAATCCTTTTTCACCACAAATAGGACTGACCAATCTTTTTTCACCACTAATAGGACTGAACAGTCCGTTCTGAATGATGGTGATTTGTTGTCTTCAATATTAGGTATGCATGGCGTCCCTCTCCTCTCTTCATTTTTGTTTTAAATGCCATTCTGTAAACAGTTCTTCAATAAGGATTTTCATTTGTGTGCAGTTGGGAGAAAGTCTTCAATATTAAAAATGAAGCCCACTCCTCCTGTATCTACAAAACGACGTCGATCTGCTCCCAAGACTCCCAAAACTGGCATGTCGAAAAGGAAGGTGCTCATGGATGACTATATGGTTTTGCATGGCGAGTAAGTTTTATTCTTTTCTTGAATTTAGTTACGCCCACTGTTTGCTCTTGGTTCTCAAATTTTATATCCTTCATTCATCTAATTGTGCAAGTTACCCAAAAGATTGCGGCATTGTTTAATATACAGTGTTTTAGATAAATTATTAAACTACAATTAAGTAAGAAAATCATTATGAGGAAGTTAAAAGTAGAGCTGCATTAAAAAAATTACTTCACATAAAATATCATAAGGTGAATCGTTCAAAGGGTCAACCTCAAATCGTTCTGTGTTTTTAATATTGCTGCTGTGAGTATAATCATATATTGAAAATGTTATATCTGTATTGTTTGTGTGTATCTTTAGAAGTAAGGATCAGTTCCCCGTATGTCCCGTATGTGTTCTAAAGCTAGAGTAAAGTTAAGATGAGTAAAAAGTGTTGTGATGGTAAATTATCAAAGCAACTTAGAGTGAAACATTACATGCAGATGGGGAGGACCAAAACCCCATAGTTTATGTAAGATATAGGAGATATTGGTTGTCACTTGATTCACATTTAGTGTTTCTGGACATCTCCTGTATATATCAAGTACCGAACTACCCCCAATGAGTAGTAAAAAATGACATGAAACTATGAAAGGATAATAACATGAATGTCGGGAAGATCGAAACCCCATTTATGTAATGTAAGAGGACTATTGGAGACATGAGTGCCACTTTAGTCACAATCACTGCTGAGTTGATTTTTTCCATGTCTGTAATTGCTAATAAAGTTGTTTTTCAAACAGCACAATACGCCAGCAATTGACGAACACTGAAGACATTCGCCGACTAAGAAAGAAAGCTCCATGCACTCGCTCTGAAATTTCAATGCTTGAAAAACAATTCTGGGAAGATGAAATTTTTATTGAACCCATATTCACAGGTGAGCTGTTTGTGGACCAATTCTGAATGTTATGCTTGCTTTTTTTGTATTTTATTTTGCATTGATCATATCTTCACGTATGGAAAATAGAACGTTCTGTTGGAGGTTGCTGGACTCACCAAGTTATAATACATTTTATTACAGGGGTGTCGTTCAAATTGTCTTCCTTGCACAGTCAGCCGTATGATCTAAGTAAAATAGTTGTCTCTCAAAGTGATGCTTCTCTAGAAGGCGGAGCTGACCCAAAATCAATTCCCCATAATGATGAAAATAACATTCAACTTGAAGTTGGGACAAACAACATGGGTGTCTCGGCTGGGGATAATGTTTCTAAAGAAGACGCTGGTGAAGATAAAGACGGCTATGAAGGGCAGCCACCTGGGTTTTCTTTGGTGGCTGGTGAAGATAAAGATGGTTATGAAGGGCAACCACCAGGGTTTCCTTTGGTGACTGGTGGAGATAAAGATGTATATGAAGGGCGGCCACCTGGGTTTCCTTTGGTGACGGACAGCCACACATACGATAACAATACAACGAATTTAGATTACTACCAGAGTCGAACACCGATACATACTACTGGAGATGTGGCTGAACCGTTCAATTCTGAACATGATCTTATGGAGCAGGGAACTGCAATGGAGATTGATCCAAAAAGCTTTTCAGATGTTGTCATGCCTATCGAGGTTGAATCACTGACACATGATAATGTAGTCCCAACCCATAATTATGACATGTCGGCAACACTAGGTGTTGTTGAAAACATCAACCAAATTGATACTTCTCAGCAAACAGCTGAACAAGGTGCCTACTCAAATGACAATATGGGTTTACATTCTGCTAACATGAATATAAATAGCAATATTGAAAGTAGTGTGACATCTGAAGCAAGGGTTGATGTTGTATCCATTGGAGAAATATCAGGGGAAAAACATGACGATGAAATCAGGAGAGATGAGGAAGAAGCTGTAAACGAAGGTGCAGCATCAAATCCAAATGGCGAGTCTGATGCCCAGAAGTTGGTCTATCATGGTATATTTGGTGAAGACTATGCAACGGCTGGAGCATACGATGCCGAAGTGAATCCGGTGACGGTAGATGCTTTGGTGGAAGAAAGAGAAAATTCAGGTCAGCAGGTCACTTTCCCGACAACTGAAATGAACGTAGAAGACAACCCTGAAAATAAAAGGGTTGACGATGAGGCAAGTCCATTTACCATAATGAAAATTGTCATATGATGCTTACAAAGTTTCACGATGTTATTCTTTAGTTCAAATATTATAAAAGAATGAGCAACTGAAAATTTCATTGTTGTTTTCTTGGTGCAGGAGTATACTCATTCTGTAGTTGAACCTGATACAGGTGTGTATTCTTGCTTTTCTTTATTTCTGATTTTAATGTCTCTAAATGCATGGTGGCATCAATATGAATTAACATGTGTTTCTCCAGATTTTCTAAATTTTGATGATGTTGATGATGATGATGCTGGTGGCGATTATGCGCCTGATGTGGAAACAACCCGGGTTATTGATAACACTGGATGGTCTTCACGTACAAAGTATGTATCTGTACATGCTATTCTGTAGGGTACTCGTTATTAAAGGTTATATGCTTACCCTTATGAGAACTTTAATTCATGGTAGGGCCGTTGCAAAATATCTCCAAATTATGTTTGACAAAGAAGGAGAGCGTGGAAGGAATATGGTTTGTGTGAACAACCTGCTGGTTGGCAAAACGCGCAAGGAAGCATCAAGGATGTTCTTTGAAACACTGGTATGTTCGTCATGATATTCGTGCATTTGCATCACTCTAACCAGGGCCAAGTAATAGGTGAATATATGCAATTGCAGGTTCTTAAGACAAAGGATTACATCCACGTGGAGCAGCCGGATCCATATGAAAACATCAATGTATTTCCTCGAGCGAAGCTTTTGAAATCAGACTTTTAATAAAAAATTACGGATTATGCACACTTGCAAAACCAAGGAACTGCTTGGAGCTGTGGATTACTGCTCCTACTTAGATCTGTTGTTTGTTTAATGTCGTGTCTTGTAGCTTATTAAGTTATGTTGGTAGCTTTAACCATGGAGTCAACTAGTCAAGTAGATTATGTAGCACTCGATATGGTTGTTAGAGTCTCTGATGTTTTATGGATCATATTTATTTGTATATACGTATATAGAGTTAAAATCAATGCTAATTTATTGCTACTGTTATTATCGTGTAATCTGATGCGATCTCCCAAAGTTGTGAATTGTGATTGATAAAACCTTCTAACTTGCGGTGGTTTCTGATAACTTGTTGACGACATCTTGACTATGGCCTCGCTTATTTGAGACACAAGTGTAGTCAAATACTTGGCATATTAATCATTATATTATTGATAACCATGGAGCTCCAAGGACTATTCATGCTGGAGGGGAATGACTCTTGGCGGTTTTTTACAACCTTTTAACCGTGATGATTATGCAAAATTACATCATTGATAATTTTTTAGGCAGTTGTTTCGGATCACTCAAATTGATAATGTCATGATCAGCTCTAGTCTCCAGATAATTTTTTAGTTGCTCATGTGCGGCTCAATATTGATTCTACAAGCTTTAAGCTTTTGATTCTACAAGCTTTTTTAACGAGAAGATCATGCAAAGTTACATCATTAGTAATGAAATTCTTCGAGTAACATTGCCACTAGCCACCATACTACTTGTAATATGCTTGTACCTATTAAGGTAAACATAGTTTTCTTAATACATAACTAAAAGAGGATCCGGAAGAAATACTTTCGCACATTCTATAGGAACTTTTATGTTTTTATGTTAATGTTAAATGCTACTTTCTCTAATTTTATGCTCTTTAACAATCCACATACACCATACCAAAATTTCAATTAATGGTTATCATATAAATTTGTCTGAAAACCCAACATTACACCGTCCATTTTAACCAATATTATGATGCAAAATGACACGTCATGGTAATTGTCGAACAAACTAGCTCAATGTCACGTCTACCTGCAACCCATTTTACTTATATTGTGCTAGCATATAAATATTCGAGCTTTCACTAATTACTAAAAATTCAATATTATTAATTTATTATTGTATCCTTACAACCAAAGTTATATCAAATAAATAAAATATATATATTTACCTACAATAAGTATTTAGTTTAATTACAACATAAACTATTTTAGATATTTTCAATATATATATATATATATATATGGAAAAGATAAAATGAGTCCAGCTTATTTTGAGTCCATTGATTTTCTTCCATCTCCTCAAATTCCAACCACCTCCTACCACCACCACCATCATCTCCGACCACCACCATGATTTTCTGGCGACGGCGACCACCGCCACCACGACTAAGTAACTTACACATGTGTAAGTTTTACAACTTACACATGTGTAAGTTAACTTACACATGTGTAAGTTACATGGACCCTTTTTGGACTCAAATTAAGCTGGACTCAATTTATCTCACCCCTATATATATAGGGGAAAGATAATTATAGTACAAGCAATCCAAAAAGTACAAAAAGTACAAGAGGATATCTTCTTCCTCCTTCTTCTTCTCCGGCGAGACTGTCGCCGCCAGCCACCACCTCCTTCTTCTCCGGCGAGACAACCACCGCCACCACCATCATCTTCGACCACCCCAACCACGGCGCCGGCGCCGGCAGCAAGGGCTTCGCCCGTACCGTATCAAACCGCCACCATCTCTTGGATCGCCGCCCATCAAATCCATACGATTCCCATATGCGTCCCGTGACAACCAGTTTAGAACGGATGAGGGCAACGCCCGTACCGTATCCACCCGAAAACGAACCTGATTCTCACCGGAAAAGTCGTCGGAGGTGGTGGCGGTGGTTGTCTCGCCGGAGAAGAAGGAAGAAGGAGGAGGTATGGCGGTCGCCGGAGAAGAAGGAAGAAGGAGGAGGTGGCGGTCGCCGGAGAAGAAGGAAGAAGAGGAGGTTGGCGGTCGCCGGAGAAGAAGGAAGAAGGAGGAAGAAGATCCAACGGTGCCTTGTACTTTTGTACTTTTTGGATTGCTTGTACTCTAAATAACCCACCCCTATATATATATATATATTTTATTTTTTTTAACATATGCCATGTAAACGTATGAAGACACTAGATAATAATTGGTAAATTTTGTGGTCAATTAAATATAATCATCATTATTCATAGAAACTTTTAGTTTATTTAATGCTTTTTTAAACATGCGGTCTTATTACTGTAGTACAATTTTTATTTTTTTTTTATTTTTACACAAACAAATAGGTTAAAAGCTTAAAATGAAAAACTTGTAACACTAAAATCATGCCAAAAAAGGTAGTGGGGATTTGACCTAAAAAGCAAAAGCTACCACAATCACATCTCAATCAATCAAACGGTGCACCTAAGCTAAAAAAAAGGGGCGGGGCGTATAGAGTTTGTTATAAAGAAGTGTAACCCTCTTCTTCCTCTTCCTTTTTGTTTCTTTTTTATTCCCCTCAAAAATAGAAAATATCTCGTATCTCTTTCTCTCTCTACATTTCATTCATTTACTCTCTTTCTCTCTCTATATATATCAATTAATTTTCCGATTTACATCAACGCCGTGAGTCCTCGTTGTCGAGACTCGCCAGCTATTCGATTCAACTCCGACTTGGTTTATGAGGTCTTGATCTTTCTTAATTTCTTTTATTCTTATTATTTTTTATTTTATTTTGTGGATTTAGGTTTCCAGATCTATTTTTTCATTATATCGTGATTTAAATCTTCCGAAAGAATATTTCTTTATATATATATATATATAATCATTAGGTCGAAACGAAATGTTAAGGTTTAGATTGTGTATATAGATTCAATCTCCGATTGATTGTCTATGTATGTATATCTATATCTATATATATCATATATATTATTGGATCTTGTTTTGATTTACAGTTTTCTTTTTTTTTGCAGCTCGAAGGAGAAGCCCACTCTAGGGTAAGTTTTGCTCTTATATACAACTTTTTTACGTATATAGATAGATATAGATGATAATAATATTAATAGTTATTATTATGTATATTATATTAATATTAATAATTGTATACTGTATAGACGTAGGGGAAATGATTAATTGTGTTGTTTTACGTTAATAATATTTTAAATGCATGATGACTTTTTGATATGTGTTTTATTAAATGTGATTTTGACTTTGGATGATCCTATTGTTTGTATACTAGTATCTTTTAGCGATTGAATATCGGCAGTCTTTAATAGTGTTTGGTATTATTTGAGTTTTGACTATTCTGGTAGGTTAATGTTTGGCTGACAGATCATCTGTTTATATTTTATTATAGTTTTATGAATTAGCTGTTAATGCTAATTTTCTAGAAGGAGATGTAATCTTTGTTAATCTGGTGTCTGAGTTTGAGTTTTTGTGTATTGTGATAACTTTTGATGTTGTATTCTCCAAAAAAAATTTACGATACATACTTGTGAATGTTAGCGCAGAAATCTTTTCGTTTTCTAGAAAGCTAAAATTTTGATTATCGATTAGAGCTTGGGAAGCTGAGCTGTAACTTTTGCACCAGTTAGTTTTGGGCTCGATAAACAAATTATAACTATGATTTCATTGATAATTTGTAACCATTGTTTATTACTTTATTTTAGATTTACTTTAAGTTTATGGTTTTAGAAAGTATTTAGAAGGTGTTGTTTTTAAAATGATATGTTTATATAGATTCTTTTTGTTCATTATTTGGATATGAGTTGATGAGGACAAATGATATGATTATGAGGGATAGTAGCAGGAGTCTAATCATGGACAAAATGTCCTATTTGCACTTTATCATGAGGTTCAGTTGTCAGAGTGGTCAAAAGGTCGGCTGCACCATCATTGTCGCACTTTATCATGAGGTTCAGGTGTCTTATTTCACTTTCGACAGTTTAGCGGCTGGAATTCTAGCCGAACTATAGTTTTAGCCCATGTAGTTGCAGAATTACATGTTAGCACATCGTGAGTTGCGGAAGATGTTGCATAGTTTATAACATGCATTCTTTTTCCTTTATACATGTTTTATAGTTTATAACATGCATATGGGGACCAAGGAAGTTTATATGCTTGGGGGTTCATATTTATGCCGCTGTGCAACATTTAATGTAGACAAACACTTCTGTGTCAGACTTGTTAACTCTTTTAGTAGCCTGTGGAAATATTTGGTCTTAATCGTATCTATTTGTGCTATAGTGGCCAGCGGATCAAGACCCGCAAACGGAATATTGCAGCCCCTCTGGACCCTGCAGCATTTGCGGATGCAGTGGTCCAGATCTATCTGGATAATGCTGGTGATTTGGTATTATACACTTAACTTGATCAGCTATGTTTTGTTTAGTGGTCCTTCCTTCTCCTCTTTCTATAGCTGTTTTACTTTTAAGATCCCAACATCAGCTTCATTAAACCTCTACTAAACTGCAGGAACTAATTGCTAAGTGCATTGAATCTTCAGACCTTAACTTCAGCAGATATGGTGACACCTTTTTTGAGGCAAGGATCTTTCTTCATTTTCTAATTTTTATTTTTGGTGTGTAGAGTTTATGGCTCTACTTACTTTAGCTATAAGCTCAAATGTTGATAATTATGCCAAGTATTCTATGCTTCTATATGCCCATGATGAGGTTATGCTATGTATTCTACTGTTTCAGGTTGTCTTTACTGGTGGCCGTACTCAACCAGGAACAACAAAGCCTGATGAAGGGGAGCGCCATACTTTCTCTATTTTAGACTGTGAAGCTAAGCGTGAACTCATTTTGCCATCTGTAATCTACATACAGAAGATTTTGAGGCGAAGGCCTTTTCTCATTAAGAATCTTGAAAATGTTATGCGAAGATTCCTTCAGTCCCTTGAATTCTTCGAGGAAAATGAACGAATTAAGCTTGCAATTTTCACAGCACTTGCCTTTTCCCAGAAGCTATCTGGTCTGCCACCAGAGACAGTCTTCCAGCCGCTTCTTAAGGATAACCTAGTTGGAAAAGGGCTTGTTCTTACTTTTATAACTGACTTTTTCAAGGAGTATCTGATTGATAACAGCCTTGATGATCTCATCTCCATCTTGAAACGTGGCAAGATGGAGGACAATCTCCTTGATTTCTTCCCATCTGGAAAGAGATCTGCTGAAGCTTTCTCTGAGCATTTCACGTAAGTTGAAGTTTGTTATATGTTGCATTATCTAATAGGGTAGTTCTGTGCTGAAGTCTAATAATTCACTTGTCAAACTGCAGCAAAGCAGGGATGGCCCCTTTGGTTGAATATAATGACAAGAAGATCTTTGAGGTGAAGGTGAAGGAAATGAAAGCTGCCTTAACAACTCAAATTTCAGAGGAAGTTGATATTTCAGAAGTGATAGAAACTGTGAAGCAACATGTCAAGGATGCTAAATTGCCAGAAATTGAAGTGGTGAGGATCCTGTGGGATGTTTTGATGGATTCTGTTCAATGGTCAGGGAAGAACCAACAACAGAATGCTAATTTGGCTCTCCGCCAGGTAGTTATGCCTCATTTGTGTTAGATTGTTACATATTAGTCTCTTGGTTATATCTACTTTTGGTATTGCTTTTTAAGAAAACTGTAAAAGGAAGTGCAATAATATCTTTACTTTGTCACACGTACCAGCTATGATGTTAAAGTGGTTTTTGATGGAATAATGTGCAGGTGAAGACATGGGCGAAGTTATTGAACGCCTTCTGTACAAGCGGGAAGCTTGAGCTAGAGCTTCTGTACAAGGTTCAAGTCCAATGTTATGAAGATACCAAACTGATGAAGTTGTTCCCCGAAATTGTGAGATCGCTTTATGACCAAGATGTTCTTGCTGAAGACACTATTCTTCACTGGTTCCGTAAAGGAACCAACCCAAAGGGAAGGTACGCAGTTACTGGAGTTTATGCACAATTTCTTTAAAATCCTCTAATAATTCAGACGTCAAGATACAGTACTTGTTAAAGATTGTAATAGATGATAGGATGTTCTGCACATGCCGTTAAAATCCTCTAAATAGAAGGAAGAAAACTAGAGTTTATATATTCTGAGCACTATCTATGTCCGTATTGAATGTGTGCTTTTTAAGGTTTGGTTGTGATGGTGTTTATCGCGTGTAATAATCTAATGTGGGATGCGTGTTTAATGGTGTAGGCAAAGCTTTGTGAAGGCATTGGAGCCGTTCGTGAAGTGGCTGGAAGAGGCAGAAGAGGAGGAATAGACGTCTTTGTCCTATAGTCCCAACTTGTGTCTAAGTGTTAAAACTTGAGATGTTTCGTGTGTACTCTTTAACTTTTTCCAATTGCTGTCATTTGTCAAAGATTATGATGTTGGAGTAATTTCAATAATCTGTGTTTGTTGACTAATTCTACTTTTGGCTCATAATTAGCTTGTTTATCGCTTTAAAATCTTGTGTTGTGTTGTACTTTTGATTTTTTGATGTTACTGTACCATAGTCCAAAACAGAAAGAGTGGTCAAACAAAAAAATTGAGCTTGACAGTTCAGTACAGGTTGTGCAAACTCTAAACTAGTTTAATACTGTACCTGACTGCCAACCCGACTCACTTCTGGCTTGGTGGTTAAGCCTTCATTCACTAAAATGATGAGCTTTATCAAAAAACTACATGGTCATGTTTTGGGTTGGACCGAATCTGGGTAACTGGACGTGGCCAAGATATCATTTCTTTCCATACCATGAGTTGATAAATTGGCTATACGTAACTGAAAGTAATTATCAGCTCCACTGTGGGATGAAACCGACACCATTTGAATATTTGATCTCATAATTGAGTGACCTATTCTCTTCATCAACATAGTATATGTACTTGCTAATAATTCACGAGCCTGAAACTATCTGGTTGGTGTGAAATTGTACTTTATAGCCCAGCACTTGTGAATTGTGGTTTTTTTAATTAACCTTTAGCCATGACCATTTTGCTGGGTGGCAAAGGCCTTGCCACTTGACGTAAAAGACTAAGGTTTAATCTTTGGCAATAGGGCTAATTAAGATTATTTGGAGTATATAGTTGTGATATTTGCTGTTAAAAAATAGAGAAAATTTCATTACATACCCCTGTAGTATACCATATTATTAAGTTTCACCCCTCTCGTTTTTTCATATCATTACATATCCATATGGTGACTTTTTGTATCATTACATACCCCTCACCCTAACGAACGTTAGTTGGGTTCCGTTAAACCCCTCATGTGCATTGCACATGAGGGTATTTTTGTATTTTTACCTTGAAAACACCATTTTTTCTTCTCCTTTCTTCTACCTTTTTCTTTGACCTGATACTCTCTCCATCTATGTATCTTTTTCATCATCAACATCAACATCAACACAACACAGATTTAAATTTTAAAAAAAAAATTCAAAAACTAAACCTACATCTATTTAATCGGTTGACATGGATAATACTGTAAATAATTATAAATATACCACATGACTATAATCCATTATATGATCCGTCAAACTTACAAACAAAATAAACTCATTCATGAGTTTCCCTTCAATCAAGTATGTATTCGATAAAATAATATCCTCATAAAAATTAATAAATGAATAAATAAATACAATGCTATCACAATTCACACCCATATCGAATCCCCATTGTTGTTGACCTGTTTCGAATTTCACCCTACTGAATTCAAGCTTCAACTTTGTCACACACATCATCATGAATCCAAGTTAAAAACAACCCTCAAATCTCATTACACATTTTATACCATAGATAAACATCAATACCCACATCAGCAAACATCAAAATAGATCAGTGATAAAGATAATGATCAAATCAACTTCTTTAATCAATTCTAGGACTCTTTTCCTATCTATTTGAGCAATACCCAAAAGATGTGGCCGGCAAGGGGTGTGGCGGGTGAACAAAGCAAAAAAGAAAAGAAAAAAAGATCGGAGACATACCTGCGTTTTCCGGCGAAGGAGATGACCGGATAAGAGGTTGGTCCGCAAAGGGTGGCCGAAGAAGGAGTAGGTCGGTGAAGGTTGGTCTGGGAACACATCTATAAATATAATACATAAAAATATATGTGGCACAAAATCTCTGCAACATAAGTTGTCATATATGTGTGGGTAGAGTGTTAGATATACATGTAATTTTTTTTGTTATTGATGTTAGGGTTTATTAATTTTAGGGTGTTAGATTGGAAAAGAAAAATATGATTTTAGGTTGTTGGATCTTGGAAAAGAAAATGGAGAAGAAATTAGAATATGATTTTAGGGTGTTTGTTAGATCTGAAAAGAAAAGCAAGTAGAAGAAGAGGGTGTTTAGAGGTAAAAGACAGAAATACCCTCACGTGGAACGCACGTGAGGGGGTAAACGGATGGCAACAAACGGACGTTACATGGAGGGGTATGTAATGATACAAAAAGCCACCATATGGATATGTAATGATACGAAAAAACGAGAGGGGTGAAACTTAATAATATGGTATACCACAGGGGTATGTAATGAAATTTTCTCTAAAAAATAATAATAATAAAAAATCATACCTTCAATGGTGATTCAAGCGCCCCTAACAGGTCCATACACCTTAAAGACATGATTCTCAAATGGGAAATGATTAATCCTTCTAAAAAATAACCAAAAAATCCTCTTAATCACAAGATCATGTCACATGGAAAAATGAAGGGAGGAAATAAAGAAAGATAATAAGTGGATTACACATGTCAAATCTGTATGGTATTACATCACAACAGTAGAATCAAAATTACATAAAGTATTATAGGAAAATGATTAATTCTCCTAACCCATTAGCCTAAAAATTATCCTAATTCATAGGATAGTGACATGTGGAAAATCAAGGGGTAAGATTAGGAAAGAGATTAAATGAAATCCACTTGTTACGTTTATATGATTTTAGACAGATTTATAGGCGGTTTAGGAGAATTAATCATTTTCCAATATTTTATGTTCAATATTTGAGAGACAATCAAATTGGGGTAAAATTTTGGTGAATACACATACACCCAAGTAAAAAGCATATTATAATACTTGTATTACACCAGCATGGAGATGCACTAAGACCGCTCCCAACGGTATGTCAACAATTCGTCTTGAGCTTGTCACCATGAAGAACCCATTGGCACCAATTCGTCTTGAGGGCTAATCCTTGAAAATTGTCACCGTGAGGAAAAAGAGAAGACGAGACGGTGAGGTAATTTTTAATATTAAAATTGTTTTCTGCAAGGATATGGATACCATATATGAAATGGTTTCATATGTTTTTTTTTCTTTGTTTCATATATACTCTATATTATATGTTATGTTGAATTTACTTTTATAAGTTTAGAAATAATGTTCAAGATAACTCATATTATTTTCAAGATGATCGACTGTTTATATATGGTGTGCTTAAAGGGAGAAAAATATGATAGGCATATATCCATTCATACATGAAAAAGTTTGTCAAAGGTAGGATTAATTTGTGCTTAAATTACCTTGACACTATCCTTGTTAGGGGTTAAGTTTAAAAATAATAGTTTTTTTTTAATAACATAGTGTTTTTTTTAATTACATGTATAATTTTTTTTATTAATGTATAATTTTTTTTTATCAATGTAGTTTTTTCCAATGTAATTTTTTTAATTAATGTAATATTTTACTTTATTAATAAAAGGTTTTTTTAATAGGTATTTGTAATATTTTATTTTTATATGAAAATTATAAAATATTGAAGAATAAGTAAGGAAGAAGTGAAGAAGAGTGTTGTTGGCAAGAGTGTGTCATCAGATGAAAAAATAAAGAATATGTGATGTGGCGCTGATGTGGCAACCAGGAAGAGATGGGAAGTGTTCACTGTTGGGATAGGCCTAATAGAAGCAGCGAGTATAACTAATTTAACCGCAAAATCAAATTGTCTTTTTTTATCCAGGTGACAAAAATCTTTTCTTTTTTTATGCAGAGAAGCCATCAAAGCTTCTGCAAATTGTCTTTGAACAGAAGCCTTCAATTTTAAAGGTAATCTTTAAAGCTTTACCCCCAATTTTATTTATTTATTTATTTTGGGTTTGTCATCTATTTAATTGGCCAAATGTTACGAAATACAGTAGCAATTAACGAATAAATATTTCTAAAAAATGATTTTTTTAGATGATTCTTGGTGGTATTAGTTAGTTCATAGCACTAGACACAAAAAAAAGTTTTACTTGTTAATTTCCATCATTTTATTCTGGAAAATAAAAACAAATATTGCTAATTCTTTTATGAATTTCGCTAAACATAGCGCTTAAGTGGTACAGTTGACACGCAGTAAAATGTTGTATATAAAAGTAACCGCCCCTAGAAATAATTTTCAATAACTATACAATTTAAGGATACTTGTAATATATTATCTAATGAAAAAGCCATGTTAATTTCACTGAACTTAATGCAGTTGCTTGTTGTGGTCATTCATGACTTGTTCTGTGATTCATGGTGGGTGGGCATACGTCCCATTATCGAGCTCTGTCCCTAGCCGGTTGTGCACTCGGTCCATTGCATATACAAGGCCTAATGGCCGGTTATTTGGACATCAAAAGTCGTTGCCTTTAACCACCAATTGCTTGGGGGATATGGCTGTGACAATTGCTAGTGACTACACCTATGGCAATAAGCAAGTGATTAGTGTTACTCCACGGATATATGACTACTTGCTTACTAATGTTAGAGAACCACCGGTATGCTCTCTCGTGGTTTTATGGAGTATTTTGATGTATATATATATGACAAATTTGGTATGAGTGATAGATATGAATTTATATGTTTTTTAGATTCTGCGAGAACTTAGAGAGGAGACTGCAGCTATGCGTGGGAGTCAAATGCAGGTAATTTGGTTCTGTTCACTATTTCTTCATTGGAAACAAAGAAAGGAAAATACTGATTTATTATACGAACCTGAACACCGCATCAGTTTGTATTTTGGCAGTGCCAAAAACATATTGATCTTATAGTTATTATTTTGTCGTATCCACACAACCAATATACCTGCCAAAGAGGAAAAAGTAACACACAAGTTGACCTAAACATTATCGTCTTCCCTAATATCATGTCCAAAGTCTGATGTTTCTTTCACTAGAGCCTTGAGCCTTCTATTTTAAGAGTGTTTTTATCTTTTTTGATCTTATAGTTATTATTTTGTCGTATCCACACAACCAATATACCTGCCAAAGAGGAAAAAGTAACACACAAGTTGACCTAAACATTATCGTCTTCCCTAATATCATGTCCAAAGTCTGATGTTTCTTTCACTAGAGCCTTGAGCCTTCTATTTTAAGAGTGTTTTTATCTTTTTTGATCTTATACAATTTTGTTTTTTATTAGGAACGAAGTGTCACCTGATAATTTGAAATGCTAATTATTAGTTGATTTATCATGTGTGGCTCTATGAGACATGTCTAATCATTTTTATGCTTCTCAACAGGTATCCCCTGATCAAGCACAACTACTTGCAATGCTTGTGCAGATTCTTGGGGCTAAGAGATGCATTGAAGTTGGGGTCTATACTGTAAGTATACTGACTTTATGATTGTCGAGTGCCTCATATTCATACACTTTGTTTACTCTTTATCACCAAAAAGAGTTCACTTTTGAGTGTTGAATCAGATAGGCTTTAACAGAATTTATTTCGATTTGGAGACTCGGGTCTTTGCAATGATTTCCATTTCAAAAGAAATGTACTGAAGTAATTACTATTACACACTGTCCAGGGATACTCGTCTTTGGCTGTTGCTCTAGTCCTACCAGAGTCGGGGATCTTAGTTGCCTGTGAGAGGGACAAGAACTCACTTGAGGTTGCAAAAAGGTATTATGATCGAGCAGGTGTTTCACACAAGGTGAAAGTCTTTCTTTTTCTCTGTTTTTTTTATTTTTTGTATATCCCTCCCTTTTAGTACAATGGATAATGTTACTCCATTTGTGATCACAAGGCCGATCAAACTACTGAGGAGCAGTCTCTTTTGAGAGCTATCCTCCCAATCTTCACAACCCCAAAAAGCTTTGGTGCACCAAAGCTATCCCTTAAGTTTGTAAGATATCCAGATTTGCTTACTTAATGACTGAAATAAATTATTGCTTATTAGGTGGATGTACGACAGGGACTAGCTGTAGATACTCTAAAGTCGCTAATAGAGAATGGGGAAGATTGCAGGTGAATATTTATCAAATAATTAGCTAACTTTATATAGTGAGTACCATTCAGCTTCATAAGGAAAACAGAAAATTTGAGGATTGTATCTGTACCATCTCTATATTTTGAATCTGGCAAGTAGTCTGTTCTTCCCCCAAAATAGTCTTCAATACATGTCTTAATTTATGAAGCAGACATCTTAGCCTAAGATATTTTGACTCTCAAATGCTGTTGTTATATAGCATATGAAGTCTTCATTTCATCATGATGAAGCCTGGAGTGTAATTACATCTTTGTCTTCCATTCTCAGTTATGATTTCGCTTTTGTTGATGCCGAGAAAAGAATGTATCAGGAATACTTTGAATTGATGTTAAAATTGGTACGAACCATAAATTTCTTCTTTAGACAATCATACATTTTTAGCCTAATATATGTATGCGTGGAAGTGGCTGTCGAACGTTAGTCCCTTCCATGAAATGTTAATAGTTTTTAATTTACTTGTTTGGTATGTAGGTGAGAGTAGGTGGTGTTATAGTAATTGATAATGTGCTTTGGCATGGAAAAGTTGCTGATCCACTGGTAAAATAAACTGGCATGACTATACATTCTGCATCTTTAAGTTCTAAAATCTTACAGGTTCCTTTTTTCTACAGCTCAACGACAAAAAGACCGAGAGCATAAGAAGCTTTAACAGAGCTTTAATGGATGATCAGCGTGTTAGCATTAGTATGGTATGCCCCCTCTCCAAAAGAACTCACTACCCTCACGTTTGAGTTGTCAAATAGCTTAAATATCTACCAAAGATATTCTTAATAACAAGATTATTTAGAGAATTTGTGATTCAAGTAAAAATAAGTAAAATTTGGATTTAATAGATTTTGTTAGGAACACCCAAAAAAAGAACAGGGTACATTATTGTTTGAGATACATGAATCCTGCTCCATTTAAGATTTTCCATTAGCAAGACAGTTAACAATGCATTATTACTGCTTTAACTCTCTGTCTTCGACCCTTCGTCCAAACTAAACCATTAAACAACTTATAATTAGTTAAGTTTTTTTAAGGGTATGACACCTTTGATCTGTTAGTGCATTATATACATGTTTGACCCCTTTACATTGTCCATACACACTTTGGAGCTGGGACCAAAGTGCATTAATGTGTTGCTTGGAATTTTGTTGCTAGGTTCCTGTCGGTGATGGCATGACGATATGTCGTAAGAGGTGATTCATCACATGCTTGAAAACCCAAGTATTAAATCTCAAAGAATCTTGGCATTAGAATATCCTTTGATGGAAATTGTTTTGGCACATCCTGGCTCCTGTAAATCCATTGCTCATTGGGTTTCACAAGGAACAAGCTCAAATGATAATTGAGTGTATCACCAGTGATGAGGTACATGAATTTCAGTTGATAACCGAAGTAAAAAAAGCGGGACTTAATGCATACAACATCACAGACTTGGAATGCCTGGGGTTTGAAGAATTTTGGGAAAAGAAGATGGTTGTGAACCCTGAATAGTAACATTGTAGTAGTGCTTTGTACTTGAAGGCTAAAGCTGAACCTTATAAAATAAAACCTCTTGTATACTTCCATTTTTTGCGATTAATTTTGTAATATCAAGACAAAAACAAAGTCTTGAAGCACACAGGTTCAAGTTGAAAATTCTTTACAAGAAACACAAGAAATGTTGCATACTATTCTTATTCTTACTACTAATAAACGAAGTGCTTAATGAAACAGTATGTGATTTTAATATCAAAGGTTCCTACTATTATTGATTCAGCATAATAAAAGAAACGCCCAACTCCCTATGCTTGTACACTTTATTGATGATTTCTTCAAGCTGAAACGGGGAGAAAGACTGTAAATTAGAGACTATTCAAAGTCTGGTGATGTGGTAGAAATAATAATACTAATAACTATATACCTGCTGTAATACAAAAGTGAGAAAACTATTAAAGTGATGCAGAATTTCTACCTTCAAGGATCACTATTGACATTGTGAAGTAGAAGCTGAGCATTGTGCAAGACGGCATTAATGTCCTCATTTGAAGCATCAATGAAGCGAAGTTCCTTGATTTGCTCTTGCCATTTCTCCATCTGTTCCTTGTGTATTCTGTGGGCATGAAGTTTCGTGACAAATATTATAGTATATGCCAATCTTGAATATTCAAATTTACTCAAAAGCACATATAACAACTCACGCTATCACCCTTTCTTCAAATTCAGTAGTCAAATCTCTGAAGAACGATTTCCCAGATTCAAGAAGTTCAGACACCTTAAGAAAAGAAAGTAGTTCAGAGATCTTCATAAAAGAATCAACGGAATCTAAAAAACTCATTGAACTTTTAAAGCTAGAGATGAACTCAATGCATACATTTACAGATAACAAATTTGAACCCAGATGCATTCTGAACAATGATTAGTATCTAACATGCATACCTGCTGAGTAAAGTTATCAATCTTTTCAAGAATTTGACTCATATAAACCTCCATCTGTTCAGATACAGGAGGATTTGCTTCTGTGTCTTCTTCTGCAACCTCTACTATAGCCCCATCTTCGGTCATTGTTTCCTCCTCTTCAACCTGATAGAAAGCAGTACCCAAGAACAAATGATTAATCTCCTTTTGGTTTGGTTCTTAATGGAGATAATACAAGTTAGGGTCCAACAAGACATACAATTTTGGTGCGTTTCCTCAAGGGTTCGCTCGTTTCACTTTCCATTTACAATGTAGTTGTCAAAGACCAGGTAATCACACTATAGGAAATCAAGAACAAATCAGATTTGTCACATCAAAAGTTGTTTATAGTGGTATGATGAATAAAGAGAAGGAGGACATTTAGATGTGAACCACTTGTTCATCTGCAATGTGTTACTTAAAGCCATAAACCAATACTTGTATTCTACTATTCTTTAAGTTAATTTAATACTCTCTGTCTCTATATTGGATACAACTCACCTATAGATCTATCGAGTTTGGGATCGATGTAGATACTATTGTAAGACAACAAAAGGAAACCTTTCCATATATGTAGCTATGAACAAGGCTGGCCCAATAAACTCTACATATTAAATTACAGTAGCTTGGTCAAATATGTTAAAGGAATTCTACACTGATATGAGACGATTTGTGCCATATGAAGGTGATTTTCATGAGTTCCAGTTCTGGTCCTACCATAGCCTCGACAAATAAGGAAGTTAATACTGGACGAGTACATACACTCATGGTTTTGATTACTACAAGTAATAAAAGTGTACATCCTGATCCATTCTTTAAAGTTCCCCTAATGAGATATGCAAAATCAAAGGCAAACATGACAAAATATGCTATACTGCTATAGCAGGCATAAAACATAAAAAAAATAAAAATGAAAGTAAAATGGAGATGTCGCATCTCTTTAACCGAGCATGAATTGAGATAGTAACATTAGCTGTGCAAACCACAAACACAAGTATCTCGCTAGTATCCAATAATAAAACCTGTAGATTAGATACAATAAGTATAGCGTAACTGGAGCCCTAACTTATTATTGATAATCAAATCCAAATCTAACATGTACGCAAGTATGCATATGATAGCTAAAATGAAATCATAAAAGTCATTCTGAATTCATATAAATCACAATTACATACACTATTTTATATGTACTTGATTAAAAGCAATAAACGAAATCATATTCTCGATTGTGATACTAGTCTTAACTGAAGCAATTAAATGAGAATTTTAAATTCTAATTCGTTTAATAATTAACTTAATGGATTTAGGTCATCCTTCACCAGAAAATTATATTCGAGCACTACATGATAAGAATCAGAAACATACATATATATATATATATATAATATAAACAAACTATATGTATATAATAATCAATTTCAATATATAATCACATAATAGATCAACAATTCCGGTGATTAGCGTTAACATAATAGATCAGCATATAGAAACTGCGATACATGATATATGCGTCGGATTCATCAAAATCGACAGATCAACAACGGAACCAGAGTGACGGAAAGTAGATCCCGAAACGTACCTCGACCGATAAAGGAATCGAGAGATGTTGATTGAAGTCGAGATTTCTGCTGATGATGATGAGCTTCGTTCCGATAATATAAGCAGATTGAAAATAGGTTCCCGCCTTCTTTCTAATTTTGGGGGTTTTAATTTTGGGAATAGCTCAGTGCTTCTACAACTTTATATATGATTTTAAATAAAAATTGCCCTGGAAAGAGATTTCATTTCTGCCCTTGAACTTTATTTGATGTACAAATTGGATCCTTTATCTAAAATGCTTCTAGAAAATATCCAAATTGGCTAATTTTACCATGAAATTCATAAAATTCTAAAACTAATTTTATTTTGAATATTTCTTATATTTAGATTTCTGAATTTGAAAATTCATATAAAATTTGTTAATATCTTATATAAAAATAAATCAAAAGAAAAATACAATTATTCCGTTTTCCTTCATACATATTCATTTTCGTACTAAAAATTGGTGGCATTAAAAAGGAGTTGTATTTTAATATTAATAAAAATAACATACAATGAAATATTTAGTTTTTTAATTGACCGATTAGAAAATTATCAGATATAAATTTTCTTATCTAATATAATTTTTTACAATGTATTATATTTCCAGTTTAAAGTGAAGTTACGAAAAATTAGTTTACCTTTAAAGGAAAGCAATTCGTCCATTGAATCGACTAATCTAAGTCTCCTTCCTATAAAGTGCACAAAAAGCCGGTCTATAGTCCACCATGTTAATGGAATGTTCTTATTTTAAAAACATTTATAGTTTCATTTATATAAGTCAAATAAGATTGAATATTTTTGTGAGCAGAAACAAGTCTTATTAGGTATTCCATCCCACTTTCTACATTTGTGCAGTCAGTGATTTTATCGAGATATCTTGATATCCGTGTAATCTAAAAGTAGGATAGCTAAATCGTTCTAAAAAAATCCTAATCTTCTATAATCGTTATTTTAACCTTCGTGTACTAAAATATAATATAATGCTATACTGTAGTTAAATAATACTCGTATGCATAATAGACAAACACTTGTTTTCATTGTTTTTAGATTATACATTTTTGAATGAATCAAGCCCCAAAGAGGACTTATCTCTTACTTTCATCCTTTAGAGCCCTTTTCCACCACCCTTGCAGCATTCATACATATCATATTATTACGGTACACGTTTAGCAAAGGTTGTTACTATCTATCATCTATCACCTGCCTGCTGCTTTATGGTTTGAAAATATGGATGAGTTACTACATCAGTCAAAAATTTTACAATGTGAAAAGAATAGCTAAAATACAAATACTACTGGTGACTCAGCCTAAGCGGAAGCAGAAGCAGTCACTTGAGGTGCAGTCTCTGGGGTTAAAAGGTCAGTGGACATGGCAGAAGGTATTCTATGGCGTTTTAAGATCTGAAATGTGGCTGTTTTTGCCTTTTCATAATTCAAAACAATTACTCTCTCGTCATCCAAATCTAACCGTAATTCCTCTTCTTTGCAGTCTTCAACTAATTGGCACATGTGTTTCAAGTTGTTAATTTCGATGCCATTTACCTTCTTAACCTGCTCACAAGTCACAACAACAAAAGGATGGTAAAGCATATTAAGAGTTAAGAAAGGTTAGATATTGCCTTCGTACGATAATTCGTCAAAAGTTGAGAAAGATTCTTTGATGATGCCAAATGACAGTAACTTTATGCAACAAAATCAAAATTTTCTTCTTCAGAATTTAGACGTTTAACTTGGCTCATGCTTTAAGTGAAATATTTTACTACAGTTTACCATACATCTGTAATGTTATACCATAAATGCAAATAAAAGTATTATGTGAGGCCAAACAAATACTGTAAATTCACTTTTAGTGATGGTAACTGGCAAATACGTAAATTGCTGGTCCAAAAAATAAACATTGATATATGATAAACTGTCTCAAATAGGTAAACTGTAATTTGCTATCTTTCTGCAATTATGGATTGATTCTAGGACATGTAAGGTAAGTCATATGGTTTTTGAGTTATACCTGTAATTCAGCAAGACGCTCATATCCCACATTTATATCATCCATCAAGACCTAACCATACAAGATAGAAATTTTGATATCAGAAAACAGAAGTCCATGATAACGGACAGGGACATGCTCAAGATTACATTGCAAGGAACCCAGCCATAGAATTGAGGTTTCTTGAGTTCAATATCCGATCACACAGCTAATTAGCTATATGATTTTGTACTTCGTAATGGATATATGCAGACAATATAATCCTTTAAGATAAAATCGAAATAAGAATAAGTAAAAGTAAAAAAAAATGAAGCACCTGGGATAAGATAACAAGCTCTTGATCAGGCTTTTGAGGTAGCTCCCTCAATGCTCGTTCACAAAGCCGACGTGGGGAGGTATTGAACCAGTCTTCTCCATATTCGTGAAGGTATGGCTGGCTTAATGGCACAAACACCAGACCAGCAAATACATAATAACTAGGAACCTTATCAAACTGCTGGATAGGGACCAGAGGCTTCAACTGCAAATCGAAATAAATTTTACAAACATTTTATAGTCAAAGCATAAAGACAGACCAAAAAAGCTTACCATTCATAATGAATTCATGGAAACCATACAGTACAAGAAAAAAAAAAGATAATCGAAGTAAAAAGCAGCAAATAATATATGCATAAGACTTACTGGACGAAGTGTAACTGTTAAGTCAAGCTCTTCACCACCTCTCAATACTCTAACTTTAGCTGTCTCATTTGGCTTCTTCATCGAAACCAGATGATCAAAGGTTATTCTCTCTCGATTACGGAAAGGAACTGCAGAATTCAAAGAGGTAAAATATAGATACAAGGTTACATATATGAAAGGGTGTATTGACAAAGATAAATACATTATAACAGGAAAAGGTTCATGTGAGAACCATTTGAATTGGAAGAAACATGAGAACCTTTAAATTATAACTTGATGTTCATATGTGAACAAATTTGTGTGCACATATGAACATATAAAGTCATAACTAATATTACTTATGTTCGTATGTGAATAGTTCTCAAATGAACCTTACCCCATTATAACATACTTTACTTTAGATGAAAAGACAAACTAAAATAATAGCAAAAGACTAGAATAAATAAAATGGAATTGTACCTGTTCCATCATTCGCTATTGGAACACCATCAAATGAAAGAACAATGTCATCTTTCTTTAAGACACTATATGCATTAGATAGTGGATTAATCTTGCTCACAAGCACCCCAGTCAAATCAGGGCGCATGCCAAAGTATTCACGTAGTTGACTATTTTCAGTAGGTTGGCATGACAAGCCTAGAGAACAGAAACCAGAATAATTTCCACTAGCTTCAACACCCTCAACAAAATGTTTTATCACAGGCACGGGAATTATGTAGCTGCCAGATTAGTTTTTCATCATTAACATTTACCAACAACAAAAACAACTTATTGGGCACAATTAAATAGAACATATATTTGGTAAAATAGGTCAAAGTGATGGAAAACTAAATAAGACTCACCCTATGTTTTCAGCCCCCGAGAGATTTTGGAATGCTACTCCAGCAACCTTATCACCCATGATTGCTGGTCCTCCACTGTTTCCTGGATTTATGGCTGCATCTATCTGTATTGCCAAGAGCTGAGTAGCTCCATGTACGTATTGTGTAGGTTCAACTCTTGAAACCACCCCTTTTGTCACAGAAATGTTGTCACCGCCTATAAAACAGCTTTTGAGATTAAGTACTTCAGTGGGGTACTAATTTATGCCAGAATACATGCAATTATTTCTAAAAATTAAGATATAATGATAAATGTAGATATTTTGGTAACAGTGATTTATATACCTTGAGGATATCCAACGACAGCAACAGCTTCCTGCATAAATGGGATATCTCCGAGCTCCAAAAACTTCATACCCTCCCAAAATTCATCACTTTCAACAGTAAGAATGGCAAGGTCACATTCATGACCGACAGCTTTAACTTCTGCTCTATACTTGGTAGGGGAACCATGTTTTCTAACAAGTACAAATGTATGATCAGCAACTACATGAGCATTTGTCACAATCCTCTTCCCAGATATAACAAATCCTACACATTTTTGAGAGAAATGCAGTTTCAGTAACAGGATTTGGAAATTAGATGCAGAAAAGCAGAACCATAGTCCAACAACTACCATGGAATACTTCTAAATGATACCTTATAAAAGCAAAAGTTCATACTACTCTTCTAACTGATTTCTTATGAATGTCTTTGTTTAGAATGTGAATGATAAATCCATCATGCATGCCTTCCATCAAAAAGGAAGGGAAAACACAAATAAAGGTAAACAAAGATCCCAAATTTGATAATGTGGATTGTGGAGTGATTTCTCATTAAGATACAAAGGTTTTGCCAGAAGTAAATCATACATTGAGTCCTCAAATTTGCCAAAATTTAAACATTCGCTCCTTTTGATAAGAAAGAATTTTATTTTATTTTTAAGCAACTCCACATTTTATGGGACACTAATTTACGTGTAACACTAATCGAAGGACATGACCTATGAGAGGATACCTGGTGGACTAGGATTAGTTTAGAGGAATAGGGTAGATAAATCCCCCTTAAGGGTTTTAGGGTAGTTTTCTTGCGAGCTAGGCGACCTAAGCTACTTTGTAACATAGGTTGTTTAGCACACGTTATTATAGTAGGGCTCATTGTACCCTTTGACTTCTTCATTAATATCTTCTTATCTGCTCCTATGAGTTGTTGGGAGGGGAATAAGGTTATCTTGGCACATGTCACTCTTAATAGTTGATCTCGCCTCAAATGCTTGGTTTTATGCTTGTGGTTATGTGTACATATGCTTTTATGTTGTGGATAATATGTCCAAATGGGTTCCTATTTGCTACGTTTTGTTGGATATGCTCTAAGGTGGGTTATGCCCGAATGTGCTGTTATTCTACTTCTACTTCTATGTAGTCAGGTAATACTCGGCCGACAGGTATGGTTACTTACCTCTCACTCTAATAACTTCTTCTCGATACAACCTAGCAAAGTTAATTCTTTTACCATTTTGCCAATTAATTCTCACATATAAACATTTTTTTATACCTAAACTAAAACAATTCTCCAAGTCCAGCTTGCTATATCCTACAAGGTCTCTAATTAACTTACTTAATAAAATATAAAGAGAAAAGATTTATGCTTTTTATACAATCTTTACCAAAGTGATGGTCTTTCAAAGCATGAGATACATATATTTACATCCCAATGACAAAAAATAAATAACAACGATAACGGATATGGGGGAGGTGGGTCGTAGACAGTCTTATCTCTACGGATAACTAATGAATTTAAATATATAAAAAAGATGGTAAATTTGATAGAAACCTGAACCCATGGATTCACGTTGTGATTTATTTTGCCAAGGAAGGAAATAATTAGGACTACTTGAAACTGTAAATACTTTAACAACTGAATCAAGAGCTAACTCTATAGCTGAATATGCGTCTATTGTATCCGCTATAGCCGTTGTTCTGCCGTAATTTAGTGGCTCCACGGCGGCGATGGTGGTGGTGGAGGCGGCGGTGGTAGTGATTTGTCTACATTGATTTACATTATTATAAGTTGATAGAAAGGATTGAAGACAAGAAGAAGAACATGTTCGTATGTTTGATATATTACGAGAGGTTGTGTTGTAGTGTCGGAGTGGTAGTGGTATTGGTGGTGGCGGGTGGTTGAAGGTGGTAGCTCGCCGGCGGACATGGCGGTAGGATGAGGAAGCGGCGTGACGAAGAGCGCGGCTGATTGGTCGGAGCATATTAGTTAAAAGAAGTCAAAGTATTGAGCACGACTAGCTCGTTGTAAATATACGCCAACTTATAAACTCCAAAACACAAAGAGGGTTTACTTTTGGGGTTTATAAAGATTTAGGTCAATATTTGTACCTATAGTTCTACTGTATTTAACAAACTAGTGTTTAAAGAGGTGTTTTTGGAAATTCATTATTATGACTTTTACTCGTTAAAAGTTTGATTCCAGGTGAATTCAAGCTTAATTTATCAATCTATTTTTTTTTAACAACAAAAAATTAGTTGAAACTTAATTTATCTTTATAACTTATTTGATCTATAAAATTGAGCTTCAAATATCAAATTTGATTAAGTTTATAATTATAGGTAATGTTAAAATGAGTCATGAGTAAAATTGATTTGTATCTTTTTTTCTCTTAACTACATTAGTCCTCTTCGAAGATACGTCAACAAATGATCCATGATGAAGTTGAAGTTTAGTGTTAGGTCAAATGCGACTTAAATTCCGCTAAGATACAGAGAAGAGTGTCGCCACAGGTTCTCTGGTTCCACTTTGCAATCATCCATCGACACTTTGTTGCATTAACATCTGGCAGACAGATTGTCGTTGGTCATTGGTTAAGTTTCTTTTTTACACGTGAGTTTGTTAAATGTTCCATATTTTGTTGATGTTTGCAATAGGTGACAATTTCAAACTACTTCGTATATATGTCCAATAAAAAGTAGCGGCAATAAGTAGGCGGTGAGTTTAAAAAGTTTAATTGTTGGTGTTCATGTAAGTAAAAGAGAATGATTTGTCAGCAACAATTGTTATGAAAAATAGCCTAGAAAAGTAGCAGAATATTAAACAATAATATGCATAGTTCGTGTTGATGTAAACACAAAATGGTTTTTGAGAATTTTAAGTTAATGGCATTATTGTTATTTTAAAGCTGAGAAAGTATAATAATCTAATATTTTAAGTTCTTTTTTATAAAAAAAAGAGTTAATGACATAAATCGTCCCTGTGGTTTACCTAAATAGTCACCTTTCGTCCTTTAAAATTCAAAACCTCAAGGACAGTCCTTTATAGGAGGATAAGGATCACGTTTGGTCCTTTGACTATTTGACTGTCAACTTCTCTCCGTTAAACCCCTCACATGCCTCCCACGTGAGGGGTACTCCAGTAATTTGCCACCCTAAAGGACGATACGTGACTATTTAGGTAAACCACAGGGACGATTTATGTCATTAACTCTTAGCTCAATTTTATTTCTCTTCTCTCCCATCCATAACCCAATAACCAAAATTCAAGACCCATCTTCTTAGTTTCTCCCTCTACACATACTTACATCATCTTCTTTCTTTTCACACCCACCACACCACCCACCCACCTCCGCCGGTCACCCACCTCCGCCGGTCAACCCTTTCCGTCGGAATCTCTTTCTCCGACCACCTACCTTAGTGAGCTACCTCCGCCAGCCACCCATCGATTCTCTCTTTTTTATATTTCTTCATCTTCATTTTCCAGCAATCATTGAAGCGGTGTATGGATGTTCTTATGACATAAATCGTCCTTGTGCTTTACCTAAATAGTCACCTTTCGTCCTTTAAAATTCAAAACCTCAAGGACAGTCCTTTATGGGTGGCAAATTACTGGAGTACCCCTCACGTGGGTGTCACGTGGGGGGTTTAACGGAGACCACTTGACGGTCAAATAGTCAAAGGACCGAACGTGATCCTTATCCTCCTATAAAGGACTGTCCTTGAGGTTTTGAATTTTAAAGGACGAAAGGTGACTATTTAGGTAAACCACAGGGACGATTTATGTCATTAACTCTAAAAAAAAGGAAGTAAAAGAAAATGAAGTGAAAAGGATGAAAGATTTTAATCGATATATCATTTTATTATTAAAGTAATTAGAAAGGAACGGAAGTGAATTATATATATTTTTTTTTGTTTTTAAGAACAGAGTCAAGAAGGATAAGAATCCAAACCTATTACACATGAATGATTGAATGAATTATGCCAAGAAAAATTAGGCCCTGGATGATTTGCACTTTGCCACTCAAAGGATGAAAGTTTGTTATTAGCCAAATGTTCATAATACCACAATGGTATCAAAACAGGAGGAATATGGCGTTGGAAATAGCTAAAACAAGTACAAAATTCAGAAAGATTGCATACTGTCTCTCTTGTTATTTTTTTATTTATTTTTGAACATTTGTCTCTCTTGATATATATTGTACAATAAGAAAGACCATAAAGGTGGATTGTAGCAATTACTTCATCCATGAACACAAATTGCATAATAAATATAGACACATAGACAATACATATAGTTTACAATTTCATTGTATTGATTAATACAGCTTTTACCAGTTCCCTTTTCCAAAGTCTATACCTCAAGTTTCCCATAACTAAACCATTTTTATTTGTGATTATCGAAAGAATTGTAATTGTACTTTATCCACCTTCATGCTACTATTGAACATAGCAGGAGCCTGCCTCTATCGGTGGCGCACGTCCTAGACCATCCAATGGTGCAGCTGCAACTCCTCTTTGATTTAGCAAGCACCTAAAATTTGCTAACCTTGAGGAGACTTGGCTTGGGTCTTTGGGAAGCTTGTCAAAACGAGTCCACAACCTCTCTTAAATCACAAAAAACAAAAACATTAAAAAGACGGAGTGAAAAAAGGGTTATTGACAGATCATTTGTAAGCACTAAGCAGGAGTTTAAATTGATGGATTTAATGATATACATATTTATATGCAAGAAAGCAGTCGAATATTCATGTTTTATACCGATATAGAGTAATTAATTGTAAAGGAATAAAACTAAGTACCTGCAGCTGCTGCGGCACGTGGCCATATGGTCTGTTCAATGTCCGACCCATCAACAGTTTCACCCCACATGCAAACTTCACCACCAAGAACTAGTTTCTGTTGCTCAGGATTTGTAATATTTGTGAGGGGTTCATTCATATAAAATGTTGACCAATCAGTGTCCAAGTGATCCAGATACCACTTGTCTTGGTTGCTTACAATGCACCTCAATCCGGTGGCAACAACTCGCTCAGCAACACCACTCCCAAGCCTATGTATATCATTGAAGGTAAACAATAAATCTTAACTCGTGTATTTGACAATTGAAGTATCTCAGGGACCAAAAATATTAGCAATAAATTTTGCAGAACTATTAGATTCAAGTTCCAAAATCAATGGATGATTCTAGTTACGAGGCGGAGTGAGTATTAAAGTGAAAGTTTAAAGCACACTGCACATACCAGTTATGGACAATCGTTTTTCTGTCCAGTTTACTACCAAATTGGTTAAAGGTTTCCTCCCTGTTTAAAAGTAGCAAAATTAGGATGCAACTTTGTAAATTGGTTTAGTGGGAGCAGACTATAAGAGCTAACGACGCACCAGTTTATAACTTCATAGCCATGAGACACAGCTATCTTCTGTGCCTTCAAGACAAAATATTCATAAGCTTGAGATTCGTTTAGACCTTTCTGTTCTAACCTGCATTAAAAAAAGATGCTTTAAATATTTCTCTATTGCAGCTTTACCATCAGAAAAGTTAAATTCATACACTATCACAACATGAAAAATGACGTTAGTTTTAGACGGTAAAAAATGTTAACGGAGATTGTAGAATACTTACCATTTTTGTATACGAGGAGTGGAGCTCCAGCAACCTGACATATTAAACTCCAATAGTTATAGTACAAATCATACCCTTATATTCCTTCCTATAGAGGTTACATTGCACCAAAAGTAAATAATTGTTTGTCAAATTACATAGTTATCTACTTCAAGAAGATTGTTAGCAACTTACTGGTGTCAACTTCATCACCTCCCAAATGTACAAACCTGTACTTGAATATCTTACTGAAATCTGAAGCGCGGAAAACAGGTTTTAATTGGTTATTTATCTAGCTGCCTTATGGGTCAGTGACAAGCAGAGATACAATTTATAATAAAGAGAGGATGCACCTGAAAGAACTCCATCTATCAATTTGAATGTGAAATCACTACTGACATCAAGTGGCTCTTGACATTTCTTCGATGGCCATAATGCAGGATAACCAACCCCCCTGAAAGAACCTCCTTTATAAATTTCAAGGTGATTGGATCATGTATTACAATCATAATAAAACCTTTTCCAAAGTTGAATGAAGATCTTATGAACATAAAAAAAGGTGAGTAATTTATATATAAGGAATAAGGGATACCAGGATTTAGCATGTCCAGGAACATCAAGCTCAGCAAGCACATTGATCCCCCTTCTTTTAGCATAACTACAAAATACAATAAAGTAAAGAAATTCATTTCATACAGATCCTTTCTTTTATGTAAAACAATACAATAATTTACTTGCCTCACGATATCAGCTGCAGCAGCCATTGTATAGCGTTCTGTTATGGAATAGGCACCATTCCATAGTTTGGGAAATGAAGGTATCTCTAAAGGAAAAGACTCTCTATCTACTATATGCCAGTGCAAAACATTCTGCATTGAATCAACAGAAGTTCATAAACCACTGTGCTTTTTACAGATAGGTGAAATTTTCGTGCTAAATATTAGTGATAGCAAATCGTCCAATTCTTAGTCAAACACTTTAAGTCAGACTATGTGCCAATCTCATGACACGCATTAGTGCCGAGTCAGCCATTAAAAGCACATAATTTTAGCATAATCATGGAGCTTACCAGCTTTGCATAAGCCATAGAATCAATAACTTTCTTTATCATCCGCAATGGCTGATAATGCCGGGAGGTATCTGCACCATTGTCACTAAGATCTCAACATAACCATTTTAATAAACAAAAGTGGTTCCCAAAATTGATGCTTATGACTAATGATGATGCTTATCTTAACTACCTTATAAAGCATTTGGCCTTCCTATTTTCTCAAAAAAGAACTTGATCTACCCAAACTACCCATCTATTTATTCACTAATTTAGTTATCTCCACCTAATATACCTATAATACCCTTAATAAAATTATTTACAACATACATCCCTCAACCATTAAAATAACTACAATAATATCTTTTATACCAATTACTTTTATATTAATAACCACGCCACTACCGCCGCCGCCGCCACCGCCACCACCACCACCGCACCGCCGCATCGCGCGGGCATATGACTAGTGTAAAGAAAATAGCACTACAACTGCACAAAGTGAAATAGTATTCAATATATCACAGGCCTTGCAGCACTATTTGTCGCGTGGACCAACTAGATATGTAAGAAACAAACATATGCTGAACAGATGAAATTTTTGTATGCAAGATAATTGTAACTAAGATCAAAAATATATTCTCCTGAGCAGATGTAAGAATTTAAAGCAAAAACTGAATGATTAACAAACAAAAAAGTCAAATCAACTACGTACTCTAGACAAGGGGAAAAAATAAATGTCTCACCAATTAAGAGACCTCTATATGAGAAACGAGGTCGATCAGTAATGGTCCATGGTACCTGATTAACTACTATCTTTCTTGTTTTAAGGTTAAAATGGCACAATTGGCTGAAAGTCTGTCATATTTATATTAACAAGAATTAGTAAAGCAAGACCATCAAGACATTTTGGATCGCAACAAATTGTTCTGAAAGTGAGTAACATAACAAGTAACCTGCAGAGCATGTAGGGCTCCATAGACAGTAGCTGCCTGCATTAAGATTTATCGAATTAAAAAACTTGATATAAGAATTGCATAACTTTGCCATTTCACTGAACGCAAAATGCTGCAAGTTCTAACTTGGTCAAACTGTCATTGATACAAACCTCAATGTTTGCATAAATAGGATTTCCTTGTGGATGAATATATAACTTGTAGGACTCATCTATATCATATTGCAACTGCAAAGAACAGAGCCATATGATTAACCAAAATGAATCAAGAAAAATCCCGAAAACTACCAACCAAATCTTAACTTTAACTGCATTCTAGGATAATATAAACTGGACAAGAAATCAAATTAGTACAGAAAAGTTACATACTAGAAGATAAAAGTGAGTTATAACAATACCTCGTCGCTTTCTGAATGAACAACTACGTGGATTCCCTGTAAAAGGAAAGAGTCGTAAACTTTTCCAAAGTTGTATTCGATAACATTGTTTGCTGTGACAACGTCAAGCAACCTAGCGAATCCATCCTTGAGGATCCCAGATGCATCCTTGTATTTGCTTCCATCAGTAGTGAGATGGAAATCCTTGTTTAGATAAAACGTTTGGTTGCCGTATTCTACTGATTCAGGCATCGGCCATATGTTGAGATTTTTTGGATATTGAGAACCAAATACCAAAATAACTTGAAGCATAAGACCAAGAATGATGGTTTGCCATCTCATCTTTCCCTCTCAGCAATCTACACCAACCAAAAAAAATCAAAATTGTTGTTTTCATATTAATCATTTCAAGTGTGCTTTTGGGGAATCTTTATTTACAATCCATAAAATTTTAGTAACTTGAATCAAAATTCCAATATCTCTTGTTTCTAGTGAATATAAAGTGATGGATGATGACAATTTATGTGTAGTACAATACAATCCATATAACTTGATTCAAAACTTGTATGAACCACTAGTCAAATTTCTGTAACATGTTTCAATCATGACACATCTTAAGAATCATATGGAGCAAAATCAATGATCGCAAAACTTTGATAACCGGCAACACTCACCGCCCCATTCGTCCTATTCCAAGTACAATACGAAAATATTCACACATTTAGAAAACTTGATTGAGCAAAGTCCTTTCCTTTGAAACCAACGCCTATAGTCTATATTCCGGTACCAAAGTTGTAACTTGTAGGGATCAATATATGATAACTTAGATTTGTTATGGCTTAAAAATTTCCACATAAAAAAGGATACTTTTCAATGAAAGTAGTAGGACTACTTTATAAAAGCTATTGTTACAAAAAGTACACAGCTTTTTATCATATATCCATCCATCCTTTGTATCAAAAAAAACACTACAAATTTAATAATTTATGTATCACAAAATACCATGTTAAAGAAAATGCATATTGTTATTATAATTATACTTTTTCCTCTGTTATCTTATCTCCTCCAAATACATTTTAACTCTTAACTTGAACAAAATAAAGATTAAAAAACACATAGATAGATATATATATGAGATATATGACAATGAAAACAATCTACATTTAAATTATTAACGCACCTGTCACAAATAGGAAATGATGATGGGTGTGAGAGAGAAAGAGAAAGACCGGGAGAGGATATAGATGTATGGATCTGTAAGTAAGTCCGCCCTCTTGGTTGCCCATAATCTTCTTTTTAATATTTTGTTTTAGACTATTATTAATTAATTCATATTTATATTATAATTAATTATAGAATAAAAATTAACCAGATTGTGGATTGGTGTGTATGTAGCTATTACGTTGTAAAAGAGCAGTTGGTGGCGATTCTTTCGTATTTCTTTCTTTGTTTTTATTCATTTTTATGTCATTACTATTGCTATTATTGTATTATATTATGACAGTTTTAAGACAAAAGAAGAAGAAGAAAAAAAAAAACAAACAAAAAAGAAAGTGTAATGTTTGTACGTGAGAAGGGAAGAGAGAGAGAAACCGCCATAATCTGTTTTCACAGACTACGATCCACATTTGATTGGCCAAGGTTGGTTTGCCCAATACCTAACTTTCTACACTCGCACCATTTTTTTATGAAATTTATATTTTATTTGCTTATAATATAAAAGATTTAATTCAAAATATTTGATTATGATGATTTATTATTGGGAGAACATCATATTTACCCCTACTAAACCTTAAAATAACATATTTACCCACTTAAATTCTTAATATCATATATATCCAATCTAAACCTTAAATCTCTCATATTTACCCATTTCAATATTTCATAAATAAAAATATTGGTAACCTTAAGACTTAATAAATATAAAACAAATCTTCTTCTTAATTTTCTTAGAATCATATATACCCAATCTAAACCTTAAAATAACATATTTACCCACTTAAATTCTTAATATCATATATACCCAATCTAAACCTTAAAATAACATATTTACCCACTTAAATTCTTAATATCATATATACCCAATCTAAACCTTAAAATAACATATTTACCCACTTAAATTCTTAATATCATATATACCCAATCTAAACCTTAAATCATATTTACCCACTTAAATTTCTTAAATCATATATACCCAATCTAAACCTTAAAATAACATATTTACCCACTTAAATTCTTAAATCATATATACCCAATCTAAACCTTAAAATAACATATTTACCCACTTAAATTTCTTAAATCATATATACCCAATCTAAACCTTAAAATAACATATTTACCCACTTAAATTCCTTAATATCATATATATCCAATCTAAACCTTAAATCTCTCATATTTACCCATTTCAATATTTCATAAATAAAAATATTGGTAACCTTAAGACTTAATAAATATAAAACAAATCTTCTTCTTAATTTTTTACTTTCATTTATTCTATGCAGTTAAACAATTTAATGAGCAAATCATGACACCAAGAGACTTCGTAAGCTGTATTGTAGAGTGAATACAAATGAATATATGCATCAATATACAAGGGAAATTTTTAAAAGGAATTTTCACCCCATTACACATATTGATTTAAATGCATTAATATCAAACTCAAGTTAAGTTGTTTAAGTGGATAAATTTGAGAGTTTTAAGATTTAGATTGGGTACATATGATATTAAGAAATTTATGTGGGTAAATATGTTATTTTAATGTTTAGCAAGGGTAAATATGATGTTCTCCCTTATTATTTTGACTTATCTAAGAAAAGGTATTGTTGATTTTAAAGTTGTTAAGACTAATGAGCATCTCATTATGAGATGGGACCATATTATATGATATTATATTATTAAATTGATATTAGGGTGTTGGCATCCGTAACACTCACCACTCACTTCCAACCAATCACGTTATGCCACCTCAAATCCACCACTCACCCAAATTTTGTTGGCATTGCCACTCACTCACCACTCACTACAATTTTATTTTTATTTTTAAAACTAAAATTCCATTATTAAAACATTACATAATATTACTAAAAACATAAAAACATTACATAATAATACTAAAACACATAAAACAAATACTAAAAAAACATAAAACAAATACTAGTCCTCCTCCTCAACGTCCTGGTCGTACTGGGTCGGCTGGAGGTGTGCCAAGTTTTGAGCCGCAATATGCTCTGTCAGATCATTTCAGAGACGGAAGTGTGTCTCCTCGTCTTGTATCTCCGGTAAGGCGTCCCGGTGACTACTCGGATGGACTACGGGATCTCATATATGAACTGGGCTAATCGCACGACCGCTATCTTTGATAATCATGTTGTGCATTATCACACACGCATACACCAAATTCCTTATTGTGTTGATCGAACGTTGACGAAATGGTCGAGCAAGGATACCCCATTTTTGCTTGAGAACACCGAAAGCGCGTTCAACATCCTTGCGAGCTGACTCTTGTGCTTTTTTGAACATTTTTTCTTTCGGATCCGTAGGATATTTGTACGCCTTAACAAACGTAGACCACGCAAGATATATGCCATCGACTAGATAGTAGCCACGTTTGTACGTATGCCCATTTACAGTGAATGGGCAGTTAGGCGCAGTGCCCATACGCTCAGGGAGGAACAAGGGAGATTGTTGCAGAACGTTGATGTCGTTTAGCGAACCTGGAGGGCCAAAGAATGCGTGCCATATCCACAAATCTTGAGACGCCGTCGCCTCCATCATAATAGTGGGGTGTTCATGATCACCCCGCTTATATTGACCCCTGAACTCCATTGGACACATTTTCCAAGCCAAATGTGTACAATCTAGACTGTCGAGCATCCCAAGGATGTGATGTCTCTCTTCGTGCGCTTCATACAACCGTAGTATATCATGTGTTGTAGGTCTACGCAGAAATTCTGTTTCATACGTCTGAGCCATAGCGTCACAAAACAATTGTAGGCATTCACGTGACGTTCGTTGTGCCATCTCTAAGTACTCGTCGTACTCATCTGGTGGATTACCGGTTGCGAGCTGCCTAATTGCAGATGTACACTTTTGAATAGCTGTAAAACTTTTTTTCTGTCGAGCATCGTATGACTCCTGGAAATAGGAGTATCTCGACTCAAGATCTCGAACGATTTTTAAAAACAAGTGTTGAGGCATGCGGTACCTATCTTCGAAAAAATCACTATCGTATTTGGGTTCCTCACAAAAGTAGTCGCGATGCAACCTTTGTGAAGCGGTCCAACGGTTACGGTTAACGACTTTGCGTCTTGACCTAGAACTTTCAGCTTCGTCCTCCTCAATCGCGGCTGCAAACACCTCTAGACTACTATCGTCTGACCACTCGAACGGTTCATCTATCAAAGTGGTAGAACCAATTCGTTTTTCCATTATTGGTTTGTTGTGTGTTAATTTTTTGATAAGATTTGTGTGTGTGTTTGAATATGTGTAGTATGTGTATACTATATATATATATATATAATCTGTGAAAAAAAAATAAAAAAAGCATGGAGCCGTTGAATGGTCAAAAAGTTACCTCGTTTGATGCACCACTCACTCACTCCATCGCGTGCTCCGACCACTCAAAACCCTTCACCCACGCGTGGTTAGGTGTCGACGGCAGTGTTCATGTGAGGGGCCGCACCACTCACTACCGTAACCACGCCTCAATGTCATCACTTTTATATGATATCATATGATATTATTACATTGATAAACATAGCGTTTTTTTTATTAAATAAATATATATATATATATATATATATATATATATATATATATATATATATATATAT
>CM067169.1:94921241-94931401 GCA_034093135.1 Erigeron breviscapus
TTAAAGGTTGATCATAAAGATTGGTTACTTTTTGTCAAGAAGATTGAGATTGAAAGATGAGGTTAAGCTTACATAAAGCGTCTCATGCTCATGACAAAATAGTATAGAGGTGAACAAATCACATGTTATCTATGACTTAAGTAATGATAATAATAATAATAACTAGAATCAAATTACATGAATTCTAATAAATTGGGTAAAGAAAATTTAAGTTGCGACGATGAAATGTGGATCGTTACATCCAACTTTCATGGAAGTTTTGCGATGAACTAACTTGAGTTGAGTAAGGGTATGTTTGGTAAAAAAAATTATAGTTAGAACTTTTGTTAATACTAGAGTGAAGACCCGTGCGTTGCACGGCTTGAATCTTTTCTTTGTCATACGCTATATATACGAACATGGATAACACTATCAAATTTCATCTTATAAACACATATAAAACATAAATTGACAACACTTTTAAATCAAAACTTGAAGGAACTTTTGACCCAATCAAAACACAAATCCTAATTTAAGACAACCCATATAAAAGAAAAAATAATGAACTAATAAACGGCATATATAAATGTCCACCACACGAAGAGATAACTTGTAAGACCATAACCCGCAAATTTAAAAGGTTAGGTGGATAGATTACAAAATGTGAAGGTGTCTAACTATCAGAACACCAAAAAAAGAGGTGTTTTCAAATGCCGGAATGGCGTGGCTAGGTTATGGTAAGTTTGTAGGTAGAGGACCCCTGAAAGTTTTCCATGACAAAGTTTGCTTTGAGTACCAATCATTGTTGTTCATTAACTGAAGTAATTGTACTGAATTCCGGGAATCAAAATGGTACAGCAGGATCTGGTTGTATGTGAATACTGATGGATGCAAATAATGAATATTTAGGAAGCAACAATAGTATAAAAAAGCGAACTCTTAATAGGGAACGAACAGCTCTTAATGACAAAAAGTAAAGGGCATACATAAACACCATGTTAGGTCACATATAGACTCTTAATGATTACTATCTTTTGTACAAACTGGTTTTTCATTCAGTAATATAAAGTGCAGAATATAAGAAGCTCACATAAACGTTAAATGGTGTCTCATTAAACAGCCTCAACTCCTTATCATTTTGTCCATGTTCCCTGCCAACAACTACCTCCACACTATCTCTTTAAACCTATATATGTCAAAACGGGTGTACTTATGCTTTAGTTTCATGTTAATGGATCAAATGAGTAAATTTATAACCTAATTAAATGAGGGAAAGGTTAATCAAGATAAGCCAATTACATAATCGAACTGTTTATAACCTCCCAAATTATTTATTCAAAATATATTCTTTTCTTAAATAACTTTAATTAACATGTAGTTATTCATAAAACTTTTATAAAAAAAATAGAAAACGTTAGTTGTTAAACCTAGCAGGACTATTGCTTTTTGACCTGTCAAAATTTTTTACGGGTTTGACCCAATAAGTAATCCATACCCACCCGTTTTGCCACCAATTGAATTGAACATAATTATAGAGCATGCTTGATGTCCACAACCAAAGGCCATATCCCTTAAGCTACTATAAGGAAAAACAATTTATTCAATAAATTAGATTATTATCTCAATTATACTATTTCTCTAATCATATCTCTTATAAACCAACTAATATACAAATATACGAAAAAATTTCAGAAACCAAAGCATTTTGGGTTTCTCTGAAATGTACGAAAACTATCGGTTTTGATCCATTACCCAACCCACCCGAACTTCCCATACAGTTACTTCCGGGAATGATAAAAAGAAGAAAAGAGAAGAAATAACCTCCATCACTGTCTATGAGAATCTCTGGTCACATCTAAGCTTGTATCACCAACCTCCTTTGTTGGTGTCAATTACCAGCAAACAAAACCCTCATAAATACTCTAACAGACTGATCAACGAAACCTTGTAAGTTAATCGGAAAAAACCAACAAAAGCAAGAAGAGATGCATATCAATCACCAAAAACTTGTTAATAGCCTCATAAGTCTAAACAGCTTTATGACTGACAGTAATACTTCTTGCTTTTTGCAGGCAATATATCTAGGTAAAAAAAAAGGATAATTGAATGGTGATATGTCGTATGACCCATTTCCCACAACGTATTTAGTTGATTTCGCATGGTTTATGAGTCATTTTTGTATACAATTGGTGCGTTTATGGTATTTGTTAGTGTTTCAGGTTACTGACAGGTATTTAAGCGCAAATCTGGAGAAAACGACATTGTTGAGATGAATTAAGTGCTAACGGAGGATTTCGGAAGCATTTGGATGAAGATTGCAGAAAGTCAACAAAAGTCAAAGCTGGAGAAGTCCAATTGCGCCGCAACATTGAGTTGCGCCGCAATGGGCTCAAGTTCAAGCCAGCTTGGTCAACGAAAGTCAAAGTCAAAACTCAAAGTCAACCCTAGTTGCGCCGCAATGGGCTCAAGTTCAAGCCAGCTTGGTCAACGAAAGTCAAAGTCAAAACTCAAAGTCAACCCTAGTTGCGCCGCAATGGGCTCAAGTTCAAGCCAGCTTGGTCAACGAAAGTCAAAGTCAAAACTCAAAGTCAACCCTAGTTGCGCCGCAATGGGCTCAAGTTCAAGCCAGCTTGGTCAACGAAAGTCAAAGTCAAAACTCAAAGTCAACCCTAGTTGCGCCGCAACTGGGCCCGTTTCTGGCAGCTTTTGGGGATCGTATAAATAGCTTGAAAAATATGCCAAAACCCTTCTTCTCTTTTTAGCAGCCGTTTTGGAGCCCTAGTTGGAGATTTTTCATCATATTTTGGGTTTTCAAACACGAATTGATCTATTTCGTTCGTAGCTTTCGATTATTATCATTAGGTAACAATGAATTCTTCATATTTTAATTGTTATTCTTCTTTTAATATGAGTGGCTAATCACTTCATCATCCATCTTGATGGAGTGAGACAATATGTAAAGATTGCACAATTTTATTAATTCAATGTTGATTTCATTTAACGTTATATCGAGATCTTAGCGTATTTCTTCCTTATTATTTGTCGTGAATTGATTGGTGATTTATGTGTGTCTTTAATGGTAGTTATTGATTACATATATTTCATTTTGATTGTTTGGGTACAAACGATTGGGTCTATGACGGGTACGGTAGATAATCGTTCATGATAATAGGGAGAAATGTCTTAACGCTTGGGTACAATCGATAGGTATAATTGTTATTTCAATAACCAAACCAATTGTTTGATTAGGGAAGTTATAAAAGATGTCTTGGGGTACCGGTCTTTGTAACGAAACTAGTTTAAGCAAGAGAGTCAAATGATGTCATTAACTTGACGGGTACGGGGTTGGTGCTTGTTTGAGTCTCGGTTATTTAATCAACTTAATTTGGATTTGAACTTCATTTATGTGCAATCTGAGCGTATTGTTGAGCGAAGTCAAGATGGATGCCTTCTAAATTATTGTTTTAAACAACTCTCTTTTCGATTAATCCTTTGGGATTACTAATTATTTACTAACTTTTGCAACGTGACAATTCGGTCAAAACCCCCCTATTTACTTGAATTACTTAATGTCAACAATTACTTAGTTTTAGTCCCTGTGTTCGATCCTGGACTTACCTTTTAGCTATACTATATACGAACGGGTCCACTGCCCGAGAGTGTGTAGTAGTCAGTTTTAGGGTATTTCTTGTTTTAATTTTTAAACTCGATTTTACACATCAAGTTTTTGGCGCCGTTGCCGGGGACTTTTGTTTAAGTAGTCGTTTGATTTTGTAGTTCGACCCTTTCTCACATTTACTTGTGAGGAAGTTAATTGCTTTCTTAGGTTAGCGTAATTTAGTGTTAATTTATTTATTTAGTTTTAGTCCATTTCATTATTTAGTTTTTGTTTTCTATCTGTGATTTTCACGGGTTGTGCTAGTGTTTGTTTTGCAGTATTAGCATCACAAATGGCTGATGAACAACCGTCCTTACGGGGAACGAGTAAGAAACATACCGGCTAACCAGGGCACAACTATTCGCCCTCCTGCAATTTCGGTAGACTTTTCTTTGAAAGGAAATCATCTCAAGAGTGTTGAAGAAGATAAGTTTGACGGGATTAGAAGAAATGACCCATACGCACATATTGAGAGGTTTGAGAAGATCTGTAGGTTATATCAGTATGGAACAGGACAAGCTGAAGCTGTTAAACTAGAGCTCTTTCCATTAACTCTTGTTGGAGAGGCATCTGCTTGGTTTAAGGAGTTACCGGATAACTCATTCACCACTTGGGCTGAACTTCGTGAAGGATTCATTGATGAGTTCTATTCTGTAAGGACTCAAAGGCAATTGGAAAATCAAATCAGGGCCTTTACTCAAGACAGTGGTGAAGATGTAGTGGATGCTTGGAAACGGTTCAAGGAAATGTTAAGGAATTGCCCTGGACATGGTATGGGAACTGAAGTTAGCTTTGAGATTTTCTATGATGGACTGGATAGGAAGTCAAAAAGGGAGCTTGGTTATGCATTCGGGGGTAGCTTGAACAATATTTCCCCGAATGAAGGATACAAGATTCTTGAAGATATGGCCAAAGAAAGCTCGACCCGGGATGACCGGATTAAGAAATCCAGTGGAAGAAATACTTTTGCTCAGGTGGAAAGTAGTGAGGATTCGAAGCTTGTTGCTGAAGTTGAGGCTCTTTCTAAGCAAATGAATGAGAGGTTTGATAATCAAGAAAGCATATTCAAGAGCCTTGAAAGAGATGTTAGGATCATGGTTGATGGTTGTGATCACTGTGGAGACTTGCATTATACGGAGGATTGCCCGGATAAACCAGTTCAAGATGTTAGTTATGTTCAGAATCAACAGCAGGGGAATTTCAACCAAAACACCGGTTATCAAAACCGGCAATCAGGTAGTTCTTACCCTACTTCTTCTTCTTTTAATTCTAACAGTTCTGGTTATGGTGGCAACAGGTTTAGTAGGTTCAACAATCAACAAGGCGTGGATTCAAAACTAAGAGAGATAGTGAAGGATTTCATTAGTGCCCAGAAGGCAACTAATGAACATGTTGCAGAAGAGTCCAAGAAGGTGATTTATGTGTTGGACGCTTTGACTACTCGTTTGGACGGATTGGGGCACAAGCTGGATCAAAATGCGAAAAACCATCAAGCTTCAATCAAAGATTTGGAAGGAAGGATTGAGAGGCTCAGGAACTCTAATAGACCACTCGGTACTTTACCGAGTAACACTCAACAAAACCCGAAATCTCAATCAAATAACCAAGGGCAAGGGCAGAAGTACTGTAACATTCATGATTTTTACCGTTTGACTGTGCATGTAATTTGATTAACTATTTCAATAAACGGAAATTTGGACATAATTGTGTACATTTATCTGTAAATTGGGCCAATTAAAATGTCATATTTGAATTTCTAGAATTAAGCCCATGTTGCAAGACCATGATGTTGGCCCATATGTGATAAGGAAAATATATTATAAGACGATAATTGAGTAACTGTGCTAACAGGAAGAAACGTATATGAGAAGCCTTAAGTATAATGAACGGTTCCAACAGTGTCGGTGGAACAGTGACGGTGGAACAGTGTCGGTGGAACAGTGTCGGTGGCTAGATGATAATTCCATTAATAGGACAAAAACAGACACAACCTTTATATTATATGAAATGATTTATCCATATTATGGATTTATAATAATAAAAGTTGTACGCTCGTGAATATTTTGTTTGTGTTATTAATTTCGGAATCAATTAACTAGCTAGATATATTGTACATACTAGTAAAATAAATATGCAATTGTGTACTTAAATTAGTTAACTAATAAATATATAAATACATGTAATTGATTTATAACCACATAGATAAAAGTAATTATACTTATATAAACTAGTTACTACACTTAATTACACAAATAATAAATCAAGAATCAAAGTTTAGAGTCAACCAAAGTCAATTAGTCAAGTCAAGTTTGTGTTCTTGACATAAACCCCACACAAACGCATTGTTTACGATGTAAGTCGCACCGTTAGCGCATTATTTATTATATAAGTCGCACCGTTAGCGCATTGTTTACGATGTAAGTCGCACCGTTAGCGCATTGTTTACGATGTAAGTCGCACCGTTAGCGCATTGTTTACGATGTAAGTCGCACCGTTAGCGCATTGTTTACGATGTAAGTCGCACCGTTAGCGCATTGTTTACGATGTAAGTCGCACCGTTAGCGCATTGTTTACGATGTAAGTCGCACCGTTAGCGCATTGTTTACGATGTAAGTCGCACCGTTAGCGCATTGTTTACGATGTAAGTCGCACCGTTAGCGCATTGTTTACGATGTAAGTCGCACCGTTAGCGCATTGTTTACGATGTAAGTCGCACCGTTAGCGCATTGTTTACGATGTAAGTCGCACCGTTAGCGCATTATTTATTATATAAGTCGCACCGTTAGCGCATTGTTTACGATGTAAGTCGCACCGTTAGCGCATTGTTTACGATGTAAGTCGCACCGTTAGCGCATTGTTTACGATGTAAGTCGCACCGTTAGCGCATTGTTTACGATGTAAGTCGCACCGTTAGCGCATTGTTTACGATGTAAGTCGCACCGTTAGCGCATTGTTTACGATGTAAGTCGCACCGTTAGCGCATTGTTTACGATGTAAGTCGCACCGTTAGCGCATTGTTTACGATGTAAGTCGCACCGTTAGCGCATTGTTTACGATGTAAGTCGCACCGTTAGCGCATTGTTTACGATGTAAGTCGCACCGTTAGCGCATTGTTTACGATGTAAGTCGCACCGTTAGCGCATTATTTATTATATAAGTCGCACCGTTAGCGCATTGTTTACGATGTAAGTCGCACCGTTAGCGCATTGTTTACGATGTAAGTCGCACCGTTAGCGCATTGTTTACGATGTAAGTCGCACCGTTAGCGCATTGTTTACGATGTAAGTCGCACCGTTAGCGCATTGTTTACGATGTAAGTCGCACCGTTAGCGCATTGTTTACGATGTAAGTCGCACCGTTAGCGCATTGTTTACGATGTAAGTCGCACCGTTAGCGCATTGTTTACGATGTAAGTCGCACCGTTAGCGCATTGTTTACGATGTAAGTCGCACCGTTAGCGCATTGTTTACGATGTAAGTCGCACCGTTAGCGCATTATTTATTATATAAGTCGCACCGTTAGCGCATTGTTTACGATGTAAGTCGCACCGTTAGCGCATTGTTTACGATGTAAGTCGCACCGTTAGCGCATTGTTTACGATGTAAGTCGCACCGTTAGCGCATTGTTTACGATGTAAGTCGCACCGTTAGCGCATTATTTATTATATAAGTCGCACCGTTAGCGCATTATTTATTATATAAGTCGCACCGTTAGCGCATTATTTATTATATAAGTCGCACCGTTAGCGCATTGTTTACGATGTAAGTCGCACCGTTAGCGCATTGTTTACGATGTAAGTCGCACCGTTAGCGCATTATTTATTATATAAGTCGCACCGTTAGCGCATTGTTTACGATGTAAGTCGCACCGTTAGCGCATTATTTATTATATAAGTCGCACCGTTAGCGCATTGTTTACGATGTAAGTCGCACCGTTAGCGCATTGTTTACGATGTAAGTCGCACCGTTAGCGCATTGTTTACGATGTAAGTCGCACCGTTAGCGCATTGTTTACGATGTAAGTCGCACCGTTAGCGCATTGTTTACGATGTAAGTCGCACCGTTAGCGCATTGTTTACGATGTAAGTCGCACCGTTAGCGCATTGTTTACGATGTAAGTCGCACCGTTAGCGCATTGTTTACGATGTAAGTCGCACCGTTAGCGCATTGTTTACGATGTAAGTCGCACCGTTAGCGCATTGTTTACGATGTAAGTCGCACCGTTAGCGCATTGTTTACGATGTAAGTCGCACCGTTAGCGCATTGTTTACGATGTAAGTCGCACCGTTAGCGCATTGTTTACGATGTAAGTCGCACCGTTAGCGCATTATTTATTATATAAGTCGCACCGTTAGCGCATTATTTATTATATAAGTCGCACCGTTAGCGCATTGTTTACGATGTAAGTCGCACCGTTAGCGCATTGTTTACGATGTAAGTCGCACCGTTAGCGCATTATTTATTATATAAGTCGCACCGTTAGCGCATTGTTTACGATGTAAGTCGCACCGTTAGCGCATTGTTTACGATGTAAGTCGCACCGTTAGCGCATTGTTTACGATGTAAGTCGCACCGTTAGCGCATTATTTATTATATAAGTCGCACCGTTAGCGCATTGTTTACGATGTAAGTCGCACCGTTAGCGCATTATTTATTATATAAGTCGCACCGTTAGCGCATTGTTTACGATGTAAGTCGCACCGTTAGCGCATTGTTTACGATGTAAGTCGCACCGTTAGCGCATTGTTTACGATGTAAGTCGCACCGTTAGCGCATTGTTTACGATGTAAGTCGCACCGTTAGCGCATTGTTTACGATGTAAGTCGCACCGTTAGCGCATTGTTTACGATGTAAGTCGCACCGTTAGCGCATTATTTATTATATAAGTCGCACCGTTAGCGCATTGTTTACGATGTAAGTCGCACCGTTAGCGCATTGTTTACGATGTAAGTCGCACCGTTAGCGCATTGTTTACGATGTAAGTCGCACCGTTAGCGCATTGTTTACGATGTAAGTCGCACCGTTAGCGCATTGTTTACGATGTAAGTCGCACCGTTAGCGCATTGTTTACGATGTAAGTCGCACCGTTAGCGCATTGTTTACGATGTAAGTCGCACCGTTAGCGCATTGTTTACGATGTAAGTCGCACCGTTAGCGCATTGTTTACGATGTAAGTCGCACCGTTAGCGCATTGTTTACGATGTAAGTCGCACCGTTAGCGCATTGTTTACGATGTAAGTCGCACCGTTAGCGCATTGTTTACGATGTAAGTCGCACCGTTAGCGCATTGTTTACGATGTAAGTCGCACCGTTAGCGCATTGTTTACGATGTAAGTCGCACCGTTAGCGCATTGTTTACGATGTAAGTCGCACCGTTAGCGCATTGTTTACGATGTAAGTCGCACCGTTAGCGCATTGTTTACGATGTAAGTCGCACCGTTAGCGCATTGTTTACGATGTAAGTCGCACCGTTAGCGCATTGTTTACGATGTAAGTCGCACCGTTAGCGCATTGTTTACGATGTAAGTCGCACCGTTAGCGCATTATTTATTATATAAGTCGCACCGTTAGCGCATTATTTATTATATAAGTCGCACCGTTAGCGCATTGTTTACGATGTAAGTCGCACCGTTAGCGCATTATTTATTATATAAGTCGCACCGTTAGCGCATTGTTAATTATTAACTATGTAAGCCGCATCGTTGTTGATCGTTATTGATTGTTATGGAACGTTGTTGAACGTTATATGGAATCGTTATTATTGAATGTTGACTTGTATTGAATTGTGATAATGTGAAACCTTATAGGTTTTCCTTGGATGTAATTAGTTCTCCTAATCCTCACTTATTGTTAACGGTTGTCATCCCGACATACTACTTGTTTCCTGTTACTTGTCCCTACGAACTCACCAACTTTATGTTGACGCATTTTAGTACACTTTTCAGGTAATCAAGTTAATCAGAGATAAAATGGATAATTGCATGCTTGCTTGTTAGGATTGGACTAGCTTTGGACTTTCTGGATCCATGATCCTTACTTCCCTTTTATGGGTTACTTTTAGGATCAACTACTATCGATTGAATTGCCTTTTATTATTTTGAACATGTATTTCGATGAATGTTGATGATTGTATACGTTTGTACAAGTTTAAGGATTGTTTCAATCCTATGTTTTCATATAGTTTGACTCTACATAATTCCATGTCGTGCTGTGCTTTTCTAAGTGATACCCCATGATTCCGCCATGTTGGGGTGTTACAGAATGGTATCAGAGCCGTGGTTGTAGAGAGCTAGGTGATTGACCTAGTCTATAGCCATTACACCCACATTTCATATTAGCATGCATGATAGGAAATTTTGTGTGCAACGTGAACTGTATGATGCATAAAAATGGTTTAAACTGAGGTTACTCATAGAAAAGAATAAAGTTGACTAAGAACTATCAAAATAGAGATTTGTTTAATAAAAATTAGAGTCTTACAACCTTGAGATACACCGGCTCACCTATTTGAACAAACTCTAAGA
>CM067169.1:94932401-95133105 GCA_034093135.1 Erigeron breviscapus
CTGCTGTTCAGAGTGTCTACGAAGTTAGCTCTTGTTTATTTCTACGAACTTAGGTTCTCAAATAGAGTTTACGAACTTAGACTTTTCCTTCAACTAACGAACTTAGAAGTTTGTGACAAACGAACTTATTATGCTTCAAAGCTATCTTCGTTCATTGTTACCAACGAACTTAACACCTATTTTCGTTTATTGTTATCAAACGAATTTAAAGTCTATCTTCGTTCATTTCCTAACTAACGAACTTAAAGTCTATCTTCGTACATTCTTAACTTACGAACTTAAAGACTAATTTCGTACAGTCTCAACTTATGAAATTATTGTTTAAGTTCATCTAACCTGCAATTTTCTTGTGCTAATCCTATAATTGTTTTTCAATTATGATTTGTTTTTGCAGAAATGGCTCTTGCTCCACGTCATTTCTTTAAGAAGCACAATCTGGCCTTAAATCTGGATCCAGATCAACATAATTGTGAACGCTATCATGAAATGTTTGATTTTATTGCTCGTTCTAGGCTTTCTTTTGCTTTCTGTGATTCACCTAGATTGGTTAGGCAGAATATTGATGATTTCTGGAGGACTTCTCATCAGGTCATGGTTAATGGTCGTAGTTTTGTTCGAGCAACTGTTGAAGGAATCACTTTTGATTTTAATGCTACGATGCTTCGTGAAATTCTACATTTGGGTGAAGAATCAGACGACGCAGTAGAATTAGCTTATGATTTTGACCTAATTCGTAGGTGTTTTCAAAGAATGGGATATGTTGGTCAAATAAAGCTTCCTTTTGACAAAAGTGGATTTCAAGGACGTTGGAGATATCTTGCTTATGTTTTGTTAGTTAGTCTGAGCAATCGTAAGGCTGGATTTGATCAGCTTTCTGCTCAGATTTCTTCGCAGATGGTTGCTTTGGTCTATAATCGACCTTATCCGTTTTCAACATACTTCTATCATGCGTTTATTGATCAAATCAATGCCAAGGCGAAGAATAGGTTTCTATTATATCCTCGTTTTGTTGTGGCGATAGTTATACATTTTTGTCCGAACTTGGTATTTGATCAAGGTCCTCGCTATGTACCACATGCTTGGCCTTTACGTATATTTGCTGATTTAGATGCCAATACTCGAAGTGTAGCTGGTCTAAATAATCCACCTTTGTTTGGTCACTTAATTAATCCAAATTATCGATCTCGTTTTGAGAATGATATGTTAGTGGATGATGAAGACAATTCTGATCATGAGGATGAAGAGAGTTCAGATGATAGTTCGGCTGGTGATTCTGATGATTCTGATAGTGGGAATGATGGTGATGCTGATGTAGTTGAAGCAGACACAGATGAATATGATAGTGTCGCTGCTGACTCTGGTAATGAGCATCGAACGAAGATGGCTCATGATGTACCTGCTGCTTCAGGAAGTGATAATTCATATCACTTTTTTCGAGAAGATGTACCTGGTGCTTTACGCCGAGAGCGTCGGAGTAAGGCATGTCATTCTTCACCGGTTCTTTCTGAAACGAATCAATCTATTCAAGAAGAAGTTAATCTGGATGAGGATGTTGGTGCTGAACAAGAACCTGTACTTGATTATCAAGATGTATTGGAACATAGAAATATGCCATCAAGTCCATTTCATGAAGGTACAAGTACTGTTGGACAAAGAGGACACTGGATGCTACTCTCACTTATCGCAGAGCTAAGCGTGCAAGACTTTCTGAGGATATTTCAGTATCTACAGCTGCTGCTGATATTCCTGCTGTCTCAACAGCACCAGTTCCTACTGTTGCTGGCAGTATACCGTTACGTCCACTTTTGCCTCCTGCCAGATCAATATTGCCCAGATTGCCTACTTTTCCTCCTATTCCTTCAGATTACTCCTTGGTTAGGCGTATAGATGTTCTTCAGACTCGTGTTGATACGTTAGAGTCTGATCTTACGAATGTTCGAGGTACTTTGACCTTTTTAATTAACTGGGTCAAGAATCAAGGGGGGGATGTTCCTGAAGAAGTTTGCAGATTATCAGCAGTTCAGCCAAGACGTCAGAATGAAGATGATGATGCTGATAATGCTGGTAATAGGAGTGATTCTCGCCCAGTTTCTGACAAAGGAAAAGGGTTGAGACTCAGGGGGAGACAGGAAGAGATACTACCCAGACTGGTACTTCTGGTGCGGGTGGATCAAGTGCTCCTCGAGAGACTGAAGTTATTGAAGCACTTGACTCAGGTAATTATTCGAAATCGATTGATTATTTAAGTGATGATCAAGTTGAAGCTGAAACTGAACGATTAAAGCGTGAAGTTAAGGCAAAATTTGGACATGACTATAATACCGAAGAAAATGCTTTTCATTCTGTATTTGATAACTTATTAGATAAACAGCAAGAAGCAGAAACTGAAAGAGGAAAAGAATTACAGATTCAAAGGCAAACGGCCTTGGAATCTGATTCTGATTCTAATTCAACTTATGATTTTGATAAAGATTGATAAAGTGTATATTAGGTTGCATGTAATAAGTTTACGACATGTGAATGTAATCTATCTTATTTCAATGCAATTATATTTCATCTCTATTATTTATTATTATCATGATTATTCATTTTATTCTGGTGTTCATTTTGTGTAATCTTAATAGATGATACAGATGATGCAGAATTACTCTTTGATGGTGATGATCTTGAGGAAGGTGAGTTTGTTCCTGAACCGGATATAAACATATTCAAGAAGCCTTATGGGTTTGATGATGTTTGGGACTCAACTTCTGAAGATCCATTTTTAGAAGAAAGAAAAGAGTTAGAGATTAAAAGGAAAGAAGTTAAGGAAAGAATGCTTCAAGCTTCAATTAGTAGTTCTGCTAAAGTTTTAAACTTTGTGGTATATGCTAAGATTGATGATGCATTGATTCCTTTTCACTGGGAAATCAACTTGACAAGACCTTTTGATCCAAATGATTATCCTGTACCTCTCAGAGAAGATGATCCACTACATGAGATTGATCGACTTGTGCCTAGGCAAAGAATTAATGATTATATAGTCACATGGGATACTATGAAACCCATCATGTATTGGACTCACATCTCAGATAAAGATGCTGCAAGATATAAGACAATAATCTGGAGTTGGTTCTATGATGAAGACTGAAGTTGTTCGTTCTTAAAAGACCAGAAGGTTGTCAGTATCTAGCATGGCGTGAGAGACATTTCAGAAGTTTGTGTGAAGAAGACTTACATGAACTTGGAAATAACAGGATTATCAATCCAAGTGGTTATGGTCTTGCAGATGTGGTTGGTAAGAACCTTCACGAAGATTTCAAGTTGAGATTGAATATGAAAGACTCTGAAAAATCAAAGTTTCATATTGAACCAAGACGAAAGAAGAAGGTGGTTAAGCCAGATAAAATTGTTGAGTATATTCAACGTGATATCAAATGTATGATCAAAGTCCCTGCTAAGAAATGGGCACAAGATGTCTTGGATAAGATGGATAATTAGGAGATTGATCGAAATTCTGGTGAAGCCAAGATGTATGCGGACTCGAAGAAGAAGATATTGTTGAGAAGAATGTATGATCCAATGCAGTTGGTTAACTTCTCAAGAAATGATCAGAGAAAATTATACGATATTGAATGCTCATTTTTACCATTTTGGAAGAATGAAGAAGATCGATATCGTAAGATTCTTCAAGTCTGCTTACATGAAAATATCCATGCAAATAGCAAACGATTGTTATTTGATGGATGATAAAGACTTTTTGAAGACTGAAGAAATCGAAGATGCTGCTGTCAAGGGGGAGTTTGTTGATGCATGTTGATGTGACAACAGCAACTTAGATTTGATTAGTCCTTTAGATTAAGACATTATGTTGTTTTATGTCTTATTCATTTATATGTAATTGATAGATTATGGACTTCGTGTTTTAGTAATGATCGATTACATGTTTTGGTGTTATTTATATGTTTATATATGATGTTTGTTATGTATGTCATACAAGTACAAACATAATATATGTTAGGTTTCTTGTACATAAAGTACTTGGAAAATAACTAAGCATAGATGTTGATGGTATTTAGTACTAACGAAGATAATCTTCGTTAGGAACTAACGAAGATAATCTTCGTTATATGGGCTGGATTGCTAAGTTCGTAAGAACAAAGCCCAGCAGGCCCAATATCGATTTGAAACATATATAAATGAATGGAAACCCTAAATTGATGGTTCCAGTTCATATTACACACACCAATAGCGACTAAGTTCGTTTCTAGCTTATAGAAAACGAAGATAGATCACATAAGGCCGATTATATTGATATAATTAGCAATATATACGATAACTAATCAAACTAGTTATCTCGTGAGGATTCCGCACTCACGACATAACACTAGACGATCTCGAGAGCGATCAGTAGCTATCGAGGGACTCACAGTACCTGTCAACCATTTTGGCGAAGTCAGATGGATGCCTTTTAAGTTATTGTTTTAAACAAACTCTCTTTTCGATTAATCCTTTGGGATTACTAATTATTTACTAACTTTTGCAACGTGACAATTCGTCACAACCCCCCTATTTACTTGAATTACTTAATGTCAACAATTACTTAGTTTTAGTCCTGTGTTCGATCCTGGACTTACCTTTTAGCTATACTATATACGAACGGGTCCACTGCCCGAGAGTGTGTAGTAGTCAGTTTTAGGGTATTTCTTGTTTTAATTTTTAAACTCGATTTTACACATCAGATGGGAACCCCCTGATCCCATGTACCATATGGTACCCACTAATCCCCCAGCCAAGCTAGTGTTCAGGTGAATCTCAACCACTTAATAATCCTCTGATTATCTCAAGTTTGCCTTTGGCAAGACTCGAACCCAGGTTCCCCTGGAAAGTGGCGACTGGTGGCCACTGGGCTATTACCCAGTGGTTCAATATATCTAGGTATTTATGCAAGTATATTAATAAATGCATATTCAAGTATAATAATTCCTAATAGAAGAAGTAGAACTCACCCTCCACCATACCGAATCACATTCACCTTTTAGAAGGTATGTACCTGCATTAAAAAAAGCAATCAGATTCAAAACAAATTAAATCAAATCAGACTATGTTATAACTATAGCATCGCATGAAAGTAAGAATAATGCTGCTGGAAGAAATTTTGGATGGCGTTCAAGTTTTAACCGATTTAACATGCACTTAAAGTAAATGATAACCCAAATCAAAAACTTAAAGTAATATGTGGAAAAAATGCTACATTACTAAAAAGAAAGAAATCTTACATGTAGAGACAGTGTCTCCCTGAACTTGTCCTTTGTCCAAGCCGGCTATAAATTGCACTTGGCCTCCTTCCCCCTGAAAATTCATACAATGATGTGAAGTTGATTGAGTTTTCGTTTAAAATTATAATGTAACAAAAACTTTGCATTCTTTTACATGTGTGAAAAGAAGGTTATATGTACCTCATTCCATCGAGTTTCATCTCTTAGGAAATCAAAAAGAAGAGCGTGAGAAATGGGCAACCATATAGACGCCGTTGCACACACAATAACCCCCACCAGGATTTTGTAGGTTTTTTCTCTAAGATAGCCTTATGTCAGCTCCTGTATTACTTGGTATGTTTATCCATGTGTGATAGCTTGTGTACTGATGTCACTATAGCAAAAAGTACGATTTTCGAATGAGTATATTATTGTGAGATTCAAATAGTACCTGTTACATAAACACATTGTGCCTAGCCTTTTGAATAATTTATACCTACATAGACAGGCACATAAGATAAGCCAGATATTTAGACTACCCAACAATCTAAAACCTTCAGCAAGATTAAGACTCGGATTCGTATTATTTTAACGTACTATATTATTTTAACCTTAATTATCACACCAGCATAGACATAAACAGAATGAGTTAAGTTAGATTCTGAATGACAAAAAAAAACTAACCTTCTCAGTTGCATAATTTAGGAGGGTCGTCAACATCTAAACCAACTATTTGCATATTAACTCCTTAGATAAGCCCAGCAACCCGTAAATGGTCCACAGTTGGACTCTTCACTGAAATGACCATCTGGAAATAGCACGATTAAAAGTTTCTTATCTGCTTTAACGACACTAAAAGAAATAAACAGAGATCATTATTAGACAATCATCCCGGTTATAAAAAGCAAACCGTCCAAAGAAATATGATGCCATGGACATGAATCAAATAAAACCGTGCCCACCTGCCTGAAGTGTAAAGGTGTATGCCACCAAGGCTCATATTCGCGTCACCACCCTTTTGAGGTGTGACATTAAAAATAAAACACACCAGGCAACTAATCAACTTCAATATTAAGTGATGAAAATTATATAAATCAATGAGGACATAATCGCAGCAACTTATCGGATCACTACGAAAGATGGCCAATGATGTTTCTCGTTAATATAAAGCACGAACCTTTTCTTTCAAGAAGTCCAGCCAATCCATGTATAAAGTTTGTACAACTAAGACTTCCTAGAGGAATGATCAGATATATGAAGACGCAGGGGTAAGAATGCTAATAGACTCTCCTTTCAAACAATATAAATCCGGTAATAGTTCTTTAAGTTGCTTTGGCATTGAGTCTTTGCTTTGTATCTCAGGTCAACAGGACTTGATACCTTTCTGTCTAAAACATACAGTTTAATTACTAAATGGATCTCTTTGTGTTATAGTTCATCACTAACACAATAGCTAAAGTTATTGGTATGTTATACCTAGTAACCATGTCAACAACCCTTATTGTCATCTATAATTTTGATAGACAGGAAAAGATTAGAAATTAACCGATTCTAATATTCATCTTTGCTCTTTGGCCATCTGATAACCTCCTTGTAGCCATCAAGCAAACACTACCTCCAATCAAATGCAGGCGGACAATATCGTTCCATGATTGTAAGCATATGCCGCCCGTGTTTCATCCATCTCTATTTACACAAATACAGATACATCAATAATAAATGACAGGAAGATTCGTATAAATAGCTGACATACATATACTGTAAAGTAAAGTTCCAAAGGCAATCAAAAGAAGGCATACATTAGGATCCGTACAGGGCGTGTAGTCTTGTAAGCCAGCACTACATTCAGGAAAAGAAACCGATTTCTCCTAGATTGAGCCAGACACATAACTTTTTGAAGAAATAATTTAAAAGAAATCGGATTATACAAATGATACACATAGATATATCCCATTTAGACTTTTCATCAAACACGTGGTGTGCATAAGATAAATAATGTTTACAAAACAAATATTCAACAATAAATTATTATTTGAAAAAGGAATGAGTTAATTGAGAAGAAGAAACACTTGGGGTTTTATAAAAACATACAGTAACCTCATATAACAACTTGTCCCTTTCGCTGGTGATTTAGGAAACCATGATGAAGAACGAAACAAAAGCTTCAAGCCGAGTTTAAAACCTGCAGGACGATCAATAAATAAAAGAAAGAATGTTGACAGATATATAGAAAAACTGATGATTGTCTCTTCAGATCACCATCAATAAATAAATACTATAGTCATAACATTTTCACTTTAAAAATGTACTCATTTAATAAAACAGAGATAGCAAGCAATGATCATAACTCTACACAATGAATGAAGGATAAATTACACGAATTAATAATGAAAACAGTAAAACTCCAATTAGGACTGAAACATCGATCCATATACATATATGCGATATAAATAAAAAAGGGTGTAAAAATCACTAACCTGGCTGTTTGAATGCAAGAAGGCATAGGAACTGAAGAAGATGGAATGGGGCTGCATCATCAAACTGCGGAATTAAGAGAGGGCGGTTTGGAAGAGGAGCAGAGGAGATGAGGAGATGTGACCCAACATGAAAAAAGGATAGGCAAAACGACGCTCAGTTTTAAAAAATAGTACTGTATGACGGATGGGCTTCTCTTGGATGGATGGGCTTCTATTGCTACCGAATGTGATAAAAGGATTCTGTTTATTAAATAACCGGGGCATCAAAATGCAATGGGTGTAATGCAAAATTGATAATAATGGAAAAATAAGATGGTAATTTTTTTCGAACATTAGATGGCCTTCTATTGTTGCTACGGAATGTCATAAAAGGTGTGGGGTATTAACGAAATGCAAAATTAGATATAATGAGAAAATAAGATGGTAATAATTAACCCCTATTAAGTACCCTAATAATACCCCATAAATGTAACACTAAAAATCGCCAAATTTTCCCACCCCTTGATACAACTTTTAGATATATAATGATAACGTGTTTGATAAAGTAGTTACGATTGGAGCTTATAAACGTGAAATGTAAAATGATGTAAAAATAAATAAATAATATTAAATTTGAAAACAATAATTTGTTATGAGGTATTTAGGTTATTTACTTTTTACATAAATTTAAACTATCTTTCAAAAACAGCTTAAAGTTGTTATCATTATTTGGTGCACTAGTTACACTTCATATATGCCATTAGAATTTATATATATATTTTTTAGAACATTATTAGAATTTACATTAGATAATAATCCTTGTAAGATATTAGTAATGTGTTTAATGAGAGTTGTATAATTTTAGCTTACACTCACTAAAAAAATATAGATAAACAAAAATAGAAAAGGTGATATAATATAAATGTGGAACAAAAATGGGTATGGTAATTTTCAAGGTCCATTTTTTTTTCCTGAACCTATTAATAAAGTAAAGGATCGACTAACAAAATGCTAGTGATCTAAGTACAAAATAAAAAAATCTAGAAATATAACAAATATATACAAACTCATCTCAGAACTTTAGCTGATAAAGTTACAAAATGGTTGAAAATAAGAACCTTACAAAAGCCATTTGGTCTTTGAAAGTTTTCCGGATAGCCAGAAGTAAACAAAGGTTGACTTTTTGGGGCATTGAGACTTGCTAGGAGATTCCGCATTTGGTTTTCGTAGACAGAATTGGGGATTCTTAGTTCTGGCCTTGGTTTTTGCCATTGGATGGCGAAAGCTATGCATACTTACCCGATTTTACCAGCTTTTTGATTAAAATAGTTGGGTCAACATTTCCAAAAACTAGGACTATCTGTTTCTCCATGTTGACTTCTACAGAGTGAAATCCTGCACTCATAATCCCAGTTTAAATATAAAAATTGTCTAAAGTAAAATACTATTCTCACTACACAAAAAAGATTCCTTCTTCTTCTTCAAGGTTTTTTTGCCTTCAAATCACTACAGTACTGAAAGCCCCACAAAAAATTCTCCTTTTTTTTTTTTTAATCAAATGGGTGTTTCAGATGGTGACCCATTTATGGAATCCGGGTTAGAATCATATATAGAAGATATAATTTTTTGAGCTCCGTACATATTTTCTTAAAGTAGAATTCCAAAATGCAACAAAAAAGTTGGTTGAACGTGAAAATAGGTCGGGTACGGTTGACCCGCATTTTTTTAACATATATCATTGTAATTAATCGTTGATCCAAGGGTAAACATTTATAACACGTTATCAGCACGAATCGTCTTTTACAATCTATTGATCCTTGGATCTGATTTCATCATCATCATCATTCAATCGGCTATATCAAGATAGATTCTGGAACTGCTACCCGAACCTCTTCCTGCATCTCGGTAAACATTTCACGCATTTTAGATATCTCCGCTTACTAAATCCTGGTAACATCGTCTAAATCCATTTTATTTCATAGCGAATTACTAAAATCATCATTATATATACACATGAACAAACATTAACCACCGACAAAGAACACCGCCGGTAATCACCACCGGTCTCATTCCATCGCAGGTCCACAAAGTTAAAATAAACAACACCTGAAAATATGTTGATTTTGCAGCTTCTTTTAGGTGTGTTTTTGTTAAAACATTTGGGGAAATAACATACACAGTACCTTTAAATAAATCAAATAAGCACAAATCTACAACAAAAATATATCTTCGGTTAATGGAAAAAACTGAGACAAAGAAACCATATCTTACATGAAAGGAAAAGAAATTTATGTTGATGAATCATTCATTTGCGGGAATCTTTGTTACAAAGAAATACTATTTTTTTTTGTTTCTAAAAAATAAAAATTAATATTGTTTTGTTTTGAGAGAGATAGAACATAGAAAGGGCTGGAAATATGGAACATGTATAGAAGAAAAATTGAAATGCAAAAACAAAGTCTACTTTGACATAAAAACCATCAAATGGTTTTGTGAAACAGTGAAGCCACATGTGGTTTTGCATGATAATCATATCTTTAAAGATTTATTTTTTTATTATTACCTTATATTTGTAGCCCACAGATTCCAAGATCCTCTGACTTCATAGGTGAAGTTGGATCAACTTTAACCATTGGATTAAATCCAATGGTCAAGATTTAAACATCAAATTAGATCTTGACCATTGGATTTAATCCAATGGTTAAAGTTGATCCAACTTCACCTATGAAGTTGGATCAACTTCAGAGGATTCTAATCCTATATTTGTAGCCCACAGATTCCATTAGACTTACGTGTTTGCATTATATCAAAATACGTTTATAATATTTTTATTTTTTTTTCAAAACTTTTATATTTAAACAACTTTCTAACTGAATTGTTTAGTTAATATTTAGTTATTATGATATAAATTAAAATATATATGTTAAAGTTTTTGGCTTGGCTGTAACTTGAAGTTCTAAACACCTTTTAATATATAACTTTTGAATACTTATGAATACGCAATTTTAATACATTTGTGTTTAAAACATATATAGAGGAGTTTTATATCGATGATCAGTTTTCTTCGACAATGTGTACAAAATTTTTTTTAGTAGTTTAATCCAAAGTGTGACTAAATAGATAATTATATTATTATGATAGTCAAATGTGACTCTTTAGATATACAACTTGCTATATATCTTATTATAGCTATATGTTATGCTAAGTCTTGTTTAAACATCTCATTATGGTTTCTATATATCCCATATCTATAATGTACGTTGTCACCTTCTTATTATTATATCCGATTAGGTAGAAAAACAAGTGGTGCATATATAATTGTACATAATAAGGATAAAATACGTCAACATCAATTACACTCACACTTTACATGGCTAATTGATTTGTAATATAAAAGTGGGGTTTACAGTACTTTGCAATCATGCACATCATTTCATTCTTTTGGGATTTATTTAATGGAATTTAATTGTTTTATTTTACAAGAGTGATCGACACAAATCGTCCTTGTGGTTTACACAAACAGTCAGGTTTCGTCCTTTAACTTTCAAAACCTCAGAGATCATCCTTTATAGGAGGATAAGGTTCACCTATGGTCCTTTTCGATAACTGCCGTTATCCCATCTCCGTTAGGCACCTCACGTGTAAACCACGTGAGGGTAGTTTTGTATTTTGGCACCGAGTGATCGACACAAATCGTCCTTGTGGTTTACACAAACAGTCAGGTTTCGTCCTTTAACTTTCAAAACCTCAGAGATCATCCTTTATAGGAGGATAAGGTTCACCTATGGTCCTTTTCGATAACTGCCGTTATCCCATCTCCGTTAGGCACCTCACGTGTAAACCACGTGAGGGTAGTTTTGTATTTTGGCACCTTTGACTCTCTCTTTGACTCTCTTTTCTATATGTATATATGTATATATATATATATATTTTCCCCCAAAAACAAAATCTGGTGTTGAATGGTGATGATGTAAAAAAAGAAACAGGATCCATCTATCAATCTATACATATATACTGAATATCCATCCATCCTAAAAAAGAATCCGATCAAAAAAGTATGGATTACTGATATATAGATGTAGATCAGTGGTCCAAACAATTTCAAAATCAAACCCAAAAGCCCGTAAATTTCATAATCAAAACAAAAAAAGTAAACACATTACTTGAGAGTCTTCGTTCAGGTGGGTGTGCTTCACTGCTTTGATGTGATTGGTAAATATCAAACCTTCAAATCTATAAATAATTGATTGTGAATCTTCTGGTAATATGAATTTTAAAAGGATAATGTCAAGAAAATTAAATTAAATGATTATGAATATCTGTATCTATCTATTCACAAACGTGTATATATAATCTATATACATACATATATATAATCTAGATCTATACATAATTTATATACACATACATATATAGATAATCTAGATACACTATCGCCGGCCACCACCCAACCGCCCCTCTTACTAAATGATGAGAAACCCACCACCAGCGGACGAAAAATCCAACACCACCTCCGCCGTCTTCCATTGTTGTTTTGACAAGATTTGAAATCAGTGAGATATCCGGGTAAAGCTAATAACCTAGCGCTCCATCGTATGTGGGTTTTATAGTGAAAGAATAATTGTCTATGCATGTATGTGGGTTTTATAGATCTGTATCAAAAAATATTTATGTATGTCTTTTGTGGGATTTTTGATTTGAATGATATATACAGAGAGAAAAGAGAGTCAAAGAGAGAGTCAAAGGTGCCAAAATACAAAACTACCCTCACGTGGTTTACACGTGAGGTGCCTAACGGAGATGGGATAACGGCAGTTATCGAAAAGGACCATAGGTGAACCTTATCCTCCTATAAAGGATGATCTCTGAGGTTTTGAAAGTTAAAGGACGAAACCTGACTGTTTGTGTAAACCACAAGGACGATTTGTGTCGATCACTCGGTGCCAAAATACAAAACTACCCTCACGTGGTTTACACGTGAGGTGCCTAACGGAGATGGGATAACGGCAGTTATCGAAAAGGACCATAGGTGAACCTTATCCTCCTATAAAGGATGATCTCTGAGGTTTTGAAAGTTAAAGGACGAAACCTGACTGTTTGTGTAAACCACAAGGACGATTTGTGTCGATCACTCTTTAATTTTATTTGTCATGTTCACTAGCTTTGATGTGATTGGTAAATATCAAACCTTCAAATCTATAAATAATTGATTGTGAATCTTCTGGTAATATGAATTTTAAAAGGATAATGTCAAGAAAATTAAATTAAATGATTATGAATATCTGTATCTATCTATTCACAAACGTGTATATATAATCTATATACATACATATATATAATCTAGATCTATACATAATTATATATAATATATATATAATAAACATACATATATAAAATTTCTTTTATATATATATATATATATATATATATATATATATATATATATATATATATATATATATATATATATATATATATATATATATATATATATATATATATATATATATATATATATATATATATATATATATATATATATATATATATATATATATATATATATATATATATATATATATATATATATATATATATATATATATATATATATATATATATATATATATATATATATATATATATATATATATATATATATATATATATATATATATATATATATATATATATATATATATATATATATATATATATATATATATATATATATATATATATATATATATATATATATATATATATATATATATATATATATATATATATATATATATATATATATATATATATATATATATATATATATATATATATATATATATATATATATATATATATATATATATATATATATATATATATATATATATATATATATATATATATATATATATATATATATATATATATATATATATATATATATATATATATATATATATATATATATATATATATATATATATATATATATATATATATATATATATATATATATATATATATATATATATATATATATATATATATATATATATATATATATATATATATATATATATATATATATATATATATATATATATATATATATATATATATATATATATATATATATATATATATATATATATATATATATATATATATATATATATATATATATATATATATATATATATATATATATATATATATATATATATATATATATATATATATATATATATATATATATATATATATATATATATATATATATATATATATATATATATATATATATATATATATATATATATATATATATATATATATATATATATATATATATATATATATATATATATATATATATATATATATATATATATATATATATATATATATATATATATATATATATATATATATATATATATATATATATATATATATATATATATATATATATATATATATATATATATATATATATATATATATATATATATATATATATATATATATATATATATATATATATATATATATATATATATATATATATATATATATATATATATATATATATATATATATATATATATATATATATATATATATATATATATATATATATATATATATATATATATATATATATATATATATATATATATATATATATATATATATATATATATATATATATATATATATATATATATATATATATATATATATATATATATATATATATATATATATATATATATATATATATATATATATATATATATATATATATATATATATATATATATATATATATATATATATATATATATATATATATATATATATATATATATATATATATATATATATATATATATATATATATATATATATATATATATATATATATATATATATATATATATATATATATATATATATATATATATATATATATATATATATATATATATATATATATATATATATATATATATATATATATATATATATATATATATATATATATATATATATATATATATATATATATATATATATATATATATATATATATATATATATATATATATATATATATATATATATATATATATATATATATATATATATATATATATATATATATATATATATATATATATATATATGTTGATTGTATTTTCAGATTTAGAGGTTGATAATTATGAATCAAATCTGATTAAAAAGAGATTATGCAAGTAATTAGGGTTTATGTGGTGTTTTGGGGTAATTAACATTGAAAGTGATGTTAAACGAGTCTATAATCGATCCAGTTAATCAAGAGATGTTTATTTGTGTCAAAAACATGTTTGGAAGGAAGTCTTGATCGATCAAAATCTGGAAAATCGAAGAACTTAGTCGTTTCATGAATTCTGGTCGAATCTGATGTTAAATTCGTTTTCTGGTGCTATCTTCGTTTGACTTCTGAAATTTTACGTAGTCAGTCTTAAGTTCGTACGAAGGCTAACTTCGTTAGGTGTAATTCTGAAATTTTACGTAGTCAGTCTTAAGTTCGTACGAAGGCTAACTTCGTTAGGTGTAATTCTGAAATTTTACGTAGTCAGTCTTAAGTTCGTACGAAGGCTAACTTCGTTAGGTGTAATTCTGAAATTTTACGTAGTCAGTCTTAAGTTCGTACGAAGGCTAACTTCGTTAGGTGTAATTCTGAAATTTTACGTAGTCAGTCTTAAGTTCGTACGAAGGCTAACTTCGTTAGGTGTAATTCTGAAATTTTACGTAGTCAGTCTTAAGTTCGTACGAAGGCTAACTTCGTTAGGTGTAATTCTGAAATTTTACGTAGTCAGTCTTAAGTTCGTACGAAGGCTAACTTCGTTAGGTGTAATTCTGAAATTTTACGTAGTCAGTCTTAAGTTCGTACGAAGGCTAACTTCGTTAGGTGTAATTCTGAAATTTTACGTAGTCAGTCTTAAGTTCGTACGAAGGCTAACTTCGTTAGGTGTAATTCTGAAATTTTACGTAGTCAGTCTTAAGTTCGTACGAAGGCTAACTTCGTTAGGTGTAATTCTGAAATTTTACGTAGTCAGTCTTAAGTTCGTACGAAGGCTACTTCGTTAGGTGTAATTCTGAAATTTTACGTAGTCACTCTTAAATTCTTGCTAACCGTCGTCGTTGCCTTGTAGAATTAATGGCAAACACTAGAGCTAGTAACCAGAGAGCAGGAGGAAATGGTAGTGGTATTCCTCCTAATGGAAACGGGGCTAGAAATGAAGTAGAGCAAAGGCAACCCCGTGCACAAAATCGCCGTCTTGGTGATCCACCAACTGTCTCTGAAGTAGAAAGGGCAAATCCGGTTATAGAGCAGGTTCCTAATCAAGCCCAACTACATGAAGAGTTGAGAGCTATTCGAGCTCTCTTAATGAGAAATGAAGAAGAGTTAGCTCAAATGAGGGCTGAGAGAAATGCAGAAAGGATTGGGAGCGAACAAAGGGGTGAGCGTTCGGAAGGGAATTACTCTAATCCCTCCCAAAGTGCTGAACCATCCATGGCAGCCGTGGGTGCTAATGGAGTTAATAATGGAGGACATGGAGTTGTTAATGCACCCCGTGTTAATAACTTCAAATACGAAAGTTTTCAGAAATGTGGTGCCAAGGAATTTGATGGTACCCAAAATGCAGTGGGAGCTATGGAGTGGATTGATGACATTGAGGTAGTTTTTGCATCTTGCTATTGTCCGGATGATATGAAGGTTTTGTGTGCTAGTAGGATGTTGAAGAAGAATGCCCGTAATTGGTGGAGGGCTACTATAGTGTCTATGGCTCCTGAGGTACTTGCAGCTATGCCTTGGGGAACATTTAAGGAGAAATTTCTAGAGGAGTATGTAGGGACGCGGGAGTTAAGGTTGATTGAAAAAGAGTTTAGATCGTTAGTGGCTAAACCCGGTGCAATTTCTGAATATGCACACTCGTTTATGGAGAAGTTGAAGTTTGTTGGACATTTGGTTCGAAGGCAAGAGGACCAAATTGAGGCCTACTGTGATGGTCTTCCCGCTGGTTATCGTGGATTATGTAGACAACATGTGACTTTATCAGCGGCTATAAAGGAGTCAAAGAGGTTGGATGATGATTTCAAAGGCGAGAGAGTTGTGGTGAAGGTTGATGACAAGAAAGCAGGGTTCAAAAGAGGGTCAAATTGGTCATCTAACTACAATAATAATAATAAGAAGTTTCGTGGGAATTCTAGCTCAAGTGGTGACAGAGATAAAAAGAAGAACGGGTCTTGGTGTGCTTCTTGCAAGAATGTTCATGAAGGTAAATGTTCCGATAAGACAAGAAGGTGTCATAAGTGTGGGAAGTCGGGACATCTTGCAACTGAATGTAGGGACAAGATTCGTTGCTACAAGTGTCAAGAAACGGGTCATCTTATTGCCGATTGCCCACAAATGAAGAGTGACGGAAAGAAAGCAGCCACTTCAGCAACAAAAGTGAGAGCCTTGCAGATGACTGTTGATGATGCTAAGAACAATGACGAGGTGGTAAGTGGTACTTTCCTTGTTAATTCAAAACCTGCTTCTGTTTTATTTGATTCGGGTGCAAATAGGTCGTTTGTGTCTACTTTATTTGCTCCTAAGCTAGGAAGAGTCACTACCCCTTTAGATTGCTCGATAGAGGTAGAAATTGCTAATGGTACGGTTAATAATATACGTGTGGGTTATGACGATTGTGAGATTGAGATTGAAGGTTGTTCTTTTCCGGTTCAACTATTACCTACTACCTTAGGTGGTTTTGATGTAGTGATTGGTATGGATTGGTTGGCTAGAAATGAAGTAGAGCAAAGGCAACCCCGTGCACAAAATCGCCGTCTTGGTGATCCACCAACTGTCTCTGAAGTAGAAAGGGCAAATCCGGTTATAGAGCAGGTTCCTAATCAAGCCCAACTACATGAAGAGTTGAGAGCTATTCGAGCTCTCTTAATGAGAAATGAAGAAGAGTTAGCTCAAATGAGGGCTGAGAGAAATGCAGAAAGGATTGGGAGCGAACAAAGGGGTGAGCGTTCGGAAGGGAATTACTCTAATCCCTCCCAAAGTGCTGAACCATCCATGGCAGCCGTGGGTGCTAATGGAGTTAATAATGGAGGACATGGAGTTGTTAATGCACCCCGTGTTAATAACTTCAAATACGAAAGTTTTCAGAAATGTGGTGCCAAGGAATTTGATGGTACCCAAAATGCAGTGGGAGCTATGGAGTGGATTGATGACATTGAGGTAGTTTTTGCATCTTGCTATTGTCCGGATGATATGAAGGTTTTGTGTGCTAGTAGGATGTTGAAGAAGAATGCCCGTAATTGGTGGAGGGCTACTATAGTGTCTATGGCTCCTGAGGTACTTGCAGCTATGCCTTGGGGAACATTTAAGGAGAAATTTCTAGAGGAGTATGTAGGGACGCGGGAGTTAAGGTTGATTGAAAAAGAGTTTAGATCGTTAGTGGCTAAACCCGGTGCAATTTCTGAATATGCACACTCGTTTATGGAGAAGTTGAAGTTTGTTGGACATTTGGTTCGAAGGCAAGAGGACCAAATTGAGGCCTACTGTGATGGTCTTCCCGCTGGTTATCGTGGATTATGTAGACAACATGTGACTTTATCAGCGGCTATAAAGGAGTCAAAGAGGTTGGATGATGATTTCAAAGGCGAGAGAGTTGTGGTGAAGGTTGATGACAAGAAAGCAGGGTTCAAAAGAGGGTCAAATTGGTCATCTAACTACAATAATAATAATAAGAAGTTTCGTGGGAATTCTAGCTCAAGTGGTGACAGAGATAAAAAGAAGAACGGGTCTTGGTGTGCTTCTTGCAAGAATGTTCATGAAGGTAAATGTTCCGATAAGACAAGAAGGTGTCATAAGTGTGGGAAGTCGGGACATCTTGCAACTGAATGTAGGGACAAGATTCGTTGCTACAAGTGTCAAGAAACGGGTCATCTTATTGCCGATTGCCCACAAATGAAGAGTGACGGAAAGAAAGCAGCCACTTCAGCAACAAAAGTGAGAGCCTTGCAGATGACTGTTGATGATGCTAAGAACAATGACGAGGTGGTAAGTGGTACTTTCCTTGTTAATTCAAAACCTGCTTCTGTTTTATTTGATTCGGGTGCAAATAGGTCGTTTGTGTCTACTTTATTTGCTCCTAAGCTAGGAAGAGTCACTACCCCTTTAGATTGCTCGATAGAGGTAGAAATTGCTAATGGTACGGTTAATAATATACGTGTGGGTTATGACGATTGTGAGATTGAGATTGAAGGTTGTTCTTTTCCGGTTCAACTATTACCTACTACCTTAGGTGGTTTTGATGTAGTGATTGGTATGGATTGGTTGGCTAGGAATGAAGCTAGTATCTTATGTTCCCAAAAGATAATTCGATTGCCTATATCCGAGGGTAAAGTGATAACGGTGTATGGAGACAAGAAGAGAGGAGGAATAAAGATTATTAGTATGATGAAAGCTATTAAATGTATAAGGAAAAACAAGAGCCATTTCTTGGCTTATGTCATTGATGCAAGAAAAGAGAAGTCTCCAATCGCTAGTGTTGATGTAGTATCAAATTTCCCCGATGTGTTTCCCGACGATCTACCAGGTATTCCTCCCGATCGTGAAGTTACTTTTCAGATAGATCTTGTTCCCGGTGCTACACCCGTTGCTAAAGCACCTTACCGATTAGCTCCTACAGAAATGAAGGAATTAATGACGCAACTACAGGAGTTACTTGACAAAGGGTTCATACAACCTAGTTCCTCGCCTTGGGGAGCTCCTGTTCTCTTTGTTAAGAAGAAGGACGGATCAATGCGCATGTGTATTGACTACCGTGAGTTGAACAAACGAACGGTCAAGAATAAGTATCCTCTCCCGAGAATTGATGATCTTTTTGATCAACTACATGGTGCTTCGTATTTTTCAAAGATTGATTTGCGGTCCGGTTATCATCAATTGAAGGTTAAGAAGGAGGATGTAGCAAAGACAGCTTTCCGGACTAGATATGGTCATTATGAGTTCTTGGTCATGCCATTTGGGTTGACCAATGCTCCAGCCGCGTTTATGGACTTAATGAATCGGGTATGCCGCCCCTTTCTAGATCATTTTGTTATTGTGTTTATTGACGATATTTTGATCTACTCTAAGTCAGAGGATGAACACCGTGAGCATTTGAAAGCAGTTTTGGAGGTGTTGAGGGAGAAGAAGTTGTACGCAAAGTTTTCTAAATGTGAGTTTTGGCTCCGAGAAGTGCAGTTTCTTGGTCATGTTATTACATCGGAAGGTATTAAAGTAGATCCTTCAAAGATTGAAGCTGTTTCAAAGTGGGAGCAGCCAAAGACTCCTACCGAGATTAAGAGTTTTCTTGGTTTGGCTGGGTATTATAGAAGGTTTATTCAGGATTTTTCCCGAATAGCCAAGCCTATGACGGAATTAACAAAGAAGGGTGTGAAGTACGAGTGGACTGAAAAGCAGGAAAATGCATTCCAAACGTTGAAAAAGAAGTTGTGTGAAGCTCCTATCCTTGCCTTGCCTGAAGGTACTGATGATTTAGTGGTATATAGCGATGCTTCTATTACGGGTTTGGGTTGTGTCTTAATGCAGAGAGACAAAGTGATTGCTTATGCTTCACGTCAGTTGAAGCCTCATGAGAAGAATTACCCTACCCATGATCTTGAGTTAGCGGCGGTTGTGTTTGCATTGAAATTATGGAGACATTACTTATATGGTACTAAATGCACACTTTACACCGACCATAAGAGTTTACAATATATGTTTACTCAAAAGGAGATGAATGTGAGACAAAGAAGGTGGATGGAGTTACTTAAAGACTATGATTGTGAAATCAAATACCATCCGGGTAAAGCCAATGTAGTGGCGGATGCACTAAGTAGGAAAGTGCAAAGCTCTTCTTGTAAGTTGATGAGCATGCAAGTTCAGGCCAAGTCGGGTCTATTAGATCGAATTAAAGAAGCACAAGAGAGGGCATTAATGAAGGATAATATTGATAACGAGAGTATTGGAAAGAAGAAACGACTTGTGATGGAGACTAATAGTCGTGGGTTTAAAACATACAAGGGTCGCATTTGGGTGCCACTGCTTGGTGGTAACCGAGAGTTGATCCTTGAAGAGGTCCATAGAAGTAGGTATTCGATGCATCCCGGTGTCACCAAAATGTATGCAGATTTGAAGCCGATTTATTGGTGGCCGGATATTAAAGGTGAAGTAGCTCATTTTGTAGCAAAGTGTTTGACGTGTGCAAGAGTGAAGACGGACCATCAAAAGCCGTATGGTTTGTTGCATCAATTAGAAATTCCCGAGTGGAAATGGGATCATATCACGATGGACTTTGTAACGAAGCTACCTAAAACGCCGAAAGGGAATGATATGATATGGGTGATTGTAGATAGATTGACGAAGAGTGCTCATTTTCTAGCTACCCGACAAGATGTGCCTTTAACGAAGATGGCAAAGATGTACATTGATGAAGTAGTTGCGAAACATGGAGTTACTTAAAGACTATGATTGTGAAATCAAATACCATCCGGGTAAAGCCAATGTAGTGGCGGATGCACTAAGTAGGAAAGTGCAAAGCTCTTCTTGTAAGTTGATGAGCATGCAAGTTCAGGCCAAGTCGGGTCTATTAGATCGAATTAAAGAAGCACAAGAGAGGGCATTAATGAAGGATAATATTGATAACGAGAGTATTGGAAAGAAGAAACGACTTGTGATGGAGACTAATAGTCGTGGGTTTAAAACATACAAGGGTCGCATTTGGGTGCCACTGCTTGGTGGTAACCGAGAGTTGATCCTTGAAGAGGTCCATAGAAGTAGGTATTCGATGCATCCCGGTGTCACCAAAATGTATGCAGATTTGAAGCCGATTTATTGGTGGCCGGATATTAAAGGTGAAGTAGCTCATTTTGTAGCAAAGTGTTTGACGTGTGCAAGAGTGAAGACGGACCATCAAAAGCCGTATGGTTTGTTGCATCAATTAGAAATTCCCGAGTGGAAATGGGATCATATCACGATGGACTTTGTAACGAAGCTACCTAAAACGCCGAAAGGGAATGATATGATATGGGTGATTGTAGATAGATTGACGAAGAGTGCTCATTTTCTGAAGCATAATCATGGAGAAAGCTTGACTTGGGAAACTGAAGCAGTAATGAAGGAGAAATATCCCGAGTTGTTCCTATCTGATGAGATTCCGGGGACGGAATCCTCTTAAGGGGGAGGTAATTGTAACATCCCGAACTTTTATGTAATGTTTGACTAATGCCGTTAAGTCAATTTGGGGTGTCGTTAAGTCTTTACTTAATATTTGAATGTAGCTATGTGTGATTAACGTAGATAAAGTAGTTAGGTTTGAGAGCCTAAATACTAATGACGAATAAAAGTGTGTTTAATGTCGCTTAAAGGCTATGTAGTGCCTTTTAATGAAGGACTAATGTTGTATATGGTCAATAATGCAGTTTGTGACCAATAATGAAGGATATAGAAGTCCGAGGGCTGATTTTGACATAGGTTGAAAGCAAAAAACGGGATTAAGGGTTTAGGGCTGCCATTAGATGTGATTAAGCAGCCATTAGTAATTAACAAAGCAATTAAATCCTTTCTTGAATCCAAAGCAATTAAATCCTTTCTTGAATCCTAAAGCAATTAATCTAGTTTTTGGGGCTAACAATTGTGTGTTTTGGGGTTGTAATCGATCGATCATCGAGTCAAGCAGGTAATCATTGAAATATTGATTGTATTTTCAGATTTAGAGGTTGGTATTTATGAATCAAATCTGATTAAAAAGAGATTATGCAAGTAATTAGGGTTTATGTGGTGTTTTGGGGTTGTAATCGATCGATCATCGAGTCAAGCAGGTAATCATTGAAATATTGATTGTATTTTCAGATTTAGAGGTTGGTATTTATGAATCAAATCTGATTAAAAAGAGATTATGCAAGTAATTAGGGTTTATGTGGTGTTTTGGGGTTGTAATCGATCGATCATCGAGTCAAGCAGGTAATCATTGAAATATTGATTGTATTTTCAGATTTAGAGGTTGGTATTTATGAATCAAATCTGATTAAAAAGAGATTATGCAAGTAATTAGGGTTTATGTGGTGTTTTGGGGTTGTAATCGATCGATCATCGAGTCAAGCAGGTAATCATTGAAATATTGATTGTATTTTCAGATTTAGAGGTTGGTATTTATGAATCAAATCTGATTAAAAAGAGATTATGCAAGTAATTAGGGTTTATGTGGTGTTTTGGGGTTGTAATCGATCGATCATCGAGTCAAGCAGGTAATCATTGAAATATTGATTGTATTTTCAGATTTAGAGGTTGGTATTTATGAATCAAATCTGATTAAAAAGAGATTATGCAAGTAATTAGGGTTTATGTGGTGTTTTGGGGTTGTAATCGATCGATCATCGAGTCAAGCAGGTAATCATTGAAATATTGATTGTATTTTCAGATTTAGAGGTTGGTATTTATGAATCAAATCTGATTAAAAAGAGATTATGCAAGTAATTAGGGTTTATGTGGTGTTTTGGGGTTGTAATCGATCGATCATCGAGTCAAGCAGGTAATCATTGAAATATTGATTGTATTTTCAGATTTAGAGGTTGGTATTTATGAATCAAATCTGATTAAAAAGAGATTATGCAAGTAATTAGGGTTTATGTGGTGTTTTGGGGTTGTAATCGATCGATCATCGAGTCAAGCAGGTAATCATTGAAATATTGATTGTATTTTCAGATTTAGAGGTTGGTATTTATGAATCAAATCTGATTAAAAAGAGATTATGCAAGTAATTAGGGTTTATGTGGTGTTTTGGGGTTGTAATCGATCGATCATCGAGTCAAGCAGGTAATCATTGAAATATTGATTGTATTTTCAGATTTAGAGGTTGGTATTTATGAATCAAATCTGATTAAAAAGAGATTATGCAAGTAATTAGGGTTTATGTGGTGTTTTGGGGTAATTGATCGATCATCGAGTCAAGCAGGAATGAAGTATTGCCTAATGTAGTGGTCTATTATGCAGTTATGTAGTATAATGAAGTATTGCCTAATGTAGTGGTCTATTATGCAGTTATGTAGTATAATGAAGTATTGCCTAATGTAGTGGTCTATTATGCAGTTATGTAGTATAATGAAGTATTGCCTAATGTAGTGGTCTATTATGCAGTTATGTAGTATAATGAAGTATTGCCTAATGTAGTGGTCTATTATGCAGTTATGTAGTATAATGAAGTATTGCCTAATGTAGTGGTCTATTATGCAGTTATGTAGTATAATGAAGTATTGCCTAATGTAGTGGTCTATTATGCAGTTATGTAGTATAATGAAGTATTGCCTAATGTAGTGGTCTATTATGCAGTTATGTAGTATAATGAAGTATTGCCTAATGTAGTGGTCTATTATGCAGTTATGTAGTATAATGAAGTATTGCCTAATGTAGTGGTCTATTATGCAGTTATGTAGTATAATGAAGTATTGCCTAATGTAGTGGTCTATTATGCAGTTATGTAGTATAATGAAGTATTGCCTAATGTAGTGGTCTATTATGCAGTTATGTAGTATAATGAAGTATTGCCTAATGTAGTGGTCTATTATGCAGTTATGTAGTATAATGAAGTATTGCCTAATGTAGTGGTCTATTATGCAGTTATGTAGTATAATGAAGTATTGCCTAATGTAGTGGTCTATTATGCAGTTATGTAGTATAATGAAGTATTGCCTAATGTAGTGGTCTATTATGCAGTTATGTAGTATAATGAAGTATTGCCTAATGTAGTGGTCTATTATGCAGTTATGTAGTATAATGAAGTAATGCAGGATAGGCACATTTAGGATGATTATCCTATTTGATATGAAGTTGTTATGCAGATTTGTGTGATGTGTGACGTGCCTAAATAACTTGTCTAATAATGAAGATTGTTTTAATTGGACAAATGCTTTTAAATTAAGTGTTATCTTACTTAGCTATTTTAATAGCTAACACTTGTTTCTTTTAATGTGGTTGTTCCCTCAGGTTTAGCTTGAAGGAACTATATGCAGAACGAGTGAGGCTTGGGTAGATGCAATGCAGGAGCCTTAGCTACCCTATAGACGCTTTGTTTAGACATTTGTTTACATTCAGTACTTAATGTCGAATTTATGTAATGACGTTTGGACGGTTGTTTTATGTTGGGCAACCGTTGGGTTTTCATTTGAACTATTCTATGATGTCGCAAGTAACACCAACTAAATGCAGAAACCAAAATGTTTTATTGGTTTTGACTTTTAAGGTCCTTTCTTCCGCAATATGACACCGTTAGGTGAAAAGTTTTTGAAAACCCATATTTTTAAACGACGGGTGTTACACATATGGCTTAGCTAAAATAGTAAGCATATTATTTGAGATTGGCAAATTTAATTTTGATAAATTTTAAATGATCATTTGAGAATGAATGAATTATCGTTTGATGCCATAATATGAACTCGCATCATGCCAATAGCTTATTGTATTTCCTCCCCAATAAAATTGGTTTATGGTCACAAAGATGAGACCACAAAGAATGTTGGATATAATGTTGGAAAAACACAGTAGTATGACTGTTTTGGGTATGAGTTGAAACATGTAAAATGTATATGTTTTACCAACATTAGGGGGAGATGTTCCCAAGATTAAGGGAAATATTAATGTCCAAGAAGGATAAAGACATATTGAAAATATTAAATATCAGCTCATAATGCTCCAGCTAGAATTGAAATTACAGATAAACAAAGGAATAATAATATGATTATTGAATCATAGAAACATTTGAAACGTGGGATGCCATTCGATTCAAAGGATAAATATCATGCGCCTAACATCTAACATTTTATTTATGCATCTAACATTTATTTACGCACCTAACTTTTACATTTATGTCAAGTAATTCTTATTTATGTAATATAATATTTAATTATGTTTACTAACGTGTGATGAGCAAGACAAAGCAATAGCTGCTGTCTTTATCCATAAACACATAGATGAAATACTACAGTTGGAATACTTTAATTATGATGATCTAAGAGTTTTATGACAAAATTTAAAAAGCTTAAAACATATTCTGAGTTGAATATGATTCTCATTATTCAAGAGAAAAATAACGAGCTATTAATGAAAAACCATCAAGCTCGTCCCACAGGAAGTAAACAATTCCAATAAAGAATTGTTGATCAATTATGGTCATACACATATATTATGGAATCGAGATGAAATAGAAAGTTTGAAGCAAAATAGTAGACCATTTGATTTCTTGAATTAATATGAAGAAATTAATGAAATAAAGAATGGATAATAGATATCTTAATACATGACGTATAAAAACTCATATCTTTGGAGGATTTAAAATTGCTATTGAGAATTGTATTTTGAATACAAATAACTTTTTGTGATTGCATACATCATATAATGATGACTTGTACATTATTAAGACTCTTGGAGAGTTTCCTAAAATAGCTAAGTGGCTAAATGGTATATATATTGAAAACTTTGGCATGACCAAATTATGATTGAGTTACAAAATTATGCTTGTGCACAAATAAACATAATATATATATATATATATATATATATATATATATATATATATATATATATATATATATATATATATATATATATATATATATATATATATATATATATATATATATATATATATATATATATATATATATATATATATATATATATATATATATATATATATATATATATATATATATATATATATATATATATATATATATATATATATATATATATATATATATATATATATATATATATATATATATATATATATATATATATATATATATATATATATATATATATATATATATATATATATATATATATATATATATATATATATATATATATATATATATATATATATATATATATATATATATATATATATATATATATATATATATATATATATATATATATATATATATATATATATATATATATATATATATATATATATATATATATATATATATATATATATATATATATATATATATATATATATATATATATATATATATATATATATATATATATATATATATATATATATATATATATATATATATATATATATATATATATATATATATATATATATATATATATATATATATATATATATATATATATATATATATATATATATATATATATATATATATATATATATATATATATATATATATATATATATATATATATATATATATATATATATATATATATATATATATATATATATATATATATATATATATATATATATATATATATATATATATATATATATATATATATATATATATATATATATATATATATATATATATATATATATATATATATATATATATATATATATATATATATATATATATATATATATATATATATATATATATATATATATATATATATATATATATATATATATATATATATATATATATATATATATATATATATATATATATATATATATATATATATATATATATATATATATATATATATATATATATATATATATATATATATATATATATATATATATATATATATATATATATATATATATATATATATATATATATATATATATATATATATATATATATATATATATATATATATATATATATATATATATATATATATATATATATATATATATATATATATATATATATATATATATATATATATATATATATATATATATATATATATATATATATATATATATATATATATATATATATATATATATATATATATATATATATATATATATATATATATATATATATATATATATATATATATATATATATATATATATATATATATATATATATATATATATATATATATATATATATATATATATATATATATATATATATATATATATTATATGTATTTCTTGAATTAATATGAAGAAATTAATGAAATAAAGAATGGATAATAGATATCTTAATACATGACGTATAAAAACTCATATCTTTGGAGGATTTAAAATTGCTATTGAGAATTGTATTTTGAATACAAATAACTTTTTGTGATTGCATACATCATATAATGATGACTTGTACATTATTAAGACTCTTGGAGAGTTTCCTAAAATAGCTAAGTGGCTAAATGGTATATATATTGAAAACTTTGGCATGACCAAATTATGATTGAGTTACAAAATTATGCTTGTGCACAAATAAACATAAAATTAAGAAGCATATAATTTATCAAGATGAGAAGAGGTATATCTTGAATTAATATGAAGAAATTAATGAAATAAAGAATGGATAATAGATATCTTAATACATGACGTATAAAAACTCATATCTTTGGAGGATTTAAAATTGCTATTGAGAATTGTATTTTGAATACAAATAACTTTTTGTGATTGCATACATCATATAATGATGACTTGTACATTATTAAGACTCTTGGAGAGTTTCCTAAAATAGCTAAGTGGCTAAATGGTATATATATTGAAAACTTTGGCATGACCAAATTATGATTGAGTTACAAAATTATGCTTGTACACAAATAAACATAAAATTAAGAAGCATATAATTTATCAAGATGAGAAGAGGTATATCTTGAATATGAATACATGAGAAATTAGAAATGGTAACTCATATGAGCTAATTATGCCTATCAATCAAAGTTTTTACTTTTAAAGTTCATATCGCAGTTTACAGTAATGATGACAAACATCATTGAGAGACTCTGTCGAATTTTAAAGGTAAAAATTTGATAAGTTATACCATTTATTTTAAACAAGGTACAAGTCATTTTGAAAAGGATATAGATAAAATGCATGTGTAACATGCAAGCGGGATAAAAGATTTTAATATATATTTTATGAATAAGTGACGCTCATGGCTATGAGGTCACATGATATTGAAAGAACCCCCTCGAATTTCAAAGATAATGATCACAATATTGATTTAAAAGTGTCATTAAAGCATTGATAGTCCATGTTGGTCATGAAATAATACATCATTTCACTTGAAGCTATTGGTAAAGCTTAACTTATGTAGTATGTGTATGTACTCGAATGGAATATATGATGTATGATATGTGGATCACATGTGGAGAATATATAGCAAGTTTGTTTACGCTATAATCGTATTGATCTAGACACTTACTATGATAAAGTCAAAGATATTGGTTTGCGATATTGGGTTACGCCAACCAAAGAATTTAAGTGATGTGATCATGAGGGGGAGAAGATACGCGTTGCACTCTTTTTCCCTTAACCATGGTTTTTATCCCATTGGGTTTTTCCTGGTAAGGTTTTTAATGAGGCAATATCTCTAAGCGTATCCAAAGACTTATGTACTCTTTTTCCTTCATTAGATTTTTGTCCCATCGGGTTTTTTTTTTTTTTTTTTTTTTTTTTTTTTTTTTTTTTTTTTTTTTTTTTTTTTTTTTTTTTTTTTTTTTTTTTTTTTTTTTTTTTTTTTTTTTTTTTTTTTTTTTTTTTTTTTTTTTTTTTTTTTTTTTTTTTTTTTTTTTTTTTTTTTTTTTTTTTTTTTTTTTTTTTTTTTTTTTTTTTTTTTTTTTTTTTTTTTTTTTTTTTTTTTTTTTTTTTTTTTTTTTTTTTTTTTTTTTTTTTTTTTTTTTTTTTTTTTTTTTTTTTTTTTTTTTTTTTTTTTTTTTTTTTTTTTTTTTTTTTTTTTTTTTTTTTTTTTTTTTTTTTTTTTTTTTTTTTTTTTTTTTTTTTTTTTTTTTTTTTCCCTTCACTAAGTTTTTTTTTGTCCCACTGGGTTTTCTTAGTAAGGTTTTTAATGAGGCAACATAACTGATCCAGAAGTATCAGAGAAGATAACACGTGCTGCACTCTTTTTTCCTTAGCTATGATTTTGTCCCACTGGGTTTTTCCTAGCAAGGTTTTTAACGAGGCAGTAGTTCAAAGCAAAAACTTCAAAGTTGAAAAGTATCATTCAACATGAAACATGAATTATTGATAAAGTGAATGATAATAATATGTCTGAGGGGGAGTGTTATGAGTCAGACATTTTACGTAACTTATTATACCTAACATTTGTATATATATATGAGCTTTGATCATTCTAGATATAGATATATATATAAGAGAAAAATATATATATATATGAATATATATATATATATATATATATATATATATATATATATATATATATATATATATATATATATATATATATATATATATATATATATATATATATATATATATATATATATATATATATATATATATATATATATATATATATATATATATATATATATATATATATATATATATATATATATATATATATATATATATATATATATATATATATATATATATATATATATATATATATATATATATATATATATATATATATATATATATATATATATATATATATATATATATATATATATATATATATATATATATATATATATATATATATATATATATATATATATATATATATATATATATATATATATATATATATATATATATATATATATATATATATATATATATATATATATATATATATATATATATATATATATATATATATATATATATATATATATATATATATATATATATATATATATATATATATATATATATATATATATATATATATATATATATATATATATATATATATATATATATATATATATATATATATATATATATATATATATATATATATATATATATATATATATATATATATATATATATATATATATATATATATATATATATATATATATATATATATATATATATATATATATATATATATATATATATATATATATATATATATATATATATATATATATATATATATATATATATATATATATATATATATATATATATATATATATATATATATATATATATATATATATATATATATATATATATATATATATATATATATATATATATATATATATATATATATATATATATATATATATATATATATATATATATATATATATATATATATATATATATATATATATATATATATATATATATATATGTCTTATTATCCCTTCTTCTTCTTCAGATGTATATATATACTACTATATATATATATATCTCACACACACAACACACCTGCACACACAAGTAGCTCGTTAGTTTTGATTTAGGATTAAAAAAATGTCTTTTTTTTAAAATTTGCAACGGAAACCAAATTGGGCCCCATTTTCTTCTCCTTTGCCGCGTCTAACTTCGGAAGAAACCAAACGGACGCCGCATGGACGCCGCCGGTACTAACACGTCTTCCACCCGGCCGTCGTCGGACGCCGTCGGACGCGGGTGGAAGACATCTATAAGGATAGGCCTAACTCAAATGTAAAGCCATATTTAATAATGTAATATAAATCTTAATCTTTATAATAAATAAAGGAGGATTGTTTTTCATAAGTATATTTGGAAATTTTATGATATGGCAAGACCATATTTTCTCTTAAAAGACTTCTATTTTAAATATGATGTCATAAGATTTTTAAATTTTTTAAAAAATAAATAACCCTTTAAATGCTTAATTAAAGTCCCAATCATTTATTAGAATGAAATGAGTTTTTATTATAATGTACTCCCTCCGTCCCACTAAATGTGTCATATTTTGAATTTTCAAAGTCTTACTTTATAAACTTTGACCTTAAATATTTTGATTTGTGTTATATAATATTTGATGAAAGTTATATGAATTTATTGAGTTTCAAATGTATTTTTTATCGGTATAATTTTCATCAAATATTATATAACACAAATCAAAATATTTAAGGTCAAAGTTTATAACGGAAGACTTTGAAAATTCAAAATAGGACACAATTAGTGGGACGGAGGGAGTAATAGTAATCTTATATAAATATTACTATATTAGGTGAAAAATAACAATAACATAACAAAATATAAAAATAATAAAAAACATGAACAAAATAAATTTAAAATAATAAACCATTTTGTAGTAGAAGAAGAAGTCTATAATCAAACTATAACTGACAACAAACTAAATGAAAAGAGATGAAAAATAACAATAACATAACAATTCAATATAAAATGATTAATAAACAAACACGAACAAAATACCCAAAATAAAATTAAAGCGATATAAAAAAACCGTATGTCTTTTTTGTTGAAAAATTTACTTAACTTGATTTGTTTATTAAAGATAGGAAGAATATGAATGATATGAAAGAGAATGATTAATAAACAAACATGAACAAAATATCAAAAATAAAATTAAAGCGATATAAAAAAACCGTATGTCTTTTTTGTTGAAAAATTTACTTAACTTGATTTGTTTATTAAAGATAGGAAGAATATGAATGATATGAAAGAGAATGATTAATAAACAAAATGAAAAGAGATGAAAAATAACAATAACATAACAATTCAATATATAATAATTAATAAACAAACACGAACAAAATACCCAAAATAAAATTAAAGCGATATAAAAAAACCGTATGTCTTTTTTGTTGAAAAATTTACTTAACTTGATTTGTTTATTAAAGATAGGAAGAATATGAATGATATGAAAGAGAATGATTAATAAAAATTTAGGTTGTATAAATAATAATTGATTGAGAGAGTTTTAAGGATATTATATATTTTTAAAATTTTAAATAAATTGTTTTGATAGAAAAAGATTTATGATAAAGTTTTAAATATAACTATCTATTTAATAAGCAAATACAAAAAATCTAGAAAAAAGAGAGAGCTCTTGAGTAATTAGGAGAGAGTTTTAGGCTAAAAAAAACTTTAAGGGATGTCAAGTGTACCCCCAACTTTCTCTTTTAGTTATAGTATAGATAGATAGATTATTTATTGTTCATAATAAACATTATGTACATTTTTTAATATATTTTTTGTTATAAAATTTTAATAAAGATGTCCGGATTGAATCCGGGTTGATTAGTTAATAATTAAATATTAAACATTTTTGTTTGAGTTATTAAAATTCAACTGAATCTAGCATGACGTGAATCCAATCATCGCAACAATGACAAATGATTCTAAAAGACGGGGCACAAAAATACATATATTTACTAGGTTAAACATGATATTTTGAGTTGAGGCCTAATATTATAAAAATACTACAAAGAAAAATTGGTTAAAAAAGGGTGATGAACCCTGGTACATCCGCTAATGGCCAGAAGTAAACTCAAGTGATCGTACTTAAGTTTTTGAAAAAGGTTTCTACATTTATTATATGCATGGTCTCTTATTCGTGGAAGACTAATGAGGACATTAAAAATTTTAATAAAGATGTCCGGATTGAATCCGGGTTGATTAGTTAATAATTAAATATTAAACATTTTTGTTTGAGTTATTAAAATTCAACTGAATCTAGCATGACGTGAATCCAATCATCGCAACAATGACAAATGATTCTAAAAGACGGGGCACAAAAATACATATATTTACTAGGTTAAACATGATATTTTGAGTTGAGGCCTAATATTATAAAAATACTACAAAGAAAAATTGGTTAAAAAAGGGTGATGAACCCTGGTACATCCGCTAATGGCCAGAAGTAAACTCAAGTGATCGTACTTAAGTTTTTGAAAAAGGTTTCTACATTTATTATATGCATGGTCTCTTATTCGTGGAAGACTAATGAGGACATTAAAAATTTTATCCAGAGTTTCACTAATCTAATTCAATATCAAATAATAAACAAACACGAACAAAATATCAAAAATAAAATTAAAGTGATATAAAAAAACCGTATGTTTTTTTGTTGAGAAATTTACTTAACTTGATTTGTTTATTAAAAAAATACTACAAAGAAAAATTGGTTAAAAAAGGGTGATGAACCCTGGTACATCCGCTAATGGCCAGAAGTAAACTCAAGTGATCGTACTTAAGTTTTTGAAAAAGGTTTCTACATTTATTATATGCATGGTCTCTTATTCGTGGAAGACTAATGAGGACATTAAAAATTTTATCCAGAGTTCATATCTATATCAATACTCCATTATAAAACAAACTACTCTCCCCTCTTTTCAACTTTCTATCTTTAAAATACCCAAAATACCCTTAATTTTCAACACATTCTCAACTCACACACTAAATCTACCCAAAATATCCCTAAAATATTTTTCAACCATATTTATCCAAACTATATCTCCTTTATTCATTAATTTAAATATTTCCACCTAATATCTCTATAATACTTTTAATAAAATTATTTACAAAAGATTCATCCCTTAACCATAAAATAACTACACTTCCATTTACATCAATAACTTTTAGATTAATAAACACATCGTTACCAACTTACCACCACCGCCACCATCACCACCCGTTGCGACCACCGCCGGCGCAATGCGCGGGTACCCATCTCGTGTGTCAATATTCATTTTGTTGCACAAAACCAAATATGGATAATATAAACTTCTTTATAATATGTTTGTTACATTTAAAATTCACAAATTTAAAAGGACACATGTGAATCTTATCTATTATTATCATAGTTTTACTTTAAAAGCTATTATCTTCTAGATTGAGATGTTCTCAAGTTGAAATTAACTTTTTAAGTTGAAACAACTTTAGAGCATCCTCAACTTTATGTTTTACCTTTAGCCGAATATTTTTGTATTATATACCAGTCGATAAATAAATATATTAATGAAAAGTAGAGTTCAAACACAAGTTATTTATATGTTTCATGTCAATTGTTATATAGCACAAACGAAAAAATCTCCAGTTAAATTTTAAAAAAAAAAACTCAAATGGAACTAGATTACTGACAGATGCACCTGAGGTTTTACCACATGTCATGCAGTCATGGGTTCGAACATTCGAGTTGACATCAGGGCCGGCTCTTAAGGGGTGCAAAGGGCGCAACCGAGCCGGACCCACTCCTTCGAGGGCCCACTACCTCTAGGTGTGTCACATATATAGGATACAAGCTTCCTGTGTTTTTCGCTTTCGTTTCGCATCTTCATACTTGGTGTTATCGTGTATCATAGCAGCATGTCCGAGAACAATATCATAACCACCATTGTTACCACTGCACCTTGCTAAATCTAAAACTCATGATCAATCGTTATATAACGTTGCGGGTAGTATAAAAAAGTGAGTTTTTTGTTTTAAAAGTGTGTAATTATTGATTGTTGACAGTTATATATATATATATATATATATTATTAAACATAATATATTATTGATTGTTGACAGTTATATATATATATATATGGATTAATGAATTATACTAAAACATGTGAGAGGATGGATATATCTACATGTAATATGTGAACACAAAAATAAGTAAAATAAAAGAAGAAGAAAGAAGATGGCGATGGAGGACTGTAACTCTAGAAGATGAATGTGATATGCCATTCGTGTTTGTGAGTGGGTTGAGTACCTTATAGGATACTCTTTCATTCCAATAAAGGGTGTTTGTAAGTTGACACGTTTCGAGTGTCACAGTTGTTCCCAGTGGACCATATTGTGTTAACATCTAAGTAATCTTATGGGTTTTATTTCATCCAATTCAAGCTAAAATTACAAACATAATAAAACTTTTATGAAAAGTGGAGACTTTGTAGACTTTTATACATGACCAACTACTTTGATGAGATTAGCGTATCTTTGGCACAAAAACTTTATTTTGAATGTCGAATACACTTATTGTCGTAATACAATGTTTTTATTAATGACTTACGATTTTATGGGCCCACATTTTTATCTCGAGCCGGGTCTTGGAATTTTTTTACGTCCTCAGAGACGGCACTGGTTGACATATCTAGAAAGTTACTCAGACAATAACACTGGATAAGACAATGTAGCATACTCGGTGTGACACTTTGTCGTGCCGGGTAATCTTGCTATAGAATAGCCCCTGGGCTTTAGCTCAACTAGCCCCTTCCTCGTTAAAAATAAAAATAAAAATCTAGCTGTGGAGTATATTTGGTGTAGCAGTTATTTTGTAAATTACTGTAATATTAAAACCAGCCAACCAGGAATCAATTCTCTTTCCGGTTTCACCTATCTTTCACCTTCTTATTCTCCCCGTATCCCCCACCCCTGCATTTTCTTTTCCAACTTTCTTTCTGACTTCAATTATTCAACATAAATACAAAAAACATTTCCAAAACAATAACAAACTCCCACGATCTCTTCTCACTCCCTATATTCTCTCCCTCAAAACGACGTCGTTGTTCCATTTTCCAAATTTCACCCGTCATGACTAATAACCACCACCACGCCGTCGATGACTTATTCTCATCCTTAAATCATCTCCGTCAACTCCACAGCTTAATTCCGGCAACAATTCTCCCAATTTAATCAATTTCGACGATGAAGCTGATTTCAGTTACCATAATTACACAACTGCCACTACTTATCCTAATACTAATACTAATAAACCGCTTATGGTTTTCGATCGGTTTTACGATTCATCTTCCGATGACGGCGGAGCTACCGGAAGTGCCGGCGGCGATAGCTTGTTAGCTCAGGCGGCCGGAAATCGGTTAGATTATATGATGCAGTATTTAGATAAGAAATTATTGACAGTTGATGAAAAGGATAATGATATTGATGTTAAACAAGCGTTGCCGGAGTTTATAGGTAGTGGTGGAGGGTTAGGGATGTTTAAGTTACCGTTTCGAGGTGCGGTGCATCCGAATCGGCCACCGAACATTGAATTTCGGCCGCATCCGCTTAGGGAGACACAAGTTGGGTGCTTTTTGAGGTTATTGGAAGGGAACGGGGACGGGAGGCAATTATGGGCGGGATCTGAGTGTGGTGTAAGGGTTTATGATGTTAGGGATATGTATAGTGAAGGGGAAGTAGAGGTGCGGTTTTGTGAGTCGGTTAGGACTTCACCGACTTTGTGTTTGGTTGTTGATGATGGGAATAAGGTGGTGTGGAGTGGACATAAGGATGGGAAGATTAGGTGTTGGAAAATGTTGGAAGTGTTTGATGAAGGTGATGATTGTTTTAAAGAGTGTGTTTCGTGGCAGGCGCATCGTGGACCTGTGCTATCCATGGTTGTTTCGTCTTATGGTAATGTATCTTGCCGTTGTGAATTTTGATTGATATTGTTTAGCATTAATGTTTCTTTGAATGTTATGCATATGATTCACTCTTACAAGTCCATAGAATTGGCCATATTTATGTTTCATGAATACCCTGATATATTTTCCAGGTCTTTGTTTCAGAATGATATGCTTAAGTTAGATCTAATTTAGATGAGCATGTTGAACTTTTAAGAATTTATTGCTCGTTGGGTAACATCTCATGCAAGTTTGAGGATTATGACAAGATTACATACTTTAGGCTCGGATCGTGTTAGGTCTGTAAATTTATGTGATTGCCGGTTCCATATTGCATAAGTTCCTTAAATGGACACTATGTGGTACATAAACCTCTTTTACACAACAAAAACTATAAAAGGAGTTGCAACTTACAAGTGAGACTGGATATGGCGTCAATGATGGTGGTAACCTGGATGTGTAATTATGTGTCACTTTCACAGCCCTGGTCTACGTGCCCCAACTTACATCCTGTCTAGCTTAGTTCAAGCCGCATCAGCTCATGCCTCTAGATATCTGATCCAAACGTATATGATTACACACAAGAGACCTTTTCCCTTGTACAAACAAGTCATGTTTTGTGACTTTCTTGAGTTTCTTCTAATGTTACATTACAAGAACTTAAAAACTTTGATGATTTGTGTCTCCTCATGAGAACGGATATCTTCTTACTTATTTTGATAAGGAGAAATTAGAAATATGTGGTTATGATGTTAAAACTGGTTAGAAGAATGACTATTGTACAATCATTAATCAAATTGCTATATTTTGGTGGTATCTGATACTGTACTGCATCCAGGTGATCTATGGTCTGGATCTGAGGGTGGTTCAATAGTTGTGTGGCCATGGGAATCACTGGAAAAAGCTTACATGCTGACAAAAGAGGAGAAACATATGTCATCTCTGGTAATTGAGAGGTCATACATCGATCTCAAGAACCAAGTCACCACAAAAGGCATCTCCTGTAGTGTGCTTACAGCGGACGTTAAATATCTGTTGTCTGATCATTCAGGGGCAAAAGTTTGGAGCGCAGGACCTCTATCATTTGCAATATGGTAATGGACTAGTTGTTATTTGTAGGACACTAGTTATTCGTACTAAGTTCTTCAATGAAAAAAATTACAAGTTTTAAAAAATATTTCTAACTGCAGGGATGCATATACAAGGGAGTTGTTGAAAGTGTTCAATATCGATGGTCTTGCTGAAAATTTGACAGTAATACAGGATCTCACTGCAGAAGAAGAGGCAAAGATGAAATTTGCATCTTATCCTAAGAAAGAAAAAGCACCAAGCTCAATGAGTTTCTTCCAGCGTTCACGTAATGCAATAATGGGAGCAGCTGATGCTGTTCTTCGAGTTGCTGCGAAAGGGGCTTTTGGTGATGATATTCGTAGAACTGAATCATTGATCATAACAATTGATGGAACCGTTTGGACTGGATCTGCAAATGGATTAATAGTGAAGTGGGATACAAATGGAAACCGATTGCAAGATTTCCAATATCACTCCTATGCTATTTGTTGCTTATGTACATTTGGGTTACGTGTATGGGTCGGGTATGCGAGTGGGACACTACATGTATTGGATCTTGAGGGTAATTTGCTTGGTGAGTGGGTTGCTCATCGCAGTTCTATCATTGATATGGCTGTGGGGTCTGGTTATATCTTTACATTGGCAAATGATGGTGGCATACTTGGATGGAGTATATCGTCTCCAGGGCCTCTAGACAAATTATTACGTTCAGAGTTATCTGGCAAAGAATTAGAGTACACAAGACTTGAACATTTTAAAATTTTGGCTGGTACATGGAATGTTGCCGAAGGAAGAGCCACGCATGATTCACTTATATCCTGGCTGGGGTCTGCAGCCAAAGATCTTGATATTGTTGCTGTTGGCTTACAGGAGGTTGAAATGGGTGCTGGGTTTCTTGCAATGTCTGCTGCCAGAGAAAGTGTAAGATGGTTTACATCATATTTTTGAAATTATATGTTTCACATAGTTTTCTTGGTTCATTTGCTTTTGCGTACTTAAAGATCAAATTAGAGAAGCTTCGTTGATTGGCATTGTTGTGATATGATTGAACCATGTTTTATTATGGTTTCATCGCACTTAACATGATGCTCTATTGTGATGGCCAATCACATCAAATAAACATGATTGGTGATTATTCACTGATGGCTATGTTAAGAATCTTCTGATTTCTAGAGTTTATTCACACGATGGATATTCTGGATTTACATTATGTTCTTTTCTTGCTTTCTTTTCTGGGGTGAAAGAAATACTCAACTTATGAGTTTATTAGTTGTTAGGTGTTGCATCTGTTCATGCTTACTAAATTAACCTATTTGTCCCCCAAGTCGGGATGGGCCACCCATATATCATACCAATTCTCAGTCACCTATTGTGCCTAAAAGTGGTTTAATTCATCCAATTTTGTTAGCCAGAAAGATTTCGCAAGCAAATTCTTTATCTGTTTGTCTCTTATTACATATCTAGGTTTCTAAAACCAATCAAAAACTTTTGTATCATCTCTTTTTCTGCATTCTTGTTTCATTCTTGGTTAATGTGAGTGTAAGGTAAGCTAATGAATTACATCTTGTTCCACCAAGAGACATCTGGATTTTGATGTTCTTTTTTCCTGCAGATGCAGTTAGGTCTTGAGGGAAGTAATGCGGGACAGTGGTGGCTGGACATGATTGGCAGAACCCTGGACGAAGGTTCTAGTTATCATCGTGTTGGTTCTAGACAGTTGGCAGGCATGCTTATTGCAGTGTGGTGAGTATTTTGTGAGGATTGGGTATTCTGTTTTGTGTTTAAATCATACTATTCTTTTTTAACTTCGTGTAATGAAGCATGTTTTACTTTCAGTAGCAGTTATTGAGTTTCAGTTGACTCGTCATTTTTAATGTTTGACTACTGAATGTCATTTCAGGGTCAGCAATAATATTAGAGGTAATGTTGGAGATATTGATGTTGCAGCAGTTCCATGTGGATTTGGAAAAGCTATTGGTAATAAGGTATATGCTGCAGTTTAATCATGCTAATTTATATGATCTACTTGAGATCGAATTTTATTACTAATGTACTGGTATGTACAGGGAGGAGTTGGTTTAAGGATGAGAATCTATGGGCGGGTTATATGTTTCGTGAATTGTCACTTTGCTGCACACCTGGACGCTGTTAATCGTCGTAATGCTGATTTTGATCATGTATATAAGACAATGTCCTTCAGTCGGTCACCGAATATTGTGAATGCATCATCTGGTATGGTGCCATACCTTTTCTTATCTTGCTTGCTTGCCTGCTCATCTTTCTCATTTTGGATTCTCTATGGTTCTCGCTTGGTTCCCTTCCTACTTTTTGCAGCAGGAGTCTCATCTGCAATCCAAATGCCCCGTGTTGTAAATGTAGGTACATTGCTCTTTTACTTGTGTCAATAACCCTTTTTTAGGAAAGTGAATAACGCCCGATCATTAGAAGTTAGAAAATATTACACTCCATAAATGGTCAGAGATTAATGATGTTATTGCAGGCTTTGGGTGCTTTGTCTATGGATGAGTTGCCAGAGCTATCTGAGGCAGACATGGTTGTGTTTTTAGGCGACTTCAATTATCGGCTCGATGATATATCGTATGATGAAGCACGGGATTTTATCTCTCAAAGAAGCTTTGATTGGCTCAGGGAGAAGGATCAGATGCATATTGAAATGAAAGCTGGAAGTGTTTTTCAAGGAATGCGTGAAGCTATTATTACATTTCCCCCCACCTACAAATTTGAAAGGCATCAAGCTGGTTTAGCAGGTATATGATGCTGTATATCTGTCGATACACGTATCTATACTTGTTCTATGGCCAAAATGGAGTAATTAGATAGTTAGAATGTTGTCTAATGTTCTAAAATTTATGGTTGTAGGGTATGATTCTGGTGAAAAAAAGCGAATCCCTGCATGGTGTGATCGAGTCTTGTATCGTGACAGCCGTCCAGATTCATCAGACACATGCAATTTAAACTGTCCTGTAGTTTCTTCTGTTATACAGTAAGTTTGCTCCATTCAGATGATGCTTTACTTGATCAACATGACATCATCATCATGATTATAAGTGACTGAGTGGCTTACTTCTGATCAGGTATGAGGCTTGTATGGATGTGACAGATAGTGATCATAAGCCTGTGCGTTGCATCTTTAACGTGGAACTGGCTCGAGTAGATGAGTCAAGAAGAAGAAAAATATTTGGAGAAATTATCAAATCTAATAAAAAAATTAGGAGTATTCTTGAAGAACAGTGCAATGTTCCAGAAGCTATTCCCAGTACGAACAATATAATTCTTCATGACAGGGATTCATCAGTCTTGAGGATTACCAATAAATGCGGGGAAGATGAAGCTCTGTTTAAAGTTATATGTGAAGGCCAGTGTACTATTAAAGATGGAAAACAGGCTTCCAGTCACCGTCCAAGAGGTTCTTATGGCTTTCCACGATGGCTTGAGGTGAATTTATATACATGTATTGAACATTGGACTAAAAATTTTGTTGTGATGCACTCACGGTGAAGGTAGCTAACAATTGTCTATTGCTTTGAACCAGGTCAAGCCAACAGTGGGTATAATAGAGCCAAATCATATTGTAGAAATATCAGTTCATCACCAAGGATATGAAACCCTAGAGGAATATGTAGATGGTGCTCCGCAAAACTGCTGGTGCGAAGACGTCCGTGATAAGGAAGTTATGTTGATGGTTGAAGTGAGGGGCAGCTGTACAACAGAAACAAAATGTCACAGAGTTCGTGTGCGCCATACCCACAGCTTTTCAGAGAGGTCAATGCCTATGGAGCAGAAACCTGATAATTCAGCCCGTGTCCATGCAAATGTACTTCACCGTTCTGATATCAAGTGGTTGACTGGTTCACGTGATGTTGTTGACCATTTACGCGATCTGCATACTCCTTAAGAGTTATCTGGCTTAGTTATTCACAAGATGAGGTGATCATCTTCCTGATCTTGATATATATTCATTTTGACAAGAGAATGATTCTTTTACATTGTCCAGGTCTCCGGAAGAGGGCATGGTTATTGAGGGTTTTTTTTGCCTCGAGTATAAGTGTTAATTATGTGTTCATAACTCTTTTTTTTCTCGGCTTTTGGGTGGATGGGTATGTGATTTATTACTTATTAAGGTTAGAAGTCGAATGTTGTTAAGTCTTGGGTTACTTGGGTTTTGTATATATAATCTTTATAAAGTGGTATACTGAGATCATAATGGCAAATATTTGTGCAAGAAATATCAAGTGTTTTATTTCTCAAGAAGGGACTGTAAGAGATGGAATGCTTAGAAATTAGTCTAAATTGTTATAATGATGCTAACGCGCGACCCGAAGATGACAAAGGTTTTTTGGAGGACATTTGCTTCATTAAAATGGCTCAAGAAGTCAGGGACAAGTATTATATAACTTTTCTCCTCATTTTGTCCCACCAAGTACATACATAAATTGTTCAGTTCTACCCCTCGAGTGTATAAAGTTGACAAAATAAAGACTCGTATATTTCAACCAATTCCACCAATAATCTCTAGGTATATAACTAGCACGTTATCTGCGTAATGCGGCAGTATGATGGCGGCGACGGATGGTGATGGCGGTCATAACGTCAAATGGTGTAGGTAATTGATGTAAACGTGTTTGATTTAAAGGAGGTAGTATAAATACTTTATAATAAAGGAGGCAAGGAGCTGATGGTGTAATTTAATATCAAAAGGGTATTTGGTCAATTTGTATGTCTTATTTTTTTGAACTTTCAATATGGGATTATAACTTTTATATAGAAGTATAAAAGTACAGACATTATTACTTATAAATTTGCTTAACATCACATTAAGTATGAAACTTCTATGAATGAAAGCTCTTACAGTTTTGACATCACACGGCATACCATAATACAACATAAATAGCTCTACTAAACATTCCTTTTTTCTTTTTCTAGCAACAAGTCACACTCTCACATCAGCAACCATCGGTGCAAAAGACACTGAACAGTTGTGTTCACTTGCAGCTACAATAATGCAACATACAATTGAGGGATAACTTCTGGTGTTATTATAACGGAAGAGAGTACCCACGTAGATATGTAGAATCGACCCCTGACTCTCGCACCAATGCCACTCGACCAGTCCTTGCGACCTGCATATTAAAATGCAATTAGGCACCATTAGGGAAATGATGCAATGCAGAGAAAACAGCATCAAACACCATGCATAGTTATACCTTAATGACTATTGTTTTTACTAGTAATAATATTTCATGTAATAAACACAATTTGGATAGTAATACAGCTCCAAAATAGAAGATATATCAGAGTGAGGCATGATACAATGTCGAGACTAGGGGTTTGAGAGAATGAATTGCTGGGGAGAACCCCAAGTCCCTAACCAGATAGGAGCAGGCCATAATACAGTTGTGCAGAAGATTGAAAAATGAAACCCAGTATTGGAGTTTGAGGTCAAAAGTTTTAACGAACCTCACAAATTCCATAGGACTCTAACAATCTTTGCAATGCAAACAACTTGTTGAAGTCTCCTGTGAGCTGAAATATGAATAACAGAAGATATCAGAAACAAGAATATTTGAAATAGAAACACCTCAAAATCAATACGTAGAAAATTTACTTCTAGTGTGATAGTGTGATCAGAAACATCAACAGGCTTGGCTCGAAAGATGGTGGCGATGTCTAGGACATCCCTTCGAACAGCAGAGCTAGCAGCAACTTTAATTAACATTAGCTCACGTTCTGCAAATGGTAGATGGGTGATATCTTTGACCTAAATATAAACAATATTTCCTTTCATTAAATTACAAGTTTTCCATGCCTGAAGTAAGATACAGCGAAAATTAGTGGTCGATTTTATGAGAATTTCAAGAAGTTTAACTTTAAAGAAATAAATCTCACCTCATGAACATCCACCAATTTGCGGAACTGCTGAACCAACTTGTAAATAGATTCATCTGTACCAGCAATCACAGTCGTAATGCGAGATAAACCCTCCATTTCTGCTGGACCTACGGCCAGACTCTGTTGACACCAGTTCCAAAGACGATTATTAGATATTATTTGCAAACTACATCTTACTTTAAAACAATTGTATATTCAGAATTAGCAAAAAAGAAGAAGAAGAACCTGAATGTTGTAACCCCTTCTGGATATAACTCCACTGACCAGGTTGAGAACTCCAGGAGTATCATTGACCAGAATGTTTAAAGTATGAGACTGCCGACCAGTTGACTGCAACATTAATTTGGGTGTCAAAAGTGAAATCTATGAGTAGTCACAAGTCCCAGTAAATACGATTATATCCCACAACTATTTCCCCTTTTCTAAATAGTAACAACCTGTGGGTGTTAGAATGAGAATAACAACAGACATCTTTAGCTTGAAGAATATTAACTAATTAAGCTGAACTGTTCGCTATCTTAGAAACTAGAAGTGTGTTTGGCGAAACATATAAGTTATGATCCATCTAAGATATAATTATCTTTCATCAATAAAGGGATCAAGTATAAATATAGCGATAAGGAACAAATGAAAGATGATAAATTGATATCTTACATCTTCATCATAGACTACCCCCCAATTGGCGTCAAGAACTTGATCCATTATGCAGCAATTGTTGTACTCCACAGGATACACATCACCCTTCATTCAAACAAGATTATTAATAACTCAAATGAAATCAAAAATCGATTTAACAACTAGGTTGTTCAAATCTTGTTAACCACTTAACAGATTAAAGTGTTAAATAAGTAGAAATTTGGTCTAAGCAGTACCAGACACAGTGAAAGTGTGCCAACTAAAGAATTAATTGTTGTGTGAAACTGCAGATTTAGTAACTTACATATATTAAGTCTTGCAGAAATCAAAGTAAAAGTCTTAATCATTTTATCATTCTATTGTATCATTAATATTTTATACATTGCCTTTCTATCTCTGTCACAATTCCTAAATGCTAAACAGAATAGAGTTATAAGGTGGTGATATGTGATATATGCAATTAGGGAGCAAACATTGCAAGGAAAGCCTTTAAAGATTAGACAGCTTACCCCTGACATTGCAGTCAAATCCTCATCAACCGTGCAAGTAACACTTGAAGAAGTAGCAATTGGAGTTGCGGATTCTAGATCTGGGTAAGATGCTGCAGAGAAGTTCCAAAATGGTGCAGTTTCACCCAGTTTTTCCCGTCTTAGAGCGATCTAAAAGTCACAACAAATTCAGTCAGGAGATTCAATGGACATTTATGGTCTTTGGGACCAACTATCATTCTGGTAGAAAATTTAAATTTCTATGAAATATATGCAACACATAAAAGAAATTAAGAAAACTTATGCTTGTGCTTGCATACCTTTCCTGTTCTAGTGAGCTCTTGGATTCCGAACTTGGCTAAATTTCTCTGAACAGCAACAATCTTCCCAGGATCCCCGGTAACCTAAATTGACCAGATGAGAAAATTAGCGTTACATAATTACTAGCAATATTATCAAAATTACAAAACTTTTTTTTTTTTGTTGACGCATGTATTAATAACAAAACAGTGGGACTGTGGGAGTATGCAACTGTTCAGATTCAATGAATAAGAAGCCACCTCTATAGTCAACGAGCTTTCTGATGCATCCACAACGTTGGCTCTAAAGACGTCTACTAGCCACATAATCTAAAGGGTAAAAGTAACCCTGTATCAGACTCAAATAAAATATTCTCTCTGCCATTTTCTATAATTGAATATCATAGAAGTATGCAAAACACTAAAACCTCAGCTCGTGTGGTTGGATCTACATTAAGCTTCACAAGCATCAATTCCCGTTCTACTTGTGGTTCCTTGGAAAGGTCTTCCACCTGATACATCAAACACGTTAATCATGTATATACTTCAAAGAACCCAAGATTCACATGTGATGGTCAAACAAACCTTTATGACGTTTACAAGCTTGTTGAGCTGCTCCACAACTTGTTGCAAGACCTTTTCAGTTCCAGAAACAACTATAGTAAACAAAGCCTTGTCCTTATTTAAACCAACAGCAAGTGACTCGATATTGTAACCTCTTCTAGCAAAAACTCCTGCAATTCGGTTTATAATACCACTTTCATCCCCTACGAACACCGAGATAGTGTGGCGCTTCACTCTGGTCAATACATAAACCAAATAAATTTTATCAAAAAGATACTCCTACCTGTAAACATTGTTGTATTACCCATAGAGTTCACTAAGTTGCAGTAACTCAACAAACGTACTCGCACATGTTGGAAGAGTTTCGGTGCAACAGGTTAAAATCTCAATGAGTAGATATTATTCCGAATCGTGTAATCATTTTCCCTAAATAACTTTTTGACCCGTATGTGGCGTGCCTAGGTATCTCGAATATCACTTTGGGATAACTCCAAGGAAATATGTTCATAATATAGGCTTAAAGTTAAGAACTTTGTTGCAAGAGAATCTTAAACAACAATCAAAATTCGGTTACGAGCAGTTGAAACAACCCCAAAAAAAAGTTCAGCTAAAATACCCCAGTTACAATAAAATTACTGACAAAATGTACAATTAATATAACATAATTTATGACAAATGCTTTTTAAGCTTTTGCAAGAAGTTATTAATTATAAGCTGTTTGGGTAAAGAAAAACATGAAAGGTTCTATAAAACAATTAGTATTATAATTACAAGTAATTTAAGAAGGAAAAAAAGAAAAGAAAAGAGGTATACTTGGAAGAAAGTGGCGGGGCAGCAACTCCATTAAGGGTAGAAGTAGAAACAAGTGATGGCGGAGCTCCATTTCCGGAGTCGGAGATAGCATTAACCAGCTTAAAAGCAAGACTTCGACGAGCAGTTGATTTAGTGAAAGGAAGTAGTGATGAAAGCGTTGGTGGTTGTTCCAATCTGCAGCCGTGGGTTAGCGGTGGCGCCGGAGTAGAGACAGACCTCATTGTGGCTGTGACACTCATTATTGTTGCTTTGCTTTTCCGGTATTATTATATGTCTATTATTAACGGTGGAGGCGGCGGGTGGTAAGGACATATTGACCGTGGTGGTTAGTACACATCACATTTTTTTGTCAACGTGCTCATATTACTTTTGTCATATTTTTTTGTTTAACTTGAAAGGTTTTTTTTTTTTTTTTCAGACCGCAAAGGTTAATACTTAATAGTATTAGTTCTTTTTCCTTACGTATAATAATCAAACGTCAATACTCAGATTTGAAGTCGTGCTCAACATAGACAAAGCCCCCAGGCTAGTCAATAAGAAACTTTTTAGATTTGTATGTCAAATAATCAACCTTTCAAATATATTAGTTTTTAAGGGGTGAGAACTCATAAACGCGAGAACAATTCTGGGTCACTCATTTTGTCCCATTTTCTCTCTCTTTTATAAAATAAGAAAATTCATTCAAATCATTCAAAATGATTTATCTCACAAACCGTAAATCGTTAGATAAAATAAAAATATGGGTAGTCTTAAAATTTCGCCCTCTTTCATTAGAGATGCAATTCAATATACTTTTGACGACTTTTTAATTTTTGTTTTCTTTTTGGTACTTACACATAACCTACACATGTGTAAGTTGAACGAAAATTGTGATTCGGAACGAGCTTCGCCCTTAAGGAAATTCATAAAGGTAGCTGGTGGGGGTGATAGGTCATTGAGAATGATAGGTCATAGAAGATGATAGGTCATAGGGGATGATCGGTGATGGGTGATCTACCTAACGGGCTCCGCCCTTAGCCGCTAGGCTCCGCCATGGACTAATGGGCTCCGCCCTTGGTCATCATGGCTCCGCCATGGATTGACGGGCTCCGCCCTTAACCTTCATTGTTGTGTACAAATGGTCATTTACTAATTTACATGTGAAAACAAAAATCCTACACATGTGTAGGTACACAAATACAAGGGGAAAAAATCGAAAATTAAAAAGTCGTCAAAAGTATATCGAATTGCATCTCTAATGAAAGAGAACGAAATTTTAAGACTATCCATATTTTTTTTTCCATCTAACGATTTATGGTTTGTGAGATAAAACATTTTGAATGATATAGATGAATTATAATTTATTATTGAAAAGAGAGAAAATATGACAAAATGAGTGGCCCATAATTGTTCTCGCGTTTTGTTTTTTTTTTTAAGTTCCCTTCGTCTACTTTTTAAAACTCTACTTGTCTACCGATTGCAAATTCTTGGAAATGCATCACCCCGATTAAACATGTTGGCAAACTGATAACGGGAACAAGCGAGTGATTGTTTTCAAGGGAAGTGAGTGCATTTCTTTGACATGGAGCTCAAAAGTAGTTAGTAGCCTCATTTTTGTTGCTTAGGGATGTAGGACTAGGCAACAGTTGTCGCAGTGAGGTGAAAGGGTGTTGAATTTATCCCAATGTTCTTGTTATCTCAATGTCCCAAATGCCGTTGACTCCTTTATTTTTTACAGTAGTTATTGTTCAGGTTAAGTTATTGATTCCCTTTCCTGAATACCTGATTCCACTTTGCAGTTTCTGAAATGGTATTGCACTTGAAGAATCAAAGGCTATAGAAATCCCGAAATCAACCTTAGTTGCCACTCGGTCCTATCATAGTTGATTGACCAGGAGTAAAAGTAGATTCCACAAATTCAGAAAAAGCGGTTGGCTAATAGGGGAAGAGATGGTCTTATGACACTTTTGTGTAATAAGTGGAATAAGCTTTAACAAAAACATCTTTGGGCCAACAGGATAAGAAATCTCTTCATATACATTTATTCATTGTTCACGGTCTATTAAGGTATTACACGTATAGTCTATATATCATCCTTAATTTATGTTGTGTTTCACTGTTTTGCATATAGAATGGGGATCTCATATATCAAAGGGAGATATTCAATATCTGATTTATGGTGTGCACAGCACCACAACCACAACTCTAGATTGAGCTAGCCAAAACCTTTGCCAGTCAACAAATCAACTTTCAAAGTTGATTTATCATAAGGAATGAGTAGAAGGAACAATGATCATCAAATTACTAATACAATTCAATCTCCTTTTTTTCCGACAAAGATTCCTTCCTTCCTTACAAGGATGATACAATTACAAGGATGATAACATCAAGTCATGAACTTTGACTTCTTTGTCTATTGCTAAAAACTCCCACATGAAAAACTTAATCAATTCTCATTCGGACCTATGTTCACGGTAGGGTATGCATGTACAGATAATGTGTATACCCTTTCTGAAAAACTGATTAAAAACAAGTGCCTAATCTAACTCACTCATACAAAATATACAAGATATAAAAACTCATAATCATGCTTTATGGCATTTGTTTAATACATATTTAACCTTTGCATGAAAAATTAACAGCAAATCATTGTAGTCTTTTGTTTCTGATCAAATATTAACAATAAGATGATATATAATCTTACATGGATATAAAAGGCAAACATGCAACAAGTTGCGCCGCTAAACTTTTTGTATAGGAAAACCAAGACATCTAAAAACTATATTCATAAACCTTGGCGTCATAACATTAATGTACATGACCCATTGGACAGAAACTATGATTTTGTATCACAATCTGCAACCATGATTTTGCTTCACAATGAGCGATCAACAACTACATATAGACAGAAACCTATTATATCTTTCAAATATTAATTCCTTCTGATTTTAAAACACCAACTAAAAAGTTCTCTTTTTCGGCTATCAATTGTTATCAATGAAGACACCGCAATCCACTACTTTTGCAAGTATGCTATGTCGCCCACTCGCCCACACGGTTTTGTATGACCATAAGGATTGGACCAAACAATCATCAAGTATGCACAAACCAAAACCAAGTGAGGGGGATATTGCAAAGAAATGTGCAAATGACCATGCTTTTTTCATAAAAATCAAAAGCAAATAAGTGACACGCCTACGAGTTTTTTGTCTAGTGGTCCAACAGGGAGGTGGGAGGCTTTGCTTCTCTACAAGGTTCCGGATTATTATCCAGACAGGCAGACAGTGGTGTTTAATTACTAATTTGGAGAAAAACGAACTATAATAATAATAATAATAATAATAATAATAAATAAGTGGGGGCACAGTCAAAAGGGTAAATTAGAAACCCTAAAATTTATAAAATCAGGAAAATAAAGACGAAACAAACCCTAATATTTCATCAAATAGAATTCCAATACATAGATATAGATAGATATAGGATATAGAAATAAGCGAACAAATTAACACTTTAGACCTCATCTTCATGAAGGAGCATATTCGGAATTCCCTTATTAACCGGAAACTTGCGGCCCGTTTCAGGGCAAACAAGGGCGCCTTCTTCAAGATGGAGCTCAAGCAGCGCGTGATGAAGCTTCTGCAAAAACTCATCAGAATCAAGGAAAGTGTGGTCAGGAGTTTCTTCAGGGAGTTCAGCATAGCCCATCGTCTTAGAAGCATCGGACAATGCTTTCCAGTCGATTTTGGAGAACATGTTTTTGAGGAAATCGGGGTTGAAATCGACTTGTTTTTCGACGACCTTTTCAGCTTCGATACGGAGAGGGAAGCCGTTGGTTACGCCTTTGATGTTTGATGAGAGCATGTTGTGTGTTAGCAGCCTCATTTTTTTAGTTGCTGTTTTTGCTTTGGCTGATCCTCCTTTGATATGTTTCAGATGGAGGAGTTATTGGCGGCGGCGGAGAGGCAGAGAACTGAGAATTTATGGATGTTTCGAGGGGTCTAAGAGGGTACCCAATGCCCACCACTCATCCCCCAAGGACTAGTCCCTGTCAGCGCCACATCAGCAAAAAACACTCCAAGGACTAATCCCCCCAAAATGCACTCAATGCACTCATCCCTCAAGGACTAGTCTTGGACCCACTAATTTTTTTGTCTTCTTCTTTGTATATAGGATTAAAAAAAAAAAAAAAAAAAACCCAAAAGACTCGTCCCTGCAGGGACTAATCCCCCGGACGAGCAAGGCGGACGAACAAGGGACGAGTCCCACCCAACGGTGTGGACTCGTCCGTCCACCTCAAACGAACCCAATGGACGAACCATTGGGTACCCTCTAATGATGATGTGGCCTTATATTTTTACACTGATGATTTTTATCCCCCTAATATTTCAATTTCAATAAACCTTATACTCCATTCTCAAATGTTTTTTTGAAGGACACGAAAGGAAATGATTAGAAAATTCTTTTATTTTGTATTCTTGAGTTTTTTTTTCCAAGGAAAATAAAGAGAAAGAAAAGAAAACATAGACCTTTTTTATGTAAAACTTTTCTCCCATGTTTGGGAGGATTTGGATGGAAACCTTTTAACTTATGTGTATAATTACCAATTTACCCTTATTAACTAATGACAACCTTATGGAGAAAAAGACATAATTGTAAAGTTATAACTTTTTTCCCTTTCTTTTCTTTTCTTTCTAACTCAAGAACACTATTAACTTTGTATTTTCTTTTCTTTTCATTAGTTTTCCATGTAACTCGAGAATGCCTTTTTGATATTTAATTTTTTTTCTTTTCTTTCCTTATCCAATCTTCTTCTTTCCTATCCTTTAAAAAAAACTCGAGAATACAGACTAAAAGTAATACTCCGCTATTGTGAAAAATAACTTTCTAAAAGCCTCCCAATGGTGTTTTTTGAAAAAAAGTTTTCTATTTTTATTAAAAACATGTAAAAGATGTATAAGAGGTATTGTAAAAAAAGATTTGTTTTTCAATGAACAAAAGCTTTTAAAAGCTTAAACTTAGTTAAAATATAATTCAACTCTTTCACTAGAAAATGATTAATTATTTTAAATAATTAGCTTGTAAATCTTACGACAAGTAGTAACATCAATGGATACGATTAAGAAAGATAATGGGTGGAGTCAATATGTCACCATCTTATGGTTTTTTGAAGTTTTTTAGGCTAATATTTAGGAGGACATATGATTTCCCAAATTGAAATAAACTAAAGTTTTTTAACTTCAATATAGTCAAGAATCTTACAAAAATATTCGGAAACGGCTAGATTTGAAATAAACAAACGAGGATTCAACATGTGTATAACATGACAAGAAGTAGAACAAGTTTTTGTGAAAGATTTTTTCTCAAGACCTCGAAAATCTACCCAAGGGTCGCGAAAATCCTCATGAAGGCTGCGAATAATGAGATGTATTTAAACGAGTGTGAAGGAAAATGAGAGTAAAAGGAAATAGTGGTGTTGTTAAAACTTATTAAAATGTTTTAATTTGTAAGTGGGGTTGGTGTCTCATTGATAAGGTCTTTGACCTTGGGAGGATCCACATGGGTTCGAGTCTCACTTCTCACATTTGTGAGGGTGAATGACATACGTGTAATTTAGGAGTAGAATAGAATGTCGTTAAAAAAAATTTTAATTTTTAAAGAAACGGGTTTGTATTTAGTCCACATTGACCAGAAACCGGTTAGAAGCGAGGTATGGTCAAATCCAATTTTAGTCATCGTTGACGAATAACCGGTTTAAATTCGGGTCAGCTAAAGGTCGGTTTGGGCAAAACCCAGTTTTTGGGCATGAAAATTTTGTAGCTACCTTTTTGTGACTCGTCAAAATAATAAAAACCAAATTGTGGTCCTAATTTATAAACCCATAAAACTAAATAACCTAATAATCCTCCGTGATGTCATGTGGAAGACAAAATTAAGAAAGAAAATTATTAAATACCACGTGTCAACTTCTGAATGTTTCATCAGAATTTTTAGCAATTGCCTCCCCAACCCTGAATGGAAATTATGAACAGTTGAACACTAGACTACCCTGTATTCCGTATTCAATTATCCATAGCTCATAATCTATTATCAATCCGTACTAATATAATTAGAAAAGTATCAATAACCAAACCCCTCATCTAGCTACCTAGTTGCTGCATTCCCACCATTGAAGCTTTGAAACAGAGGTAAAGTTTCAATCTTTTTGCATTCAAATTGCTATTTATATCCACCCCATTTGTTATTTTTTTAAACATATTTAGTTTGTTATTTATTTATTATTATTATTTTTTGTACCCATAGTTACCAGTAATAATAACACCCACTGATTAGTTAAAGATCTGATTGTATGCATTTTGTTTCTTACAAGAATGTGGTTATTACATTAATAGATACAAAGAATACTTTACTTGTTAAATGTGAAGTTATAAAGAAGATCTGATTGACCTTAAAAGTCAGGCTTTGACTATTTGTATGCAACTTTGGTAGTTTTTGTTACTAAGTGATTTATGGTGTGTGAACCCTAAGGGAATGAAATTATTAAGATGTCGGTCGGCGTGTTTGATATCCATCTTACATGAGCTTATGGGAGTTCAACATATGGTTTTCATTAGCTCAAGTGTTGGTCACCAAAACTTTTAGTAGCTTATGGTTTCCATAAGCTCGAAAGCATACTTGAAGTAGCTTTTGGAAAGTAGCTTTAGCCTGTGGAAATATGAGTTACCTAAATACTCCCAAATTAATTGTATTTTATCCTTTGAATTAATAGGTTTGTTCTTTTACGTCATTTTACATTCATAACTGCTAGCTCCAACTACTTTGCCAAACACATTATACTAAAAAGATCCCCAACTATAAGCTACTAACTACAACCTTCAACTACAATCTGCTTTTACCAAACATACCCTTTATAGGGTGTGTAATATTCAATGCTGTTGACTTGTTGAAGTTGGAAGAGTAAATTCTATGATATGGATTTAAGAACTGACTTTAAAGGTTGAATATTTGGTAAAAATGGTTTCTTCACTTTTTTTTTGGTTTAAATTAGTAGGCATTTGTGAGTGTAAGTATTGAGTTCTACTTAGGACACTAGTCATTAGCTTCAGTCATTTGATGTTTTCTGGTTTCACCATTTTCATTCATTTCACTTATTTACCAGAATTGGTTTGATAATTGGATGACGTGCATGTATGCATGTCGAGTAGTTGAGCGAGTTTGGTTGCAAAAATGATCAGGATTGCCCATAATTCTAATTGGTGGTCTCAGTACTATTTCTTTTTGTGCTGGTTCTTATTTTTATTATGAAATCCAGTAACATGTCCAATCTTCATGCTTCATAAAAGTGCAAAAGTAATCTTGTTTGTATCATAATTTATGAAGGAAGTGCTTTTGGAGAATTTTTACCACCAGATGCCGGTATGCACTATTGTCAAATGTTGTTGCCATGCTGACACTGTGATCTTTAATAGCTTAGACGATGATATGTTTCAATATTGTTAAGATTTAGATCCCATGTGAAGCCTTAAGAGAGCTACCTTAAGGACTGACTATTTTTCTTTGTTGATAAAAGGATTACAGTTGTCATGACTATGGAGTCTTAACGGTGTTTGTTCAAGCTTAATTATATTCACCTCTTTCATTAGTGAATATATTGTTTGAAGAACGTAATACCCTTCTTGAGAAAAAAAACCATTTCGTAACTTCAAGTTGCAAGTGTGGGTTATGGACAAGATTATGCATACTTTAAAACGTGCAAACAAGCCTAAAAGGTCTGTTATGTGAACTGCTATAATTAGATAATGTTACTAGGAATGAGCTGCAAGAACGTTAAGTAATGAACAAGTCGTATTATAATACCGCGGAAGCCGCAATCAATTTTTGTGATTTTAGTTTTCATGTAACATAAATGATCTTCTCACTATGCTTTCTTTCTGTGTCATTAACCCAAAATTGCAGATTGTTTTTTTTGCACCTTTGGGTAATTAAGGGTTCTTTAACCATCCAAGATGGATATTGAAAGCAATCGTATCCTTGATGTTAACCAGAATTCAAGGGGTTCTAAATCCGTCAATGAGGAGAAGAAGTCCATGAGTGAGTTTTCAAATCCTCTCTTCGTGAACCATGGTTAGTCCTCCAACTACTCCATTTTATTTCTGTTTATAAGCAACATTTCAGTTATAGAACTTGCATCTTTTCTTTTGATAGCCAAAGATATACACACTACAACATTATTCACAGATTTGTTCACAATGGGACTTGAACCTATATTTTGGCCAAGGCCCTTTGGCATAGACACTACATCTAGTATCGTGCAAAATAAGTTTTGTTCATTGTACTATAAATTTTGTTAACTGACCATTGTACTTCACGTTTTAGCGGCCTTTTGCTCATGTGTTCTAGTTTTCTACCAAACATGTAAATGACCTAATTGGATGTTTTACAACTAGATAAAATATTAAAAGAGTAAAAGATTACAACCTAAAATTAAATCTAAATCAAGGATGAAGGTGGAAGGTAATCTTCTTCTTCTTTTCCAAGCCTCCACTATGCTCTTAGCCCCCAAAATCTCCCAAAAGTGGTGGTTCTTCAACAAATGGGTAAACGTGGTTTGTGGTTTTGTGTAGGTGATGGTGATAATGAAGATGATGGAAGGATTTAGGTGGTGATGGATGGATGATGATGGAATGGATGATTTAGATGGTGAAATAGGGTCGAGGTTACAAGGATTAGTGTGTGTGAAAGGTGAAATATTGATAAGGTGTGTGTAAAAATGGGGGTAACAGGGTTTATGTGGTGGTTTAGTGAGATGGGTTGGTTGGGTTCATAGGATGACTAGCTGGTTGTGGTTTAGTGGTTAGCTCAGGTCAAACTGGGTCAAATGAAGTCAATTCATAGTCAACACAAGGTGAACAAAAAATCTTAGTGCAGAAAAAATGCAGCAGGTACGCCACACTCAAGGAGAGGTACGCTGCACCTCGGGCTGCTTCAACTTTTGGATTATCTCGGCCTCACTTGTGCGCTGCACTCAAGAAGAGGTGTGGCACACTAAAATAGAGGTGCATCACACCTTGAGCTGCTTCAATTCCTGGCTTGCCCCAGGCTCACTTGTATGCCGCACATTTGTTTCCTTCAACTTTTGGGGATTTCATCCTCATTTGTGCGCCACACAACAAGGGGGTGCCTCGCACCTATTCTTCAAACAGCAAACTGATTTCATTTCTTCACTTGGACACGTCCCAAACTCGGCTTAGATACTTTTGCATCCAAATAAGTGCAGTTTCCGCCATGATCATTGAATGAACCTACAAAGTACAAACACTTATGCAACTACTAATTGACACTTTTATCATGAATTTAACTCGAATTGCATACAGGTATATATTAGCAATTAAAATTACCGTAGAAAACATGTATAATTTGGCTAATGTCATTTAGATTTTATATTCCTATGTTTGACATGAAGGATCATGTCTTTTTTGTTTCCACTTACCTTGTCTATCTGTCTCTTGATTTTTTTTTTCCAATAAAAATTTATTTGCACAGTTACATTCCATAATCCATATTCAACTGAATCATTCTGATTTTAAGTTTGCATTAATTCTTATGCTCTTTGTAAGTGATCTTTTGGATGCTTCCAATCTGGCAATCTTTGTATGGATTGAGAATATATGTGATTTTTAGATCTCTCTTATCTTGTATCTTTTCATCATATGATCTCTGTGTAATTATACTTGCTTATCTTATAATTACAATGACATGAGTTAGTAGTTGTATTTTACTATTTCTTCCCCCGATCGACCTTTTCTATAGACATACTGATTATTGTCACAAAATCCATCTTTTGTGTACCATGCAGCTGAGTTAGCTTGGCATGAGATAAGAAGAGCCTGGGTTGGTGATAAATCTCAAACATCACATGGCAAATTTAGACAGCCAATTCTAAGGTTTGACATCGCCTCTAACTTTCAGTATCCTATTTTCTACCGTGGGTCCATTACTTGCCTCGTCAGCCCATGACTTGACCCATGAATGAAGATAATAAATTAAAATTGCCTAATAATGAGTTGGTTGTTTATATCTTGTGCTACAGTTGGACCACAAGTTTTGAAGATTTGCTCGCATCCGGTGAACCATTCCCCGACCCAATTCAGTTAGCTGTAAGTTCGTTGTGTTCTATATGTGCCTTTTCCAACAAGCATGTGTATTTCTGCCAAGTGACTGCTGGTTTTGTAGGATGTCGTGGACCTTTTAGTTGACATTTGGGATGAAGAAGGTTTCTAGGTCATATATTTTGACCTCAAGAGCATTGCATTATGAGAGAGAACTGTCATTCTTTAGTTGAAACAACATATATAAACAATATCTATAAATGTCGTGGAAACATTGTAAAGTATATGTAATCTGATTATATATGTAGTGCATGAGAAGAACATCAAATACAATATTCGTAACGTTATTAAATTATTGATGTGGTAGTACAATTTGTGGGAAAAGACTTGTTGGCAATATCATGTTTTAGCAACTTTTAAAGGTGCACTTTTGACCATTTACTTTTCGTTATTTGTTATATGACGATATAAAGTTATATGAACTTAACATGAAATGGGTCGGATGGACTATAAGGTATTCAAAGTGAGTTTTTATTTTATTTTTATTATTGATAGTGATTTGGTTGATCAAGGGTGGTTAGTGGATGGTGGTAACTCAGATGTTTAGATTTGGTGATTCCTCAAAATGTCAATATTATTTTTTCTGTCAGTTCTTTAACTAAATTTTTTTGAGTATTTCAAACTACAAATTATGAAAAACTTGAATAATCTCTGCATAATGTGATTCTATGCATGATTTTCATTTTTCGTTCCTCAAGTAGCTATTTTTTCACTTTTCGTCTCTCAAGTAGCAATTTTTTCACTTTTCGTCCCTCGGTGTAAGATGAAATTACATTAGTGCCCTCACGTGTCTCGCACGTGCGCACGTTAACGGCCATTTTTTAACGCCGTAAGACAAAAGGACGTTTATTGAAAAAATTGGACAAGTTTAAGGTCAAAATTGTAATTTCTAAACTTTAGGAACGAAAAGTGAAAAACGAGCAAGTTTAGGGACGAAAAGTGTAATTTACTCTTTTATAAAAGTCACTAAATATAAAGTTCTTGAAACAATGCATGATGGGCAAGCATGGTTATGCCTAGGTGGCGGGTTGGTGGCCGATTGTTGTGGTGACTGGTGTTAAAGATCAATGATGAGATGACGGTTGACGGTGGTGTAGGAGATGAGTTATGAGGTGAAATTGGGGATGGTGTAAGAGATGAACGATTTGTTATCTATCTTATTAGATTGAAAAATTAGGTGATGTATAACTCTTTTTTGGAAGCGAGTAAAATTTTTGAAACAACGTGTAACTTGACATTATTTCTAGTTTTTTCTCAAACTTTTTTTATTTTTTAACTAATATCCATAGTGAAAAAAATTGTTATTAAAAAAAACCCCATCCAATTACGCATTTAATATTCAAAATGGAGACGATAACACAATTTTTTTTCTTTTAACTGTATTATCAACTTGTACGGTATAATAATCAGTATATCATAAAAATAAAATAAAATTATAGGGATACCCGCGTAATGCAGAATTGGCGGCTACGGTTTGGCGGTGGCAACTGATATAAAGTTAACGGATTTAAAGAGGTTATGAAGTACTTTAAAAGATAAAAAATTAATTGTATAATATAATTTATTAAATGTGTAATGTCCATTTCGCATATTTATTTATTTGTAACTTTTCAAATCATGAAATGGATATAAACTTGTGAGGTCCATAACAAAATAATGTTTTGTGTGCATGTGCAGGGCCAAAAGAAAACGAGAATTTGCTCCATCTATGAAAAAGCTAGAAACAAACTTTGGCACGACACAACTTGATTTTTAAATAAAAACAATAGACAATCAATACATACAAAATTTTTAATAAAATACTAACTTTTGTATTTTGATTGAAAATTAGGGTATCCCAATCTGTTTTTGTTTGTATTTCATTTCCAGTATCTCTTTACACACACACAAAAAAAAAAAAAAATCAACACACGGAATTGGAAGAAAAAAAGACTTGATTGACCGAGTGAGTTGAATCTTTTTATGGTTTGATAAAATAGATAAATCATACTGATCTGTTTTTATAAAAAAAATAAATATAAAGAAGAAGAAGAAGAAGATGGAGATCGATAAAGCAGTGAGAGAAAGCGAAGATGGAAGGCTCAAGATCAAATATAACAACGCCATTTACGTTATTCAAAGAGCTCTTTCCCTCTACTCGTCAGTCCTTCTTCTTCTTCTTATTTTATTTTTATTTTATATATTTTTTGTGAAATATTTTCTGTTAGACTTACATATATCATGGGATTTTTTGAGGTTTTACATGTAGACATTATGCTTTACCAGGTTTTTCACAATATGGGTTTCCTTTATTTGTTTGTTTGAGTTACTAGGTTTGGTTTCAGTTAATTTGATAGTCATTTTGTGAATCCATCAATTCTTTAGGTAAGGGGATGTTTGAGATTGCTTAAATAAGTTGACCGAGTGCTAAGGTGTCCTCGAGGTCCCAAACTGACCCGTTTGAACCTCGCGGAAAGAGTCAAGAAAGCGACCATAGGAATACCTGTTAGGCCACCTACATTGGAACCAACATGATCCCTGTCCGTCTGTGTATAACCAATAACAAATACTCTATGAAAAACTGCTTATTTATAGCACTCGTAAATAAGTACATAGATGCCTGCTTGTTTTTTCTAAGTAGGTAAGCGCCTTAAAATAAGCAATCGCAAATACCCTTTTCAAAATTGCATAGGTGAATGAAAAAAACTAAAGGTGCAATTTGTTGTTATTCAAAATCGTTACATCTTGTAATAGGTGGATGACAAATGATAATTCCACTCTTACTTTTTGGGATGTAAATAAGGGTATTAAAGATAGAATGGTAAGATCAGATTGTTGCTTTTGAAAGTGACCACTTATCTTGTGACAAACTAAAATAGGCAGATCGCAGATGTTTATTTAATTTAGAATGGAGAAGTGTATCTAATGGTTAAACAGCTTTTAGTGGAGTTGATATTATTTCATTTTTGTTATTATCCTAACCGGTCTCTGAATGTTCAGTTGTACATTATAGTTATAATTTTTTCAATCAACATTAAGCTCCCATATTAGGATCTTAGAGTTTTAGGAACTTATATATAGTGAAAATACCCATTTTTTGTGGTTATCCATGATTGCTTCAGTTCATTCAAATACTTGTCACTTTGTGAAGTCGATATTGTATGGGCAGAGTATTTGTAGTAACCAAAGTTGACACCGATCCTCGTGGTGAGGTAATCATCACTTCCATGTTTCTTATCTTTCTTTTTTTTTATTCTAAAAAGACTTCTTATCTAGTTTACTTAGTATGCTTTAGTTTCTTACAACTTTCCTTTCAAACTACGTAGAGCAGTTACCATTTTATCCCTTGGTTTTCTATAACTACATTTGATGGTACCACCAAGTGTAATGAACTAATGATACATTTAAGTAGATATGTTTTCGGTTTTAGAGATATTATTGTACTAAGCTTACTGTATCCTTGTTTCACCTAGTGTTTAACAAAAAATGTTTTTCTTTTAATGGTGTGATATATGGGTATCTTTAGCTTGGTTTAGATATGTGTAATGCACTTACTTCACTTGTATACATTTAGTTGATATACGAGGCTTAGGCGTTTTTTGATATTGTTTTATTACCAGTATCGAAGAGGTTGCATTCAGCTTTAATGGAGGAAAGGATTCAACTGTAAGTAATTATGCTCATTTAAGACTATATAAAGAGGTAGAGTTTTCTTTTCATAAGTTCTAATGATCAGTCCCTTTTGTAGGTTTTGTTCCACCGGCTTACGGCAGGATATTTTCTACATCAGGTGGAACACGGGCATTGAAATGGGGATGTAACTGATGCTGAGTTTACGTTTCCAATAAGGACAATATATTTTGAAACCTCTTCTGTCTTCCCTGAAATCAATTCATTCACTTATGAAACAGCTGCTAGGTGGGATATTATTTATTTTTTTACTATATTGTTTTTCTTAGGAGTACTCTTTTTGCCCAATATATCTTACTGTAGTATAATATTTGCTAACTTACAAATGCAAAGTTGAATATCTGTCACTAATTTAACTACCCTTCACTGATGACAAAATAGGGGAACTTTGTTGACCAAATCAATGCTATTTCTCAATATTATGCCATTATGGTGCTCAGGATAGATGCATATAGGTATTTTTTTTCTAGGTAAATTGGAGAAGAAAATACACAGTGAATAAAAATAATCAAAGTTTGCCTTAAGTGTCAGTGATCCATAGCTAATAGCTTTAGTTAGTTAGCTGTTGGCCATTGGCAAAAGGGAAGTTTGACTGAAATTGTTGCCAAATGAGGAAGTGTGGCATGATTTGGAACATCCTGATTGTTAAAATGTATGTATTTTGGTATGGAAGGATGGCATAATAGTAACGGGGCCTTTTCAGAGTGCTTAGCATTTGATTGTTAACGTTACTCTGTCCTTGATGTTTCAGTTATGGTGTGCAGTTAGATATCATTCGTGAAGATTTTAAGTCTGGTTTGGAGGCACTTTTAAAGTCGAAACCGATCAGGGCTATTTTTCTTGGTGTTCGAATCGGAGATCCCACTGCCGTAAGTAATCAGTCTTCAAGAATTTGTTTGACATTGTCATACTGATTCTTTTTACGAAACTGAAGCACTTAGACAATGGTTGTCGATTATCATCTGTTTGTTATGGTTAACAAAAGAGTGGTAAAAGTTGTCCATTATTTATAGGTTGGTCAGGAACAATTCTCTCCTAGCTCACCTGGATGGCCACCTTTCATGAGAGTGAATCCAATCCTGGACTGGTCATACAGGTACATCTACGCTCTTATTTTTAGACTGGAGAAATCAGTTTGAAAAAGTTATTGTAATAGTAGTTAATAGTGGTGTATTTGGACCAAGTTTGTCTGAACTTGTGCGGCTCGTGCTATCTTTTATATTTTACATTCAGGATTTTCCTTTTTATATCTTTTAGAAAATTATGTTGCAATGTGTTTCATTTTGCTGTCGGTTGTTACAATGCGCGTGTTTAAAAATGTACTGCGCTGCTTGGGTTTTGCCTTTGTTCTCTGATATAGATGATTCTTCTGCTTCAGCCGTTAGTCTTACAGAATCAGTGACCTTTTCCTTTTCCTCTTGTCATTTATGAGAAGCTATGATTTCTGTGAACTTCAACAGGGATGTATGGGCTTTTCTGTTGGCGTGCAAGGTTCAATACTGTGGTCTCTATGATCAAGGGTAATTCACTTCCATATAATCTGGCATAGTCTTAGTTCTGATTCAGATATATCTTGAATTCTATATTATTATAGAGTCTTTTAGGTATTTGGTTATTAGTGGTCACTTATGTAACTCCATCCCAACGTTGCCTTGTTTACCGGGGGAATTAATAGTGATACGAGAACTCGTGGTGTACATATTCAGATATATTAGCCAGTTTTGCTGTCATAACTTTTTTCCACCTTTACAGTTACACATCAATTGGAAGCATTAATGACACCGTTCCTAATGCGCTACTATCTATTAATGATTCTCCAATTGGAGAACAAAGGTTCAAGCCTGCATATATGCTTTCTGATGGAAGATCGGAAAGAGCAGGCAGAGCAAGAAAAATATCTCCGGTTAGCAGCAGTGTACCTGCTGCTACCTGCAATGGCCAGAAATGTTTGGTACCACATCAGAGCAATGCCCTCACAGCCTCCATTGTAGCCGTGGGTGATGAAATTCTGTAAGTTCTTGTTCCAGTTTGATGAATATAATTTAAAGAGTTATTTGGGGAAGCTTCATACATGACTCACTACAGTTTAATAGAGGTGGCAAGGTGGGTGGGTTGGACGGGATGGGAAACGGCTAAATGGGTCAGTTTTGCTTGCAGTCAAGATGAGCTAGGATGGGTTGACCCACATACACCGTTTCTCTCTAAAGATCTATGGGAGGCAATAAAAGAACACCAGTATTGCAGTTCTATCTGTCTTGACCGTGTAGGAAGTTGTATGCTTAAAAAAAGACTTATGATTTTCAACCCTTTTGACCAGTTCTTAACTAATTTATTTCTGTTTAATCGTTTGTTATGAGACCCAACCCAAAATTGACCCATTCAAGTCGTGTTTTCCGTGGTTTTACCATGTTACAACTTCTGTTATTCATAACTTAATTTGTCGAAATTGTCACCTTTACAACTTAAAATGGTGAAATTGTTTCTTGGAATGGGAAATAATATGCTTGGTTCCTACTTGGTATCAATTTACCCCAGACATTTTCTCATTTGTAACAATTCTACCATCTTCTTTTTTGCTCTTTTAAACTTTAATATTATGCTATTTCTTTACGTGTGATATATTATTCGCTGCATAGCTCAGTTCTGGAATAGTTGAGGATAAATTGGGACCTTTATTGTGTAAAAAGCTTCATTCATTAGGTTGGGTGGTTTCACAAGTTGCTACTGTGCGGAGTGAGGTAAATTACTTTAGCTATCAGCTATTACCCAAATGGTGAAACATTAAACTTAATTCATGTAGGAATTAATTGATTTGGAGATAACTAATCAATGTCATTTGGTTATTTCGTACAGTTAGATTCTGTAGCTGAAGAAGTTATAAGGTGGAAGTCTATGAGTGACTTGGTAGGTTATTGTAAATTCTGTGGATTCCTGGCATATCTTTATTCTGTTCTTTATTAACACTGGTATAAGTTATAACTATAATCAATCATTGTAGCAATAATCATAGAACTTTCTTAGATTTACAAATGAAAATTAGATAATAAAATGATAATGAGTAATAGTCTTTTTTTCAAATTTAATGAATTCTGAGTCTGAGTTGACGAAAGTGGACATTCCATAAAGAATTCAATGCGATCTAGCCTGTGAAATCTAACCTAACAGGATATATAATCTGTTTCATACAATAGATACTTTTACCCTTTTTTGATGTTGCTCAATTTGCAATGATTGACACAGGTGTTCATATATGGAGGGGTTGGCCCGTTACATTCAGATGTTACTGCTGGAGGGGTTGCGAAAGCATTTGGTGTTCGTTTGGTGAGCCAAATCTTTTCATTTGATATATTCTATGCTTTGCTGCAATGTTTTTGATGCTCAATATTTTTGTGGCCATAATTAATTACTCTGTCAATATCAAACGTTTTAGGGAACCCTAGGTTGTTCATGGCCATAATAATTTGCTAATGTGTTGCATCCCAAAATTATTGGTCTATGCCCATAAAAATGACATACTTTTTTGGTTTTAAGATTTAATCTGTAAATACAGGCTCCAGATGAAGAATACGAAGAATATCTCAGCCACCTGTTTGGTGATAAGTGCACTGGCGAACGCAACAAGGTAAGTGGACGCCAAATCAGAAAATCCAATAACATTGCAGTAAATTTTATCGTAGATTATAAGTAATATGATTACTTTTGTTCAAATATAGCCTCTGGCCCTCTGCTGCTATAAGATACATTAGAGGTGATTTAGCTGATCCCTTCTTTTTTCACTTAGAATGTCAACCCTTCTTAAGATATAATAGTGAATTTACCTACGTTTTTAATAAACATAAAAAAGGTAGCTGTCAGATTATCTCATGTAAAGATTAAATGCTACTTTTCTTGATGGATGAAACGAGCATCACATTTTCACTGGGATGTAACAACCTGGGGTTGTGCATAAATCCAGTACTCGCTCTGTCTCAAGAAAATTTTATTGCTTTATGCATGAAAACTGAAACATTAGGCTTTTAAGTACGTAGTGACCTTTTTTTCCTATCCCCATTGTTACAAAATTTTATACAAATTTGGGTCCATAAGATAGTCTTATTTTCAAGGGGTATTAAAGTCATTGGACTAATAGTCAAAGACTTCATGGTCAGTCTTTGCAATTGCAGGGGAGATTGGGGGAGCTCCACGTGGACTAAGGCAAAGCTGCTTACTTAGAAATTCCTGATTGGCGCTTAAATGTTACTATATGTTGTCTAAAATATGTATATTTATCATTTTCCAGATGGCCCAACTGCCTGAAGGCATTACAGAATTGTTGCAACATGAAAAGCTTCCAGTTCCATTGGTTAGTGTCAGATTCTAATCACCCTTTACTTTACCTGCATGTATGCATATATTGTTATGTGGATGGGTAATTCATTAATCATCATTTTGGTTGCTCATCTTTGTAGATCAAGTGTCATAATGTGATCGTTCTTACTGCAACAAATGTTGATGAGCTGGAGCAGCAATGGGATGCTTTGGTTGATTTAAGGTCTACTAATCTCCTAGCATCAACGGAACCATTTGTATCAAAGCATTTGACGACCTCCCTCTCCGATGTATTATCTTTATATCTAATGCTTTATCTAATTATCTTTGTCCTTTGAGTTGTTACATGGTCACCTTTTATGATAAAGGTCCCAATGCATGATTGTTAAATTGGAACAGAATTTATTTGGTTTAAGAATTTTTCAATGTATCAGTTTGTCCTAAAAGGTCAAAACCATGCCTCCTATGTTGGATTGTTATTTAATCGCCAGCCTTTTATGTTTCAATTGTGCTGCAGTTAGAAGTTGCTCAGCCTTTATCCAAGATTTCTTTTGAATTTCCAGATATCTACACTGGTATGCATATATCAATATCAAGCTATGTGAGTTGATCTTTATCTTTAGTGTCTCTAAACATGTGTTTCTTATGTCTTTTTGGTCAAATTGAAGGGTGCTATCGTAAATCCAGAGCTGGGCCTCTCGTTATAACCCTTGAAGGGAAGGTAATGGGTTGTAAGTTCTTTCTTATATAAAAAAAAGAACTCTTTAAATTATTTAGAGTTCTCTAAAACTGCTTGTTTTGTTGGCTGGTAGGATCAAGAAACAGTAGAAGCAGCCATAGAATCGCTTTCCAAGAAGTTATCATCTGGTGTGAAACAAGTTTCTGTTTAAGGGCTCATTTCATCATAAATGGCTTAATGATTGAACACTCTAATTCATGTGTCGAGACTCGATATGATGAAGTGATGCCTTAAGCCAGCTTTTTGTCTTGAGAGTTGTGACGACACGAAGAAGCTAACAATTAGATATATGGTTGGGGAGAGATCAACTGACTTTTGTTATCAGGATGTATATATAGACAAATGTATAGCATCACTGAATGGCAGTTGGTTATTGGAGGGGTTGTGCTTCTCATTCTGTTTTTTGGATAACTTTAACTAGAGTTGCCAATCAACGGTTGCATATTCATATATATTTATATACTATACTCGGGGCTTAAATATCAGCACTTGTCTTGAACAATGTGGGAAAATCCCGGAAAAAGGCTGTATCAACTATAAATCCTGTAAATCTATGTCTTGACCAGATTTCTTGTCACCACTTCTCCAGTGGCAGTCGTTTATGGGGGACGAGAGACTGTCAGTCATCGTACTCCATCCGTCCCAAGACAAAAATCCCACATCTTAATAATAGTGCAATTACACTCTGCAATATCTTTACCATCTAATTGGAGTATAGAAAATGGACAATAATTTTGATACAACTCGATATAGAAAAAAGGGAAAGGATTCTCTAAAGTTCTCCCAACTTGACTAGTCAAGTTGGGAAGATCTTGACCCTTGGATGAAAATCAAGGGTCAAGATTTAAAACTTATCTTTAAATCTTGACCCTTGATTTTTATCCAAGGGTCTAGATCTTCCCAACTTGACTAATCAAGTTGGGAGAACTTTAGGGAATCCCCTTCCTAGAAAAAAAGACAACATAGGACTATAGGAGGGAGTATTGGGTATTAGTATGACTATCAATACGCAGATTAAGTCGAATTTGAGGCAAACTAATTGTTTGATGAAATTCTTGATGGAAAGAACCGATTTCAACCCAGAATTCTTTTGTAAATTCATGAGTGGTTCAATGAAGGTTTTGATAGAGTATGGAAGTATATAAGATGGAGACATTATATGTGCTTTTAGTTTCATATATGATAGAAGCAAACCAAAAATTAAAGAACAGTGTTCATTTACAAGATGTATACGTAAGGGCAAGAACTTTTTTTTAGAACGGCAGAAAATATTATTAGAATAAACAACTAGCAAGACACTAGTTGCAATAGGGTACAATTACAATTACAATTACAATACAATTACAATTACAATTACAATTACAATTACAATTACAATTACAATTACAATTACAATTACAATTACAATTACAATTACAATTACAATTACAATTACAATTACAATTACAATTACAATTACAATTACAATTACAATTACAATTACAATTACAATTACAATTACAATTACAATTACAATTACAATTACAATTACAATTACAATTACAATTACAATTACAATTACAATTACAATTACAATTACAATTACAATTACAATTACAATTACAATTACAATTACAATTACAATACAATTACAATTACAATTACAATTACAATTACAATTACAATTACAATTACAATTACAATTACAATTACAATTACAATTACAATTACAATTACAATTACAATTACAATTACAATTACAATTACAATTACAATTACAATTACAATTACAATTACAATTACAATTACAATTACAATTACAATTACAATTACAATTACAATTACATTACAATTACAATTACAATTACAATTACAATTACAATTACAATTACAATTACAATTACAAGTTACAATTACAATTACAATACAATTACAATTACAATTACAATTACAATTACAATTACAATTACAATTACAATTACAATTACAATTACAATTACAATTACAATTACAATTACAATTACAAGTTACAATTACAATTACAATACAATTACAATTACAATTACAATTACAATTACAATTACAATTACAATTACAATTACAATTACAATTACAATTACAATTACAATTACAATTACAATTACAAGTTACAATTACAATTACAATACAATTACAATTACAATTACAATTACAATTACAATTACAATTACAATTACAATTACAATTACAATTACAATTACAATTACAATTACAATTACAATTACAAGTTACAATTACAATTACAATACAATTACAATTACAATTACAATTACAATTACAATTACAATTACAATTACAATTACAATTACAATTACAATTACAATTACAATTACAATTACAATTACAAGTTACAATTACAATTACAATACAATTACAATTACAATTACAATTACAATTACAATTACAATTACAATTACAATTACAATTACAATTACAATTACAATTACAATTACAATTACAATTACAAGTTACAATTACAATTACAATACAATTACAATTACAATTACAATTACAATTACAATTACAATTACAATTACAATTACAATTACAATTACAATTACAATTACAATTACAATTACAATTACAAGTTACAATTACAATTACAATACAAGTTACAATTACAATTACAATTACAATTACAATTACAATTACAATTACAATTACAATTACAATTACAATTACATTACAATTACAATTACAATTACAATTACAATTACAATTACAATTACATTACAATTACATTACAATTACAATTACAATTACAATTACAATTACAATTACAATTACATTACAATTACATTACAATTACAATTACAATTACAATTACAATTACAATTACAATTACATTACAATTACATTACAATTACAATTACAATTACAATTACAATTACAATTACAATTACATTACAATTACATTACAATTACAATTACAATTACAATTACAATTACAATTACAATTACATTACAATTACATTACAATTACAATTACAATTACAATTACAATTACAATTACAATTACATTACAATTACAATTACAATTACATTACAATTACAATTACAATTACAATTACAATTACAATTACATTACAATTACAATTACAATTACATTACAATTACAATTACAATTACATTACAATTACAATTACAATTACAATTACAATTACAATTACAATTACATTACAATTACAATTACAATTACATTACAATTACAATTACAATTACATTACAATTACAATTACAATTACATTACAATTACAATTACAATTACAATTACAATTACAATTACAATTACATTACAATTACAATTACAATTACATTACAATTACAATTACAATTACAATTACAATTACAATTACAATTACATTACAATTACAATTACAATTACAATTACACTACAGACCTGGCTATTACGACACATTAATATACAATGTGTCGCATTATAAAAGTTTTTATCGAAATACACCGTATCCTGAAAAGACCGAAACAAGCTAACAACCAACAATTTGGCTTTTGTTTTTTTAAAAGCAAACCTGACGGTTGGATTTTTTACAAAACGAGTAGAAAAATCGAACCGGATGGAATGCTTATACTTTTTAAATTCAATTGTTTACTTTAATATATGTAATTACTTTATTATATGTTATTAATGAGTGTCTAGTATTCGATGCTATGAAAGATCGATGGTGGAACCGGATTAAGGAGCGATTCAAGGTTTAATCGGTTTGGAAAAAACCTGTCATTATCATTGATTTTTTTTTTAAAACTATAATCCAATAGAAAGATATAGTGTTAACTCCGTAAAACGTTTCAGTGTTTTGCATAAATCCGTGGTTTACATCCCTCCAAAGTTTTTCTAGTGGTTGTCGTCTCTAATTCAAGTTTTATTAGCATGTTTTATCTTTTTCAGTGACGCCATCAATTTCTCTTCGTTAAATGGTATCACGTGCCCCATATGTGAGGGTTTTTAAGTTTTTTTTTTTTCTCATAGGGACGTTTGTTGTGCAAACCACAAAGACGTTTTATGCAATTAACTCCTTTATCTTCTTTTTTTTGGTGTGCAAACCAAATTGCATAAAACATTCATGTGGGGAAGGAAAAGACGAATAATCCCTCACATGTGAGCCATGTGATACCATTTAACAGAGGAAAGGTGACGGTGTTACTGAAAAGGATGTAACATGTACGAAAACCACTAAAAAAACTTTAAAGGGGTGTAAACTATGAACTTTGTGTAAATCACAGGGATGTTTAATGCAATTAACTTCTTGAAGAAGGGGTTAGGTTCGGACAAATGTATAATATATAACTTCAACCAAACAATCTTAATTTCTTGAACACTATGTTGTAGTAACAATTTATTACTTTCTTAAATTCATTCCATTTTTTCCTTCCAAAATTATAGGGAGGGGTTTAACTAATGTCTCACAAATTAGGGTTTAGGGTTTATGTATGTCATCAAATCAATGAGGAAATCTGCTTGTGTTCTTCATCGAAATACTAATACAAGTAAGTTCCCATTTTTCTTATTTCATAATCACAACATTATTTTATCTTCTTCATTAAACCCTCAAATTAATTTCCCTTGTACACCACAAATTCTTAACAAACCCAAAAACCCAATAAATGACACTACTTTAACTCCCCCAATTCATGAAAATAAAACTAAAATTCCAGGTGGTATAACACATTATAATAAGATTGTTAAAAGTCTTTGTAAGGATAGGCGGGTTATCGAGGCGTATGATGTTTTTTGTGAAATGATAGTGAAAGGGGTTAACCCGAATGTTGTGACGTTTAATTGTTTGATTGAAGGCTTATGTGATTTGGGTTTATGTGAAAAAGCAGAACACTTGTTTAGTGAAATGATGTCGAGAAGAGTTTTGCCGAATGTGGTTACTTTTAATATATTATTGCATTCGCTTTGTAAAGATGGGAGGGTCGGGGAAGGAAGGAATTTGTTTGATATTATGAAGGCGAATCAGTGTATGCCTGATGTTGTTAGTTATAATATATTGATTAATGGGTATTGTAAGGTTGGAAGAGTAGATGAGGCGTTGAGTGTTTCTGCAGAAATGACGGAAAAGGGAATTGTTCCTGATGTTGTGACGTATACTACTCTTATTAATGGTTTGTGTTGGGAAGGTAGGATTGAAGATGCACGTTTGTGTTTTGATGAGATTCGGGGTCGTGGGCTTGTTCCAGATGTTGTTGCTTACTCTACTTTGATTGATTTTTTGTTTAAAGATGGTAAATATAATGAGGCAATCGAACTGTATATGGATATGAAAAAGTTTAGAGTGGTTCCTAATATTAATCTGTATAATATTCTTATTGATGGTATGTGTAAAGCTGGGAAAGTCGATGAAGGTGAGAAAGTTTTTAGAGAACTACTTGCGTCGTCGGTATTGAAACCCAGTTTTTATACTTATAATATTCTGATTAACGGCTATTGTAAGAGTAGTCTGATAGATGAAGCTTGGAGTCTCTTGAAAAGGAAATGTCTAGGAAAAAAGTTGGTCCTACTATTGTGACCTACAACACTCTTATTAATGGTCAGGGCAGAGTCGAGGATGCGTTTTTGCTTCTTGATGACATTGACAAGTGTGATCTTGTTCGTAATATTGTTACTTACTCTACTATGATAGATTCGTTATATAAACGTGAAAAGTTTGATAAGGCTTCTCAACTGCTGAGAAAAATGGATGATGATGGAGTGATTCCTAATATTGTTTTTTGGAACAGTCTCATTGATGGAAGGTGCAAATCTGGGAAAGTTGATCTTGCTCTAGAGGAATTTCGGAAACTTCCTTCTAGAGGCTTGCAGCCTAATATTCGTACATATAATATTATGATGAATGGATTATTCAGGAATAATAAACTCAAGGAGGCAGATGACTTGTTTCAGGAAATGCTGATTGGAGGTTGTATGCCAGATGGTTTTACTTTTAATATAATTATTCAGGGACTTCTTCGACTGAATGAAACGGAAATGGCAATTCAATTTCTTAGAAGAATGCTTGATGCTGGCTTTTCTGCAGATGCTCACACGTCAACAAACCTAGTCAGCTTATTGACCTCAAACAAGTTGGATAATGCTTCTAAGGAAGTGCTTAAAACGTTTTTCCGGCTTACATATAAAATAACATAGAACTTATATGATGATCTTTATACTGAAGATTCTTTCCAAACTATTGGAATGATCTGGAGACACTGCAGGAGGCTAAACCAAACAGAGCCATATTTCTAGATTTTGACTCGCTTATCCTACTGATGTAAGTGTGAATCTTCTGCCAATTTCTTTCACAATGCTGGCTTTTATGGTTTTTAAATCTCAAAGGTCTAACTTGTAAGTAAGTGCAGGTCGTTCAACAGTGGGTCTTCTCAAAATTGTCTTGATAGGCTACATCTCACTACAATTCATCTGATATGGGACTGCTCACTAGGTATGTTTACGTGCTTAATCAACTGGATATATATCACATTCTTGTTTTTTACCCCTTAAATGTTTTTTCTTTCTTATGGTATTCCTGATGTGCTTTTTTTTTTTTCTTCTTCCTGTAGCTCCCCTGGAATTGATGAAGGCCTTTCCTTTTTTCAAGGGCTTCATTTAATAGGTTGAGCTGGTTTTACAAATTTCTACTATTTAAGGTGATGTAAGTTTCTCTACATTTACTGCATTCTTTATGCTTAACCACCAATTCCAGCCAATGCTGATCCAACATTTCCAACCAGGTTATGTAGTAGCATAAGTGCATAACAAACGAACTTTTAGGAGTAGTGTATGTACGAATTTGTATCACCTAATGGTCACTGCTATGTGATTGTTCTTTGATTATAACTCTATGATGTTAGTACAGGCAGCAAATCGAGTAATTAAAGAACATTTTAAACAATGGTGGAAAATGCTCTGGGAACAATAAGGTATCTAGATGTCGATCTTATTCATTATGAACATTTTCATTTTTAAATCTTAGAGATCTATTTGGAGTGTTCATGTATGATCTAAGGTTAGGAAGCCTTATGTAGCACTACTATAAAGGCTATTTATCTGTTATTAAGCTTATGTTATTAGCTAACCAAAGCAGTGGTCGTGAGAAAATTAAGTAAAGTTGATACTTGTGCAGTTTTGTTTTACCAACAAAAAATGAAACAGAAAAAGAAAGAAGCAAGAATGTGGAGCAACTGCAAGATAATGTGATCTATTTTCTAGCAAATTGTTTTCTGGCCTGCTCTGTAATCTTTTTCTTTTATGTTATACGTAAGAGTACATTAACCGGCATTAGTCTGATTTTTATATCTTATATATGACATTTAGGATCATATATGTCAAATAAAGGGTAAAGATTCACCACCACTAAAAACTATTTAACATTTAAAGTTACGTTTGATGAGGTGCCATGGTAATCTGGTGTAATACTGGGTTAAGTATTTTATTTTGCTTTGTGATGAGATTTTTGAAGATAATTAAGGATTTAGTGTGGCACAAGTTCTTCATGTTATATTAGAGACCATGAAGCTAATTAAATTTGATGAGACGAGTTGGTTTGCTTGCAGAAACAAGTACTATCCCCGAAGTTGCTGTCGGGGTTTAAGTGACTATCAATGTGAAGATGACCAGGTCTATTTAGCCCTTTTCCAGAGCTGAAATCAAAACGTACAACTTCAACCACACAAGGCTCGAGTTCGTCAAATCTGTCAGTTGATTCTGTGTGGGTGATTGCTGCTCGATATTCACTTTGGTTACTGTTAAAGCAAATATTATACTGCAACTTGATATGTAATTGTAATCATAACCAACCACCACGAAACTTGCCAAAACCCCATGGACACCAAAATGGTTTTGTGCAGATTATATATATGTGGGGTCATTTTTGAAGCAAATGAATTCATTATGGTAAAAATGTTACAGGATTATAGTTTTTATACTTGTCTTAAGACATTTTTTTTATTAAGATGTATGCTTTTTGAACATCTTTGATGGTTAGTATGAGATCTTGTTGTATAGAGTTACATCTCAACATCACAAGCCTCTCTTGACTTCTCTCTTTTAAGTTAAAAATACTCATTGTTTACGCTTTGCACAGATAACTCGTGTCACAAATGAAATATGTTTGGAGGTACAATGTTAGAATGTCAAATACGAATATGTGATCTCACATAGCTCGTATATTAGAATGACCAACTTCTTCGTCTATCTATACCTGAAGTCGGTCTCATCGAATGATTGAAATATCCATAGAAAGCTATCAAGTATCTTTTTTTAGGTTACCCTGGTTAACTTAATATTCCTCAAAACAGTTCAGGACAACATAATTAGGTAATATCTATAAGTTCACATATTACGGTTTGTCGTATATGCGAACTAGTATGGCACTTGGCTATCAAGTATCTTTTAATGCTCATTATCGGAACTCTTCAATCTCCAAGAGTTGATTACTCTATGTTTAGAACTGCATGTTTTTAGATTATAAAGCACTCTCAAAATAAGCATTATCTTTATAACGCTCATGGAAAAAGTACATCTGTCTTAAAGAAAAACACAATAAAATACACTAGAATGTTTGACCAAAAACCCAAATGAAAAATGACTTGTCTAACATCTACTTAGGGACACAACTACCAAAAACAGAAGTGGATGTATTGAGAAAATATTGATAACTGGTAAGACTACTCGGTACCAATGTTGGTCATCTTCAACCTAGACCTTCAGTTGCCTTAGCTAGAACTGAGACTTGTAGCAAAAAGTTGTTATATGGGTGTTTCGGTTGCAACTAGAATATAGCTAATCATGTTCTCAAGTCTTACGAGGGGTTTCATGACATGATAGTTACAGATTATGATGTAGGCTCGACCACTTGGGCCGACCATAGGGCAGCACCCCTCCTAAGTGCAATGGAGGTCACTAACCTGCCAAAACTGGTTAAGACTGAAAAGCTCAAGTCATTTCTAAGTGATAGCAACTAACATATTTTTCACCATATATTAGCTGTAATCTTGTTTATTTTTATATAAGTAAATTCGGGATAAAAGAATATTTGGTTAAGGTGTTGCCACCATTGTTAATGATTATTGTATCCGTTAGTTTGCTATGAGATTGGAATTGCGGATAAAGTAAATAGTATTCGCATATTGAAATGAAGTTGGACAATTAATCAGTGGATCGCAATTGCAGGTGTCATGTCTGTGGGCAGTGCTCCCATCATGCCCGGATGCAACTCAGAATATTCGCTACACGCCTACTTTCAGCTCCCCAAATATGGCGAGCATGTTGATGAGATGTTTGGCACTGGTGATGAGGGGTTGCATGATCGTCTTTGGTTGCGCTCTTAATTGTAACCATCCATATAAATTTGCTGATTAATTGTTTTGAAATGAAGTTGGACAATTAATCAGTGGATCGCAATTGCAGGTGTCATGTCTGTGGGCAGTGCTCCCATCATGCCCGGATGCAACTCAGAATATTCGCTACACGCCTACTTTCAGCTCCCCAAATATGGCGAGCATGTTGATGAGATGTTTGGCACTGGTGATGAGGGGTTGCATGATCGTCTTTGGTTGCGCTCTTAATTGTAACCATCCATATAAATTTGCTGATTAATTGTTTTGAAATGAAGTTGGACAATTAATCAGTGGATCGCAATTGCAGGTGTCATGTCTGTGGGCAGTGCTCCCATCATGCCCGGATGCAACTCAGAATATTCGCTACACGCCTACTTTCAGCTCCCCAAATATGGCGAGCATGTTGATGAGATGTTTGGCACTGGTGATGAGGGGTTGCATGATCGTCTTTGGTTGCGCTCTTAATTGTAACCATCCATATAAATTTGCTGATTAATTGTTTTGAAATGAAGTTGGACAATTAATCAGTGGATCGCAATTGCAGGTGTCATGTCTGTGGGCAGTGCTCCCATCATGCCCGGATGCAACTCAGAATATTCGCTACACGCCTACTTTCAGCTCCCCAAATATGGCGAGCATGTTGATGAGATGTTTGGCACTTGTGATGAGGGGTTGCATGATCGTCTTTGGTTGTGCTCTTAATTGTAACCATCCATATAAATTTGCTGATTAATTGTTAATTGAAATGAAGTTGGACAATTAATCAGTGGATCGCAATTGCAGGTGTCATGTCTGTGGGCAGTGCTCCCATCATGCCCGGATGCAACTCAGAATATTCGCTACACGCCTACTTTCAGCTCCCCAAATATGGCGAGCATGTTGATGAGATGTTTGGCACTGGTGATGAGGGGTTGCATGATCGTCTTTGGTTGCGCTCTTAATTGTAACCATCCATATAAATTTGCTGATTAATTGTTTTGAAATGAAGTTGGACAATTAATCAGTGGATCGCAATTGCAGGTGTCATGTCTGTGGGCAGTGCTCCCATCATGCCCGGATGCAACTCAGAATATTCGCTACACGCCTACTTTCAGCTCCCCAAATATGGCGAGCATGTTGATGAGATGTTTGGCACTGGTGATGAGGGGTTGCATGATCGTCTTTGGTTGCGCTCTTAATTGTAACCATCCATATAAATTTGCTGATTAATTGTTCAAATTGTAACACTGCATACAATTAATCAGTGGATCGCAATTGCAGGTGTCATGTCTGTGGGCAGTGCTCCCATCATGCCCGGATGCAACTCAGAATATTCGCTACACGCCTACTTTCAGCTCCCCAAATATGGCGAGCATGTTGATGAGATGTTTGGCACTGGTGATGAGGGGTTGCATGATCGTCTTTGGTTGCGCTCTTAATTGTAACCATCCATATAAATTTGCTGATTAATTGTTTTGAAATGAAGTTGGACAATTAATCAGTGGATCGCAATTGCAGGTGTCATGTCTGTGGGCAGTGCTCCCATCATGCCCGGATGCAACTCAGAATATTCGCTACACGCCTACTTTCAGCTCCCCAAATATGGCGAGCATGTTGATGAGATGTTTGGCACTGGTGATGAGGGGTTGCATGATCGTCTTTGGTTGCGCTCTTAATTGTAACCATCCATATAAATTTGCTGATTAATTGTTTTGAAATGAAGTTGGACAATTAATCAGTGGATCGCAATTGCAGGTGTCATGTCTGTGGGCAGTGCTCCCATCATGCCCGGATGCAACTCAGAATATTCGCTACACGCCTACTTTCAGCTCCCCAAATATGGCGAGCATGTTGATGAGATGTTTGGCACTGGTGATGAGGGGTTGCATGATCGTCTTTGGTTGCGCTCTTAATTGTAACCATCCATATAAATTTGCTGATTAATTGTTTTGAAATGAAGTTGGACAATTAATCAGTGGATCGCAATTGCAGGTGTCATGTCTGTGGGCAGTGCTCCCATCATGCCCGGATGCAACTCAGAATATTCGCTACACGCCTACTTTCAGCTCCCCAAATATGGCGAGCATGTTGATGAGATGTTTGGCACTGGTGATGAGGGGTTGCATGATCGTCTTTGGTTGCGCTCTTAATTGTAACCATCCATATAAATTTGCTGATTAATTGTTTTGAAATGAAGTTGGACAATTAATCAGTGGATCGCAATTGCAGGTGTCATGTCTGTGGGCAGTGCTCCCATCATGCCCGGATGCAACTCAGAATATTCGCTACACGCCTACTTTCAGCTCCCCAAATATGGCGAGCATGTTGATGAGATGTTTGGCACTGGTGATGAGGGGTTGCATGATCGTCTTTGGTTGCGCTCTTAATTGTAACCATCCATATAAATTTGCTGATTAATTGTTTTGAAATGAAGTTGGACAATTAATCAGTGGATCGCAATTGCAGGTGTCATGTCTGTGGGCAGTGCTCCCATCATGCCCGGATGCAACTCAGAATATTCGCTACACGCCTACTTTCAGCTCCCCAAATATGGCGAGCATGTTGATGAGATGTTTGGCACTGGTGATGAGGGGTTGCATGATCGTCTTTGGTTGCGCTCTTAATTGTAACCATCCATATAAATTTGCTGATTAATTGTTTTGAAATGAAGTTGGACAATTAATCAGTGGATCGCAATTGCAGGTGTCATGTCTGTGGGCAGTGCTCCCATCATGCCCGGATGCAACTCAGAATATTCGCTACACGCCTACTTTCAGCTCCCCAAATATGGCGAGCATGTTGATGAGATGTTTGGCACTGGTGATGAGGGGTTGCATGATCGTCTTTGGTTGCGCTCTTAATTGTAACCATCCATATAAATTTGCTGATTAATTGTTTTGAAATGAAGTTGGACAATTAATCAGTGGATCGCAATTGCAGGTGTCATGTCTGTGGGCAGTGCTCCCATCATGCCCGGATGCAACTCAGAATATTCGCTACACGCCTACTTTCAGCTCCCCAAATATGGCGAGCATGTTGATGAGATGTTTGGCACTGGTGATGAGGGGTTGCATGATCGTCTTTGGTTGCGCTCTTAATTGTAACCATCCATATAAATTTGCTGATTAATTGTTTTGAAATGAAGTTGGACAATTAATCAGTGGATCGCAATTGCAGGTGTCATGTCTGTGGGCAGTGCTCCCATCATGCCCGGATGCAACTCAGAATATTCGCTACACGCCTACTTTCAGCTCCCCAAATATGGCGAGCATGTTGATGAGATGTTTGGCACTGGTGATGAGGGGTTGCATGATCGTCTTTGGTTGCGCTCTTAATTGTAACCATCCATATAAATTTGCTGATTAATTGTTTTGAAATGAAGTTGGACAATTAATCAGTGGATCGCAATTGCAGGTGTCATGTCTGTGGGCAGTGCTCCCATCATGCCCGGATGCAACTCAGAATATTCGCTACACGCCTACTTTCAGCTCCCCAAATATGGCGAGCATGTTGATGAGATGTTTGGCACTGGTGATGAGGGGTTGCATGATCGTCTTTGGTTGCGCTCTTAATTGTAACCATCCATATAAATTTGCTGATTAATTGTTTTGAAATGAAGTTGGACAATTAATCAGTGGATCGCAATTGCAGGTGTCATGTCTGTGGGCAGTGCTCCCATCATGCCCGGATGCAACTCAGAATATTCGCTACACGCCTACTTTCAGCTCCCCAAATATGGCGAGCATGTTGATGAGATGTTTGGCACTGGTGATGAGGGGTTGCATGATCGTCTTTGGTTGCGCTCTTAATTGTAACCATCCATATAAATTTGCTGATTAATTGTTTTGAAATGAAGTTGGACAATTAATCAGTGGATCGCAATTGCAGGTGTCATGTCTGTGGGCAGTGCTCCCATCATGCCCGGATGCAACTCAGAATATTCGCTACACGCCTACTTTCAGCTCCCCAAATATGGCGAGCATGTTGATGAGATGTTTGGCACTGGTGATGAGGGGTTGCATGATCGTCTTTGGTTGCGCTCTTAATTGTAACCATCCATATAAATTTGCTGATTAATTGTTTTGAAATGAAGTTGGACAATTAATCAGTGGATCGCAATTGCAGGTGTCATGTCTGTGGGCAGTGCTCCCATCATGCCCGGATGCAACTCAGAATATTCGCTACACGCCTACTTTCAGCTCCCCAAATATGGCGAGCATGTTGATGAGATGTTTGGCACTGGTGATGAGGGGTTGCATGATCGTCTTTGGTTGCGCTCTTAATTGTAACCATCCATATAAATTTGCTGATTAATTGTTTTGAAATGAAGTTGGACAATTAATCAGTGGATCGCAATTGCAGGTGTCATGTCTGTGGGCAGTGCTCCCATCATGCCCGGATGCAACTCAGAATATTCGCTACACGCCTACTTTCAGCTCCCCAAATATGGCGAGCATGTTGATGAGATGTTTGGCACTGGTGATGAGGGGTTGCATGATCGTCTTTGGTTGCGCTCTTAATTGTAACCATCCATATAAATTTGCTGATTAATTGTTTTGAAATGAAGTTGGACAATTAATCAGTGGATCGCAATTGCAGGTGTCATGTCTGTGGACGATGCACCTGCGTGCAAGTCCTGATGCAACGATACTCTTGGCTGCTTGCCTAACGATGTAAGCACCACTCCTGTCGACCTTGGTTGGGTCCTTTCCGGAGAAGGCACCACCACCGTGAGCTCCCCATCCTCCATAAGTGTCAATGATAATCTTCCTTCCGGTAAGACCTGCATCACCATGAGGACCACCGATCACAAACCGACCTGATGGGTTCAAGTGGAAGATGGTGTTGTCATCAAGATATTGGGCCGGGATGACTGGCTTGATCACATGCTCCTTAAGATCAGCAGCGATTTGGTCGTTGGTCACTGTTTCGTCGTGCTGGGTGGAGATAAGAACGGTGTGAACCCTGGTAGGAACCATAGCACCGTTGTCGTTGTGGTACTCAACGGTGACTTGGGTCTTACCGTCAGGCCTGAGCCATGGGCAAGTGTTGTTCTTCCTCACTTCAGTAAGCTTAGCACCAAGCTTGGTTGCAAGGACATGGGTAAGAGGCATAAGCTCGGGGGTTTCATCGGTAGCATACCCAAACATGTGACCTTGATCACCGGCACCGATTTCCTCTGGCTTCTTGGTAAGATGTCCGTGAACACCCTGGGCAATGTCGGGACTCTGTTGCTCAATGTTAACCAAAACCTTACAGTTGTCGGCATCAAGACCAACGTCAGCAGATACAAATCCAATTTCTCTGCAAGTGTCACGGACGATCTTCTCGTAGTCCACGGTAGCCTTGGTGGTGATCTCGCCGAAAACCATGACCATGTTGGTCTTGGTGCAAGTCTCGCAGGCAACCTTGCTGTCGGGATCTTGTTCTAGGCAAGCATCGAGGATGGCGTCCGAGACTTGGTCGCAGAGTTTGTCTGGGTGTCCTTCGTTGACAGACTCAGAGGTAAATAGGAAGGTCTCCATCTCTTAACTGTAACAATCATCATATATAATAAGTGAAGCAGTTGTATTAGTAAACCGGATTAAAATTTAACCGGCAACATATCATAAAAGAAAATCCAGAGAAGTTCATTTTACCAACTAATTAGGCTTACACAACTAGAAAATTACTTATAATATTGTCATTGTTATCAAAAAAGTTCAAACTTGAAACTAACTTATTAGATGCCAACATTTTCGATACCTAATTAAGTAGATCTAAAGATTTGAGGGTCAAAAAGATCAAACATTACATATCCTAGTTATAATAAAATAGTAGTGTTTTGGATATTCTTATTAAATTGATGATGTTTATTTATATGGCAATAACAAACAAGGTTATTGGTATCTACACTAATATATATATTTAAACACTTTACCAAACATTGATATCCATGAGAGACAATGTTGGAACTCAAAATAGCATAGTCTTAAGTTTGTAGCTAACAAAAAAGACAGTCAATCCGACAACTAAAAAAGAAAACCTTAAAACTAATGAAGTACTAGTAGTATCAAAACCTATAAAGTTGAGCTAATTGACTTTGACTTTCAATCATATCAAACTATATATACATCCTATGGATCTTGGTATTGAGCTAACTAATTAGTTGTCTATGTATATAATATACTAGGTTTGAAATTAATAAGTTGTCTACGTATACTAGTTTTGGATTAAGATTTTAGGATAAAAAATAGTAAGAATGAATGACAAGATCTATATGTAAGAAGCTAGGTGTGGGGGAGTACTACAAGTGTCACGTTTTATTTATTTATTTAACATTTAGAGCAGATCGGTAGGCATATAATTCAGATCTAACAAAAATAGGTGAATAAAACTGTAATTAGAATAACAGATCTATATATATGTAACAGTAATAATGAGAAAATGTTAGTTATAGGTTGTGTACCTTTTTTCTGGAGATATATAAATATATAAGTTCAGATCCAGAAAAGAGATGGCGAGAGATATGTGTAGTAGGTTGGGGAGGAGGAAAGATAGAGAGAGTAAGACGAATTGGATGCAAGTAAGTGGGGGGTATATTTATAGGAAAATCAGAGAGAGAAGGTGTGCTGTGCGCGTAGCCATATACCCACTCACCTACTCTTTTCTTCTTCTTACGCATGTGGACCCCGCACCAACCTCTTTCTTGTGGTCCCCACCCTCTTCACCAACCCTATCCACCATCCCCGCAATTTTTTACCCACGCAATTTTATGAGCTTCAGGTCTAAATCATTTTTACTTTTGGAGTTGTGAAATTACACTTCATACCGACGGTTAGTTTACTATATTTAGATGGGAGATGTTACCAATCATCTACATCTGTTAGATGGATTGGTATACAATGGAATTTGAGACCGAAAGGTGTTACGTTCAAATCTTGATATGGGTAAAATGGAGTGGATGCAAGAGTTTCTCAGCATAAGTTTCCTCTATAATTGGAGTTGAGTATATAAAGAGACATGTCGCTGAGTCCGAATTTACCGTTAAAAAAAAGCTGGAAGATGTTAACAAGGGTGTACACGCTCGATTCAACTTGTAAAATGCTCATTTTGAATCAAGTCAAAATGAACTTGAGTTTTACATGAAGCTCTATTCGTAAAAGAGCTCGGGTCTGATCTTCAGACACTAATTTGATCAGGATCACAAACCTATGCCAGTAATTTATCTCTTTAAGAGATATAAGTTATATACTTGTAAGGCTCAAAATGTCCCACGTTCGAGACTAGGTTGGTGTACATCCATTATATTAGTACAGTGAACATTATAGGCAAAAATAATAATTCAGTTTGAACTTTACTTGATAAATTATCTTGAAATTGCCACAATAGAAGTCACGAAATATCGATTAGGTTTCATACATTTTGAAGCCAAAGCCTAATTTTTTTTAAATAGTTTGAACAACAATCCCTTGTTTTATACTAGAGTGCGTTTGGTTTACAATAATTGATATAAATTATTGAAATTTTGAATAGCTTGAACATAGATCCCTCGTTTTATGTTGCATATCAAAATTAGGCATCGAATCTATGAAAATAAGCATACACAAAATCCCCGTAAGAGGTTGGCTTTAGAAATTGATTTTTATCCCATTTAAACCTATGGTGATTATTTTACCCATAATAATGATTCCTAGTTGTGCTTCAAATTGACTTGTTTTATATATAGGTTATAACCTGGGCAAATACTGTGATCGATATCTTTGTCATTAATATTAAGTTGGTGATTTATGTTAAAATTGAACAATTCTAATGACATGGTGTTATGTTGGCTTATTAAACAAATATAACAGGAAACATGATATAAAATGTCGATTCAGTGGCGGAGTCAATGTAGACTGCCCTCAAGTCCTCAACTCATTTCTATTACTGTTTGTTTTTTTCGTTTACATGTGTTCAAGGCTGGCAGTGAAGAACTTATTTGCAAGTTTCTCAAAATAAAGGTGACATACTTTTTAACATTTATCCATTCTAGTCCTTCTCGTATTATTAGAGTTTCAATTTAGTCCCTAAACTTTTCAAGTTATTACATAAAATGCATAGTAAGAGTATTTACAGTTATTATTATAATCTAATCTCCTCATTTAAATAAAGATGAGTCCCAAACTTTATAAGTTTGACTGGATTATATCTCTTAAAACTAATATGTTGTTTGTATAAAATTTTAAAAAAGAGTATATTTTTTATGTGAGAATAAAAAAACTCAAGAACGACACTGTTCATTTGTGGATTATATAAATTTTGAAGGAATTCAGTGATAAAGAGGGGGAAAAAAAACTATGCCTCCCTTTTGATAAATGTTTGGATCCGCTATTGTGTCGTTATATCATAGAAGGTTGATTTTACTTGATAGAGGTTTTTATCTTTGATATAATTCCTTATGATTTCAGTGTTTTTTGGATTGTAGATTCATAATAACTGTTAGATGAATCTATTTCTTTTGTTTTCCAAGAGGAATAGCCCATACGAATTAGTAATTTATGTTTTAAATAAAAGTCTCGGTTAATGGTCTATCAAAACAGGTGCCCAAATTAGTAAAAACAAACTTCCCATTGCACAGGCAATTATTGGTTGATCAAGTGAATGGCACACCAATGACACAATGGACAAATACTTTTTAAAATCAAAGCAATTCCTCGCATGTCCATTAATGTTGAAGGATAAAATAAAATATGATCCGAAGTGTAAAGTGTAACTCAATAATGGAATGAATGTTATAAAAAAAAAACAATAATGGAATTACTTTGTATTCCATTGATATAAACAAATACACAGTTTGAGTTCACACTATTACATACGGAGTAAAACGAATTATTCAAATACAAATTAGGGACTCATGATAAGTGGGCGTACCGCGTGGGGTATTAGTCATTTATTCGTTTATTTTCTTAAGAAGTTTGCGATTAGTCATTAGATAATATGTTTTTAACGGTTTACTTTTAATAAGATTTATGAAAATATTATACTGGTATGTTATTTAGGTGAATACTTGTATTTTTTAGAGAGATAAACTGAGGAACATGTGAAGTAGTGGGTGGGATGTTTATATCCCCACATGGAAGATCATGGGACAACATTCAATTACATATTCAAATTCCTGTTTGGTTGCCCATGTGATTCCACTTCTTTGTTGCTTCATAATTCACAATTTACATCAATCAATATATAAAGAGAAAATTACATTTTTGGTACCTCAACTTGGCAGCTTTTGCACTTTTAGTCTCCAACTCAAAAAATTGCAGTTTTCATACCTAAAGTTTTATGTTTTTATCAGTTTTGGTACCACGTTCATACGACGTTAAAAATATAGCCGTTTGCCGTTACTTTCCTTGCCACGTGAACAGCACGCGAGGGTATATATATATATATTTAACTTATATTAACAGAAAAACACACACACAAACGCTTAAACTTCCCAAATCGATACCCCATCTTTCTTCCCTCCAAAATCAATCAATCTGCAATGGTGAAGAACAAAAAACCACCTTCAGTTGGAGTTTTACGAGATAAAGATCATGATGTAATTATTCACAGACAAAACTATGGTATGTAATCGATTCCTGAAACAATTTTTTAGGGTTTTTTTAGGGTTTTATTTGGGTTTTTATTTTTTTTTTGTTAAATAATTATGCAGTCACTAATTAATGGTTTTTATCTTTTTCAGAGTTATACCCAGAGATGTTTTCAATGGCACTCTTTTACGGTGGTAGTTTTACACCTTTTGGGGGAAGGAAATACATTGATGGAACCAAGGTAATTATAGATTGGTTAAATTTTGATACTTTTGAAGTTAAGGATTTGAAAACAGTTGTAGTTGAATATGCAAAACACAATCCTGATATTCAAGTGTTTTCTTGGTATAAGAAACCTGGTGGTGATTTGGATTTTGACCTTTTTAGTTTAAGTACTAATAAAGATGTTAAGAATATGGTTAGACATTGTAAGAAAACTAGGTATGTTGAGGTCTATCTTGAACATGGTGCAACAACAATAGGATGTAACCCTGTTAATACTAGTAATGTAGTTCTTGAACAAGGGCAGCCAAGTAAGGAATCACCTCATAAAGCACCTAATTTTCTTAACAATGACACTGGTTTTGAGGGTTTTGTTTATGAAGAAGGGTATTCTACTCCACCTCATAATGCCATACATAATGATAGAGAGTTTGACACTTGTATTACTTGACACTCCACCTCCTGGATTTGAAGGGTTAGATGCTAGTAAACCAGAGAAAGGGTTAGATACTAGTGAAGCAAAACAGACAAATATGGAAGAGGCTGCTAAGTACAATGTCATTTTTAATGGGGAAACTAGGTACCAGGTTAGTGGACCATGGAATGACCAGTGTGTGGTTGATATGGCACTTAGGAAATGTTCTTGCAGAAAATGGGAATTGACTGGTATACCATGCAAGCATGTAGTTATATAATCTTCGAAAAATTTATATAAATAAAAACATATATATCCACATCTCATATATATATATATATATATATATATATATATATATATATATATATATATATATATATATATATATATATATATATATATATATATATATATATATATATATATATATATATATATATATATATATATATATATATATATATATATATATATATATATATATATATATATATATATATATATATATATATATATATATATATATATATATATATATATATATATATATATATATATATATATATATATATATATATATATATATATATATATATATATATATATATATATATATATATATATATATATATATATATATATATATATATATATATATATATATATATATATATATATATATATATATATATATATATATATATATATATATATATATATATATATATATATATATATATATATATATATATATATATATATATATATATATATATATATATATATATATATATATATATATATATATATATATATATATATATATATATATATATATATATATATATATATATATATATATATATATATATATATATATATATATATATATATATATATATATATATATATATATATATATATATATATATATATATATATATATATATATATATATATATATATATATATATATATATATATATATATATATATATATATATATATATATATATATATATATATATATATATATATATATATATATATATATATATATATATATATATATATATATATATATATATATATATATATATATATATATATATATATATATATATATATATATATATATATATATATATATATATATATATATATATATATATATATATATATATATATATATATATATATATATATATATATATATATATATATATATATATATATATATATATATATATATATATATATATATATATATATATATATATATATATATATATATATATATATATATATATATATATATATATATATATATATATATATATATATATATATATATATATATATATATATATATATATATATATATATATATATATATATATATATATATATATATATATATATATATATATATATATATATATATATATATATATATATATATATATATATATATATATATATATATATATATATATATATATATATATATATATATATATATATATATATATATATATATATATATATATATATATATATATATATATATATATATATATATATATATATATATATATATATATATATATATATATATATATATATATATATATATATATATATATATATATATATATATATATATATATATATATATATATATATATATATATATATATATATATATATATATATATATATATATATATATATATATATATATATATATATATATATATATATATATATATATATATATATATATATATATATATATATATATATATATATATATATATATATATATATATATATATATATATATATATATATATATATATATATATATATATATATATATATATATATATATATATATATATATATATATATATATATATATATATATATATATATATATATATATATATATATATATATATATATATATATATATATATATATATATATATATATATATATATATATATATATATATATATATATATATATATATATATATATATATATATATATATATATATATATATATATATATATATATATATATATATATATATATATATATATATATATATATATATATATATATATATATATATATATATATATATATATATATATATATATATATATATATATATATATATATATATATATATATATATATATATATATATATATATATATATATATATATATATATATATATATATATATATATATATATATATATATATGTAACCAAATACGAGTGTTTATATTCACGCAAAAGATATATATATATATATATAGGAATATGGAAGAGGCTGCTAAGTACAATGTCATTTTTAATGGGGAAACTAGGTACCAGGTTAGTGGACCATGGAATGACCAGTGTGTGGTTGATATGGCACTTAGGAATTGTTCTTGCAGAAAATGGGAATTGACTGGTATACCATGCAAGCATGTAGTTGCAGTGTTGTTCAACATGGACAAGCATGGGTATGACATTGGGTCAATTGAGGATTGGGTCAACAGCATATACACATTAGATACATGGAGGCAAGTGTATTCACACAAGGTTGAACCAATTGTTGGCACAACTTATTGGGCTAAGACTAACAATCCAATCCAGATTCTGCCTCCTAACTACCACAAACAAGTTGGGAGGCCCAAAAAGAAGAGAAAGAAGTGAAAATGAGAAGGATCAAGCAATTGTAAAGGGAAGTAAACTGTCAAATAAGGGGGGGACTATAACTTATGGAAAGTGCAAAAATAAGGGTCATAATGCAAGGCAATGCAGAGGTCAATCTACTAGGTATGCAAAGTGAAAAAATACATTACGTGTTTATATTGACCATATACAATGTGTTTGATTTTTTAACTGACCATAGACATTGTGTTTTGATAGTGCAAGTCAAGCTAATCAGTCAACTCAACCACCTGCATCAACTGAAGGTACTCATCAAGCAAGTCAAGAACCAACTCAACCACCTGTTGCATCTCAATCTACTCAGTCAAGTCAAGCATGTGGTCCAAGTGATGCAAATTTGTCACCTATTACATTTAGGTGCAAAACCAAGAAGCAGAAGAAGCAAATTTGAATTATTGTTATGTCCTGAACAATTTTATTTGATTGTCTTTGATTATGTCTAAACATATCTATGTCTCTGGTTATTGTCCAAACAATATGTTATGTTTGTCAAGAACAAGTGTGATTTCTAATGCCTGTATGGCATAATTTTGGTAATGGAATTTCACAAGTTAAATTAACTTATTGCAGTGAAATGTGCAGGATTTTGACTTTTGATAGTCAAATGTGCAGGTTTTGACTTTTAATTGTCAAAACTGCATTTTGGATTTATGATGTTCAAACTATGCATTTTGTGAAACACTGCAAACTCATGTTCAAACTACTGCAAAGCCATATTCAAACTATGCATATGCTAAAATATCCACAAGATATGCTAAATTAACACAATTAGAACTAGGTTGATTGTAAAGTCAAAAATATGGCATTTTTCTTATCCAACATACAAATACATTCAAAAGAAAACAAATACATTACACATATCCAATTACATTACATATCCAATTACATTACATTCTAGCCATTTTTGGATCATAAACACAAAACACCACATTACTGCTATCCAATTACATTACATATCCAATTACATTACATTCAATACATTACATATCCAATACATACATATCCAATACATTACATATCCAATACATTACATATCCAATACATTACATATCCAATACATTACATATCCAATACATTACATATCCAATACATTACATATCCAATACATTACATATCCAATACATTACATATCCAATACATTACATATCCAATACATTACATATCCAATTACATTACATATCCAATACATTACATATCCAATACATTACATATCCAATTACATTACATATCCAATACATTACATATCCAATACATTACATATCCAATACATTACATATCCAATACATTACATATCCAATACATTACATATCCAATACATTACATATCCAATACATTACATATCCAATACATTACATATCCAAATACATTACATATCCAATTACATTACATATCCAATACATTACATATCCAAATTACATTACATATCCAATACATTACATATCCAATTACATTACATATCCAATACATTACATATCCAATACATTACATATCCAATACATTACATATCCAATTACATTACATATCCAATACATTACATATCCAATACATTACATATCCAATACATTACATATCCAATACATTACATATCCAATACATTACATATCCAATACATTACATATCCAATACATTACATATCCAATACATTACATATCCAATACATTACATATCCAATACATTACATATCCAAATACATTACATATCCAATACATTACATATCCAATTACATTACATATCCAATACATTACATATCCAAATACATTACATATCCAATACATTACATATCCAATACATTACATATCCAATACATTACATATCCAATACATTACATATCCAATACATTACATATCCAATACATTACATATCCAATACATTACATATCCAATACATTACATATCCAATACATTACATATCCAATACATTACATATCCAATACATTACATATCCAATACATTACATATCCAATACATTACATATCCAATACATTACATATCCAATACATTACATATCCAATACATTACATATCCAAATACATTACATATCCAAATACATTACATATCCAATACATTACATATCCAATACATTACATATCCAATACATTACATATCCAATACATTACATATCCAATACATTACATATCCAATACATTACATATCCAATACATTACATATCCAATACATTACATATCCAATACATTACATATCCAATACATTACATATCCAATACATTACATATCCAAATACATTACATATCCAATTACATTACATATCCAATTACATTACATATCCAATACATTACATATCCAAATACATTACATATCCAATACATTACATATCCAATACATTACATATCCAATACATTACATATCCAATACATTACATATCCAATACATTACATATCCAATACATTACATATCCAATACATTACATATCCAATACATTACATATCCAAATACATTACATATCCAATTACATTACATATCCAATTACATTACATATCCAATACATTACATATCCAATACATTACATATCCAATTACATTACATATCCAATTACATTACATATCCAATACATACATATCAAATACATTACATATCCAATACATTACATATCCAATACATTACATATCCAATACATTACATATCCAAATACATTACATATCCAATACATTACATATCCAATACATTACATATCCAATACATTACATATCCAATACATTACATATCCAATACATTACATATCCAATACATTACATATCCAATACATTACATATCCAATACATTACATATCCAATACATTACATATCCAATTACATTACATATCCAATTACATTACATATCCAATACATTACATATCCAATACATTACATATCCAATACATTACATATCCAATACATTACATATCCAATACATTACATATCCAATACATTACATATCCAATACATTACATATCCAATACATTACATATCCAATACATTACATATCCAATACATTACATATCCAAATACATTACATATCCAATTACATTACATATCCAATACATTACATATCCAAATACATTACATATCCAAATACATTACATATCCAATTACATTACATATCCAATTACATTACATTGCCAAGTTGAGGTACCAAAAATGTAATTTTCTCCAAGCACAAATATAGGATTACTTGATAAATTATTTGATAGTTATACTTATAAATTATGGTAATTGTTCATTTAAAAACTTTTTTTTTAGTGAAAACTGAAAAACAGATCTGGACCATCTAAAAATGTTGATCTATGGCCAAGATTAAGCATTCCTCCTCCTCTCTCATGCTGCTGCTGTTGCTGCTCCTGCTGCTGCTGCTGCTGCTGCTGCTGCTGCTGCTCCTCTCTCTCATGTTGCTGCTGCTGCTCCTCCGACCACCACCACCACTACCATCATCTCTGACCACCAGTCATCCTCCTCCTCCTCCGACGACCTCGAAAACGAACGGCGGCAGTGGTGGCGGCGGCTGGTCGGAAAACGATGATCGGAGACGGTGGATGGTGGTGGAGGAAATGAAAAACGGGATTACAAAGGGGAAGGAGGAGAGAGAAAGTGGATCTTGATCTTAGAAATGGATGGTGGAGATTTGTTTTCTAGTTTTCACCATTTTTCTAGTTTTCAAATGATTAGAACCCATTAAATTATACTGTTTTCATATTTAAAGGCAATCCGTTAAAATTGAGACAATTTATGAGGTACAACTTTACCATCAAATGTCAGTGCCAATGCCTACTAATAATGTCTACTAGTATGATCAAAAGACCATGGGGCCTGTCGATAAAAACCGATTACTTTTGCTTCTTTTATACAAGTATGTTATATATAGCATTTAAGTATTGTTTTTGAATTTTACAATCTTAAGTACGACAATCTTAAGGATATAAGGAAAACCAACTAATACGTATAAATTAATTCGTATTATAAACCAACTAATAATACGTATAAATTAATTCGTATTATAAGTGATAACTCCTTTCTAACATCACCAACACCGAACCCCATATATACTGGAAATCGGAGAAACCGGTTGCCGTCATCTCAATAGTCGACTGTCTTCTATAAACAATTACAAGATATTCATGCGGACACGAATCAGACACTATTAGATAAGCATAGTGATAGAAATATATACTTTATGATAAAATTAAATGGTGAGTGATGATTTAATTCATTTCCAGATGAAAGGATATTTCCCATGTTAAACTTTAATTATATTTTTTAAATCCAAAACGTCCCCCAAAAGCAAACAACAGTCGAATGGGCAGGCACACAACAATTGTAGAATGAAAATAGTTAAGAGGGCAACAAAATTTGTATATACACTATATTAACCGGCCAGACCCATCACCGACAAACCCACAGAAGCAAACAAAGAACGGATAACATGCATATGCAATAAATATCTTTGTAGTTTGTATCACTTATTTTTTAGCTTGTTGATTTTCTTTAAGCAGAAATAATATATTAAATAATACTCCTTATTTGCTTCTTTTTTAATCAATAAACTTGATTAAGCAAGTAAATACCTGCCTATATTTTATAACAGAACAATGCTTGCAATCCTAAACACCCCCCAACGGCCCAACTTCCCATTTGTCTAAATGATATCGAGACTTCGAGAGTATATAGTATGGTCACGCTAATCATGTTGTACAAAGTTAATACTTTAGTATTGTGCAGATAATTACACTAAAACCATTTTATACTAGCTGTTATTTGGTTGTATCTGGAAATATGTTTAGGTCGTCTCAAACCATATTTTTATGAAAGAAAAGTGAGTACGGGGTTGTTAGACACTTAATTTGGGTGAAAAACCTATCACATGTTAATTTTTTAATATTTTGAATAAATGATTGACCCCATGTTTTTTATGTTATTAAAAATTAATATGTGAGACATTTTTCACCAAAGTTGAATGACTAACAGCCCCATATTCACTTTATTCTTTTTATAATTAGGGAAGTGTTGAACTCACAACCTTACTTTATGTCATATTTTTTATCTAAAAAATTCCATCTCTAATCATTACTTTAAAAACTTAATCTTATACTTACTTTATGCTTTAATTACTACTTATCATTTTGTAATCAACAAGTAATTTTCTAATAAAAAAATAGTATTAAGGGATGAATAGTGATTTTCAAATTTCAATATATGGAGAAAAGTGTCTTCTGTACAAAAATTCTTTATAGGTGACTTATTAGAAGTAAATATCTCTATATTTAAAAATAGAAGATCCGATCCTTTTAGGGATTCATTGGAGATGACAATACAGTTTTTTGTTTTCAAATCACAAAGTTTATTTGTGTAATTCTGACTATCTTCATATCACCAATTGTGATATTGGCGTCTAAAAAAATATATTCTCAAAGGGAATATTGCTCTCCGATAATACTTTTAGGTCGCGTTTGTTTCACAGAATTTGATGGAATCTGATGGAATTGGAATTGAATTTCATTCTTTAGTGTGTTTGGTTGTTAAAAGATTGAGGAATCTCATTCCGTTGGAATGGAAACATTCCATCATTTGATGGAATCTCCATTCCTTGGGAATGGGAGAAAGAATTTCATTCCTTAAGTCACTTAAATTTCCAAAAAATCAAAAACATTCCGTCAAATTCCATTCCTTCAAATTCCATTCCTTCAAATTCCAATTCCTTTCATAGATTTCATTGCTTCCAAACACATTCTGTGAACCAAACGTACCCTTATATATTTATTACCGGAAGAACTCTTTTTCGATTGTGATTCCATTTGCATATTCTTACCGAATTTTTTGTTAAATACAATCTATTCGAGATCATTTAAAAACCATATATTTTCATCTTAGTAAAAATTTTTATTTTTTATTTGATAGTAATCAATTACACTTATGATTATTGAATAAGTGAACTCATCAAGTAAAAATCAAAATAAGGGTGAAAACCGTGAGACCACTAAAAAGCCATCTAGCCCTTAGAGTTAAAGGCTACGTACGTACCGTATCCAACCGCCATCATCTCTTGGATCGTCGCTCATTAAATCCATATCATTCCTATATGCGTCCAGTGACAACCCTTTAGAACGGATAAGGACAACGCGCGTACCGTATACATACGTTTTCAACACGTAACCCATATGATTTTTTTGAAAAAAAAGTTTACTTTTTTTTTTTTGGATGGGTTTATATTAAAAAAATAAAAAAATCAGAAAAAAAAAATCAAAAAATTAAAAACCACACTAAAAAGGAGAAAGAAAAAAAAAAAACCTGCAGAAAATGACAAAAAAAATCAAAAACATTCCGTCAAATTCCATTCCTTCAAATTCCATTCCTTCAAATTCCAATTCCATTGAAAGATTCCATTCCTTCAAATCCATTCCTTCAAATTCCATTCCTTCAAATTCCATTCCTTCAAATTCCATTCCTTCAAATTCCATTCCTTCAAATTCCATTCCTTCAAATTCCATTCCTTCAAATTCCATTCCTTCAAATTCCATTCCTTCAAATTCCATTCCTTCAAATTCCATTCCTTCAAATTCCATTCCTTCAAATTCCATTCCTTCAAATTCCATTCCTTCAAATTCCATTCCTTCAAATTCCATTCCTTCAAATTCCATTCCTTCAAATTCCATTCCGTCAAATTCCATTCCTTCAAATTCCATTCCTTCAAATTCCAATTCCTTTCATAGATTTCATTGCTTCCAAACACATTCTGTGAACCAAACGTACCCTTATATATTTATTACCGGAAGAACTCTTTTTCGATTGTGATTCCATTTGCATATTCTTACCGAATTTTTTGTTAAATACAATCTATTCGAGATCATTTAAAAACCATATATTTTCATCTTAGTAAAAATTTTTATTTTTTATTTGATAGTAATCAATTACACTTATGATTATTGAATAAGTGAACTCATCAAGTAAAAATCAAAATAAGGGTGAAAACCGTGAGACCACTAAAAAGCCATCTAGCCCTTAGAGTTAAAGGCTACGTACGTACCGTATCCAACCGCCATCATCTCTTGGATCGTCGCTCATTAAATCCATATCATTCCTATATGCGTCCAGTGACAACCCTTTAGAACGGATAAGGACAACGCGCGTACCGTATACATACGTTTTCAACACGTAACCCATATGATTTTTTTGGAAAAAAAAGTTTACTTTTTTTTTTTTGGATGGGTTTATATTAAAAAAATAAAAAAATCAGAAAAAAAAAATCAAAAAATTAAAAACCACACTAAAAAGGAGAAAGAAGGAGGAAAAATAGTGGTTCTGACAATTCTCATCCTTATTTTGGTTATCACATTAACCCTGTCTTATTGAATAAATGATTGATATTTATATTCTGCTGATCCTTTAATTAGAATTTAGAAGTTATTTAATCACGTATATTGGTGTTTTGAATTTAAAACAATAAATTACACTATCATAACATGTTAAGTTATAGCTTTAACTTTATGTAAAAAGTTAAAATAGTGGTCAGTGGCTGTTGGCTGTTGCTTGTTGGAATTTTATTCTTTTTTTTTTAGTTTGTAAAATTTGTGTTGACTTTTACTAAGGTAGCCATGACAATGATAGACTTGTAAGTTTGGTTGGTAAAGCTGTTTTGACTGCCCTGATGATGTATATTTAGTTGCCATTCATACTCATTTCTTCATAAAATGACTTTTCTACCGCCCATTTTACACGATGTCTTCGTTTGGAATTGGGGCATCCACGGGTACTCTTCCTCATCAAAGCAGACGGCCGTGACCATCTTCACTTTGTGACATTTCAAAGTGTCGAGTTGTGGTTACCATGCCAACGACAGCTTAATTAACTCATGCCCACTTCACACGCTTGTGGCTCATATGACAGCGTGGAAACAACCATTTTTTGTTTGATCTTATGTGATGTGCATAAAGTAATTGTGGTACGTACTTAACAAATAAAAGGCATGCTACATGCCTTTGCCTTCTAACAAGAGGCATATGTTACATTTGATGGTTTTGTTGAAATGGAAAAAATTTAGGGGGTCGGAAGTGGATGGAAGGAAGGTGGCCTATATTCCCTTTCATCGCGCGGGAACACCACGCCAACGGTAAGGGGAGGAGTGAGGGGAGCAAAGTGAAGGAAACTTTACCGCCGAAGGGAAGTACAAAATTGACCGTTTGGAGTGTCTTTTTTTTTGTCTTATATATGGTAGGTTATTTGTTTTTTGTGAGGTTTTTATATACGAGCTATAATGTGGTGTAAGAATGAGATGCCAACAAAATAGTAGAATGAAGGATGAGTGAGAAGAAGTTAAGGTGACATAAGGGGATCGATTGGATGTAAAAGGTAAGAAAAAAAATGAGAGTTTCATTGTCATTCCCTTATAATAAGTCAAATCAGAACCAAACGTTTATATCGATGTGAATATTTTATAATTACCAATTTATCATATAGTCTATCTGCTTAAGAAGTGCAACATGTACACAACTTATCGTTGAGTGTTAATGTATATATAAGTAAAAAATGAGTTTCAAAATTTGAAGAACCATTGAATATCAAAATAATTCTAATTTTGAAGATTATTATGGCTAATTCCATTAAAATTTTCGTTTGTTGATAGATTATGATAAGGAGGACATAGTTATCGTAATTTGGTCAATTGTATGCCATATCACGTGCTAATCAAATTGTCATGTCATTATCATTTGGCTGCTTACAAATTCAAGTATATGTAAAAAGTATACGGCAACTGCATGTGTTTCATAACCCATCCAAATTATCGAAAACGTGACACTGAATATGTATGTGCTTCATTTCATAATATCATACGAGTATTAGTTATAAACTTTATCATTTTAATGTTAATTCTCCGTGAATCAATAGTCTAATACTACGACTATCAGTCCTTTAAACTAAAAGCGTTAAATAATCTTGTTTTGTTACACTAATAGTCTTTTTAGTTTATTAGAATTGTATAATTAGGCCTTTGGAACTACTTTCACAGAAACATTTTTTTGGAAAAATGAAAAAATGTGACTAATTTGATAAGCTTACAAACATATTTAGAAACCCAGTGCGCGCTAATGTATGTATGACCGATCAAAAGCTAAATTTAAGAATGGAAATATGTAAAATGAGTTTATAGAAAGGGAATATCATTGTTAACGTGGCACTACCCAAGTTGGGTATTGTCCCCTACATTTAATAAATTTGAGAGGGACTAAGCAAACAAATTTTTCTTTAATAAATTTAGACGCTTTCCTCTTAAAGAAAAAGGCATATGCAAAACGATTTGCAAATTAACTAAACACTGACTAAAGCCCAAGTAATCAGATCTTGGACCGGGACTATAACCTCCTATTAATCCACCAAATGACACGACGGTAAATAGGAGTAAACCTTGTTCTCTCAGGATTCTAATAATTTGAGTTGCATTTCTAAAAAGACAGATGTATTACTCTTGCATCTAATGATGACACCTATGACCTATTATCATTTTACTGTCTTTGTTTTGTGTATGTAGTTTTGATTTTTCAATATATTTCTTCCACATTTTTAACTTTTTCTTCCGCATAACAAAACCCGCCTCATACGAAAATCAGAATGTATTCAAGAAAAATGAAATCTTTCTGGATCAAACCAAACTAATCTAGACCGACACTTACACACACTGGCTGGTGTCGACGGTGACAGTTGTTTTTGATGGTCATGGCTGATGTCGGTGGTTGTCAGGTGGTGTTTAGGCGGGGACGTCTTATTTCTTCCTATTCTAAACTTAAAAATGGCCAAGATCTTAATGGCCTTAGGCCGATGCCAACCCCTCGGCGTGGGTCTCTTCCCCACGCCCGTTGACAACGCCAAGGATTGCAGCGAGCTCGGTGAGGCTCTTCCTTGACTTCCCCTTCCACCCATCGCCGAGTGAGGAAGAGAGTTTGGGTGTTTTGACCGTTTGACTCTTTTTTTTTCCAAACATAACGGCTATTTATTATAAAAAAAACCCCACCTTATTTGAACTACCATTATCAAATTAAACAAACACATTTTATTATTAAACAGACACATTACATTACCTAAAAGACAACACATAATTAAAAAAGACAGTACATGATAAAAACACGAAATACATTAGTCTGCTACGATTACTCATCGTCTTTTATTGACATACTTCCTAAGCCACGGTATCGTCGTCTTTTCTCCCGTAGGTAGCCCATAACCCCAGAGAGTTCTGTTTGATGGAGGGTGTCCTCTTTGATATCGGCCATGATTCGTGTTTTCATCTAATCTACGGTTAGACGAGGTCGGTGAACATTCTTTTTTGATGATGAGGATGTCATTTGGTTAGAAAGAGTGAGATTGTAGAAGAATGAAAACTGGAATGATAATGAAACTGAATTGTGCCCTGGGTTCGTATTTATAGAGTGACATTCTGGGTATCCGTTCAGGGACTGGGAGTGTAAATGTTTTTGAATTTTTGGTCGTTTGAGGGACTGAAAGTGTAAATATTTTGAATTCGAACATTGGAGGGACTAATTGTGTAAATATTTTGAATTTTGAACGTTGGAGGAGCGTCTTTTAATTTACCTATAAATACTGGCTCCTTATCAAATATTTTTGTTCAAAACACAAACTATTATACATCTGAAATGACTTCTTCATCAAATGTCACTAACCCAAAACCACCAATGACTGTCGATCAAGTGCAAGACAGTATCATGACTGATATCCTCGACCACCAATTGTTTAAAGAGGAACTTGTTGCAGTTATGCAAAAACTAAATGCGAAAAAGCAATGGTGTCGAGAACAAATCGATTATATACAAACCGGGTATTGTACTGATCTTGAGTGTCAATACTTTACTTATTTGCAGGGGAAGATCGACAAGACTCAAGTTGCTATGGAACAACTTGATTGTGCGGTTTACACCTTGAACCATTTGATCATATGGGCCAAAACAGTTTATGAGATGAATGAATAAATTTCTGTTGTTATTAAATGTGTTCTAATGTTTTATTAATGTTTTAATTTCTAAATGTTTTCTTAGATTAATGTTTCAATTTCTTAATGTTTTATGTTTTAAATAAATGTAATGTTTTATTTAGTTGTATTGTTTTAAAAAGTAATGAAAAGTTTAGAGTTTATTTGGTAATTATATTTTTGGGTAAATATAAAATATAAATAAATAAAAGTTGAGGAAGAGATGAGGAAGAGGTGAGGAAGAGGTAGGGTTGATAGTGAGTGAGGAAAAGGTGATTTAGGAGAGAGAAAAACTGATGTGGCAGTGAGAAAGAGGGAGGAAGAGCTCCAAGGTTGGCATAGGCCTTACGCGTGATTGTTATAGTTTTGGAATTCTTCATGCTACAAAGCAACTGTACCAAGTGCATATTATCATGAGGCAACACTTCCAGCGATGACCTACAACCACCGCCTATACCTTTTCTCTTGATTTCTAAAGCTACCAGATGACGATGATATAAGCCTTAGATTTTTAATTTTAATTTTGTTATTGTTGATTAAAGAGTTATGGTTGCAGGCTTTTCTCAAATCCATGGTATAAACTTGTACCATGCTTGATAAAACTTGTACAAATAAAAGCATTAGCAAGTAGTCTTTTATGTTTTGATACTTGTACTTTTAGCTACCGTGCTCCAGCCTCCATGTGAGAGCGCCGATTTTGGTTTTTATCAATTGTTTTTTATATCTTGTGTGGGACTTGAGATAGAATAGTGGAAGCATGTATCTTATCTGTGTGTTTGTTTATGCTGTAGTAGTTGTAAATTCTACTTAAGAAGTTGTAATGATCAGAAGTTGTACATTCAGTTTAAAAACCTGTAAAAATCAAGTTAGTTTTTAGTATATAGGTAAAAATGTTTGTTTGGTTATGTTATATTTCTGTCAGAATCTTTGCAACCAGATAAAACTATTGAACATCGTCGCATGCAAAGGCACATATTAATTCATGGGCCTCATCATAACTAATGCTAAGATGTTAAAACTCGAAAAAAATTACCCTAATTTAAAATGATCGGGCCAAACCAATAATGGGCTTGCCTTCAGTATATGATATTTTGCCCTAGCATGACTCCTGAGATTTTTAGGCCTACTTTAAAGAACAACATACTGGCCCATACGTAATTCAGCTCGGTTACACGCAAGTGTTATTTTTAGTTGTTACTCCATTTGTTAAACACTTATAATAACTATATTAAAAAAAAGGATATCATATTGTGTGTGTATGTGTGTAACCTGCCAAGTGCCAACCGTTACAAGCTTTGCTAGGATTGTTGGTAGTATATTGCTAGCTTCGCCTAATTTGGCTAGCTACCAAATTATGGGCTTAGACCTAAAAAAACATAGTTTGGGCCATGTATGGATGACTTTAGATGTGTCCATATGGGCATTTCAATTCGGCCTAATAAACTACTCCTACATCATTTGGAAATAATTAATGACTATTTAAAAAAACGGTATACAATATATCGATTGGGTCAATTTCAATTTTGTTTTCTGACAACCTCAAACCATACCAAAAGTTATAAGTTAACAATCAGTGATTTTTTTGTATGATTCGGTTGTTATAGATAGGTTAAGTTTAGTTAATTTACTTAATTTTTGATAATTTTGCTAATTATAAGTTTATACTCGTAATCCTTATGGCCATACTAGTACGGAGTATTTCAGATACACGTAAAAATATTTATCAAAAGTAACATATCTTTTAGATATATGATGTGCTATCTTTATATTTACAAAGAGTGATTTACAAAGAGAAATAATATAAATATATGATTATAATGTAACGTTTATTTCATAGCTCAAAAAGTTGTTTTAATTTACTGATTTCAAGTGTGGCTGTCTATGACAAAATAACGATACACAGACAATTCAAAATGATATAATTTTCTTCCATTGCAAATTTAAAAATGGGAGTGGCTTTTGATATTTTAATACGTTTGGGATTAATAATATCCGTTGAATTATTCTTGTCGATATAAGCTGTCGAGTTGAATTTTTGAAACATCCATTACACCTAAACATAGATATAATTTTCAAATAAAAGATTCCTTAGTTATTTGGTTATGGGGAATAAAGAATAGTACGTACTAGATTTTGGTCAATCCTATTGATTTAATCTCTTTAATCTATATACACTTATATAGGGCTCTCTTTCGTAGTCGCTCACATACACAATCATGGGAAATGAAGGTTATGTTACATTTATCTCGAAAATTTCATACTTGTGGACGGAAAACTTGTATTAATAATGCTATTAACGGATGTCGAACTTTTATTCAGATTATCCAGGATGTGAAGTATCCTTGTAGCCGTTATCATTTAGTTTGTTTTTGAACGACAAATATGAATCACTGACAGACCACTGGAGTATCATCGTGCCACCAGGGTACCACCCGGTTATATCTCCACTAGGCAATATTGCGAATACACCAATTCAGAGGAAACTCAATAAATATGAGAAAAACCCCTATATGGGATTCAAACCCATGACCTTATGATCACTAGGTCTTATCCCACCACCAAAATGCCACTAGGCTATTAAGCCATGGGCTATCATTTAGTTAATTAGTTAGCTGATCAAGATTTTATTTAGGAAAGTTAATGATTGTTTGTTGATCAGGCTATCGTTTTACAATATATTCAATAAGACTTGTAATGCAATACATTTTGCCCTCAAAGTTTTCATATGATATTTATCTAAGGTATAAAAAACATTTCATATTTTATTCAAAATTTTAATTAGTTTTCTTATCTTTTTTTTTGTTTTTTTTTTTTTTTTTTTTTTTTTTTTTTTTTTTTTTTTTTTTTTTTTTTTTTTTTTTTTTTTTTTTTTTTTTTTTTTTTTTTTTTTTTTTTTTTTTTTTTTTTTTTTTTTTTTTTTTTTTTTTTTTTTTTTTTTTTTTTTTTTTTTTTTTTTTTTTTTTTTTTTTTTTTTTTTTTTTTTTTTTTTTTTTTTTTTTTTTTTTTTTTTTTTTTTTTTTTTTTTTTTTTTTTTTTTTTTTTTTTTTTTTTTTTTTTTTTTTTTTTTTTTTTTTTTTTTTTTTTTTTTTTTTTTTTTTTTTTTTTTTTTTTTTTTTTTTTTTTTTTTTTTTTTTTTTTTTTTTTTTTTTTTTTTTTTTTTTTTTTTTTTTTTTTTTTTTTTTTTTTTTTTTTTTTTTTTTTTTTTTTTTTTTTTTTTTTTTTTTTTTTTTTTTTTTTTTTTTTTTTTTTTTTTTTTTTTTTTTTTTTTTTTTTTTTTTTTTTTTTTTTTTTTTTTTTTTTTTTTTTTTTTTTTTTTTTTTTTTTTTTTTTTTTTTTTTTTTTTTTTTTTTTTTTTTTTTTTTTTTTTTTTTTTTTTTTTTTTTTTTTTTTTTTTTTTTTTTTTTTTTTTTTTTTTTTTTTTTTTTTTTTTTTTTTTTTTTTTTTTTTTTTTTTTTTTTTTTTTTTTTTTTTTTTTTTTTTTTTTTTTTTTTTTTTTTTTTTTTTTTTTTTTTTTTTTTTTTTTTTTTTTTTTTTTTTTTTTTTTTTTTTTTTTTTTTTTTTTTTTTTTTTTTTTTTTTTTTTTTTTTTTTTTTTTTTTTTTTTTTTTTTTTTTTTTTTTTTTTTTTTTTTTTTTTTTTTTTTTTTTTTTTTTTTTTTTTTTTTTTTTTTTTTTTTTTTTTTTTTTTTTTTTTTTTTTTTTTTTTTTTTTTTTTTTTTTTTTTTTTTTTTTTTTTTTTTTTTTTTTTTTTTTTTTTTTTTTTTTTTTTTTTTTTTTTTTTTTTTTTTTTTTTTTTTTTTTTTTTTTTTTTTTTTTTTTTTTTTTTTTTTTTTTTTTTTTTTTTTTTTTTTTTTTTTTTTTTTTTTTTTTTTTTTTTTTTTTTTTTTTTTTTTTTTTTTTTTTTTTTTTTTTTTTTTTTTTTTTTTTTTTTTTTTTTTTTTTTTTTTTTTTTTTTTTTTTTTTTTTTTTTTTTTTTTTTTTTTTTTTTTTTTTTTTTTTTTTTTTTTTTTTTTTTTTTTTTTTTTTTTTTTTTTTTTTTTTTTTTTTTTTTTTTTTTTTTTTTTTTTTTTTTTTTTTTTTTTTTTTTTTTTTTTTTTTTTTTTTTTTTTTTTTTTTTTTTTTTTTTTTTTTTTGCAAATGGATGATTAACAAGAGCAACTACTGATGTGCTAAATCGAGTTTATTATTTTTAAAACTAGAATCACCTAAAAACTCACTACTACGCACTCACGGGCAGTGGACCCGATCGTTTGTAATATAGTTAACAAGTAAGACCGTGTTCGTTCGCAGGGATTGGTTGAACTAGTTGTTTCATAAAATGGTTTGGAAAAAGGGTATTACTTCAATCTCTTTTTAACAGAAAATTAAATACATAAAATGAAATGAAACTTCAGTCAATAATATTAAAATTCATCCACCTTGACTTCCCTCGACTTCAAATGTGATTGCTTTAAATTAAGATCAAATTCATTAAGTTGAATAGATAATCGTGTAAGGATGAAGATGCTTACGTGGTACCACCAACCGCTTACAAATTTCCCAAACACCTAATTTGCTAGTTCAATTACCCAAGCCGGTACCACCAATGCTTAAGAAAATATCCCTAGTAATTAGTTTGTTTGATTAACAATTATCAATCATATCTATGTGAATAAATACGTGGTACCACCAACCGTATCTTAACACGTTTACCAATTAATACCTATTATTCTAATGACATTCACCGTGGTACCACCAACCGGAGACAATCAATCATAGACAATTAATTGAAATAAAATACCTATTCACCTAGTACCACTAACGATGAACAAATAAATTATTAATATCACAAAGAATAAAGAAAAAGGAATTAATCAATAAAGATCTCAATATAACGATAATAGAATCAACTCTTGAATTAAAACATAGCAATCACATTATCCGTCTAGTTTCATCAAGGTGGATGATAATAGATCTAGCCAATCATGCTAAATTGAAATTGATAAAAGAAATAATAATAAAACATATTGTACCAATCGTTTGAGTAAATAGAAAATTGCAAGACAATAAGTAGATACGATCCAGATGGGTGCTCGTGAATCTTCAGTGGATCCGCCTAAGAAATCTTGCTTGGAAACCTGATAGAACCCTAATAGAGCAGCTCCTGGAAAGAATAAAGCTCTTCAAAAACCCTAAGGAAAAATCCTCCAAATTTCCCGTCCATGGTACAGAAACTTGACCAGCTATTTATATGATTATGCCGCGTAACGCCCGTAACCCTTTGTAACGCCCGTCACGATCCATCGACACCTGTAACGGCCGTCACATATGTGACACCCGTAACACCTTCTTTGAAAAGCATACGGCCGTTAGGGACCCGTCACAGTAACTTGCCAATTTTGATTCATAACGGCCGTCACACTTTGAACGCCCGTTACACTTTGACCTAGGTGCCTAACGCCCGTCACACTAGTGACGGCCGTTACACCTTCCAGACTCCGTTTTCTTCATCTTTCACTTGGTTTCAACCGAATCTTTCTCCCGAGTTTTCCATAAGTCATCAAAATCGACCAATTCATCCGCATAATCATTTTCCAACCTGAAAACACTAAACATTCCTCAAAGCATCGAAAGTTGGAAATAAGACTATATAAATAACGAATAAATGGTCCTAAATTCGCGTGGGAAATGGTATAAAATATGACACATCAGGATCAAATCTGATGTGCAACTTCACAGCTAGTGAGTAGATGATTCATATCTTCTTCATAGATGTGGCATAGAGGGCAATATGTTGATTGGAGATGAACACCTCTTCTCGCTAGCGCTTTTCTTGTGGGAATCCTTTCTTTCACTGCTCTCCATCCAAAGATATTTGTTTTAATTGGGATCCAATTGTTCCATTTAAATGTGAATTGCCGATCCTCGTTTACCAAATTTTGTAACACGGTCTTCATTGATCTTACTGAAAATCCTTTTGTCTCATTCTTTGTCCACAACCATCGATCTTCATTCGATGATGGCCTAAACTCTGACAAGGACGAAATGCATTCGTTGTATTGGCGTTGCTCTTCAATAGAAACAAATGGTCGTTTCCATCGCCAATTCCAGCTAACTAAACTATCCTGCACATAAAAACAATCACTAACAAGAATGGACTTACAGGTTTCGAGGGAGTATAGATCAGGGAAGAGTTCCTTGAACGGTTTTTCTACAGCCCAAGTATCAATCCAAAATCTCACAGAGTTTCCCATTCCAACTTTTCCTTTGATCAAGTGACATAAATTTATATCAGATTGGGCTAAGCAGTTCTCAACACTTGCTATCGAATTCCAATCTATGAGGGAGAGCCGGCCATGTTCGGTTCGAATTATGGATTGAGTGAATTAACCTTCTTCATAGTTTAGTTTCTTCAGTCTTGTATCTCCACCACCACTTAGACAATAAAGCAAAGTTAAAATCCCTTAAGGGAGTGAGGCCTAATCCACCAAGGTTTTTGGATCTAGTGATTTGCTCCCAAGCAACCCAACAAATCTTTGTTGCTTCAGAATTGCCCGCCCAAAAAAATCGTCATCTTTTTGCTTCTAATATTTCAATTATTGAAGCTGGAGCTTTATAGATTGAGAAAAAATAAGTCGGTAAAGCTTCGAGGACTGATTTGAGTAATGTAAGACGACCACCAATTGACGATGTCTTTTCTTTCCATTTTGCAAGTCTCTTATTGAAAGCGTCTATAACTGGAGTCCAATTATCAATTCGATTCATATTTGCTCCCACTTTCAAACCCAAATAAGTAAATGGAAGAGAACCGACATTGCAATTGATTATATTGTTGGCAGCCCTTTCCAAATCATTTTGAGAAACATTGACTCCATAAAGGATTGATTTCGAGAAATTAATTTTCAAACCTGAAATGATATGGAAGCACCTAAGAAGAAGCTTTATATTTGTGATATTCTGATCTTTCCAGTCCCCAATAATGATAGCGTCATCCGCATAAAGGAGGTTTGAAACTATAGGCCCGTTGTTTGGTGCTTTGAAACCATGAAACAAACCTTCATCACTAATTTTTTGAATCATACATGAGAGCACTTCCATTACAATGATAAATAAATACGGAGATAATGGGTCTCCTTGCCTCACACCTTTTTTGTAACACCCGTCATTTAAAAACATGAGTTTTCAAAAACTTTCACCTAACGGTGTTAAATATGCAGAAGAAAACTTTAAAAGTTCAAAGCCGATAAAAACTGTTCGGTTTCTGCATTTATTGGTGTTACATGCAATACCATCAAATAGTTTAAAATGAAAACCCAACGGTTTCCCAACACAAAACAACCGTTCAACAATACTACATAAATTCGACATCAAGTACGAAATGTAAATAAATGTCTAAAGAGATAATCGTCTATGGGTAGCTAAGTTCTCCTGCATGTATCTACCCAACTCTCACTCTTCCTGCATCAACTAGCCCTTCAAGCTAAACCTGAGGGAACAACCACATTTAAGAAACAAGTGTTAGCTAACGAATTAGCTAAGTAAGATAACTCTATGTTATTAAAACATTTGTCCAATTAAAACAATCTTCATTATTGACAAGTTTATTTAGGCACAACACACATCCCACGTTCACACATAACTGCATATTAACTTCATATCAATTAGGATGAATCCCCCTAAATGTGCCTATCCTTCATTTTATTCACACATTATCACACGTATCTTCGTTAACTGCATATAAGTGTAACATAAGTCACACCCGACTAGATGCTTCACCAAAGGCGAGTCATACTTCGTCGTTAAGAATGGCAAGCCAATCCAAGAGTAATCCGTATGTGGAGGTTGGTCAAACCCCTCGTATTACTCGCCCTGCATTATAATGACCATGTTGCAAGGAGCCACCCAAGCAACAACTACGTTAACGCACTCGTCCGGCTAAGACCAGTACGGGTTAAGCTTAACACTTTCCCTGCATTATATTTACGAGCTCGGTTTCACACATATGGTTTAGGTAACACACATTCCTAAACCGTCACACACATATGGTCTAGGTAACACACATTCCTAGACATTCACACACTTTATCTTCATTACGTTTGGATCCTTAAACGTGCAAGTGACATGGCAACCTAATAAGTCTAGTGAGCTAGGTGTACAAGTCATGTAAGCATGCATATATCAAGCATCACCTTCATTTCTACATTTCATGCATAATGAGATACTTCGTAATACTACATAAACTGCATTGCAATACACTACATTAAGCAATACTTCATTTCACTACATTAGGGACTGCATTTCAGGTCTCATGGTCAACTTCATAACCCACAATACCTCCCGTGTAACCCGAAATACCCACATACATCATAAGTTACCGTTAAGGAAGTTGTAAGTAAGAAACCTTTGCTTGTTGAACCCTCAGTGTGACAAAAGTAGTGTATCTTACCTCGATACGGCTTATCAACAAGCTACAAGCACAATACAATGATGACTAGGTGCTTCCAAAAACCTAGAACAAGTTTAAGATCGGTCTATAAGCTACACAAAACAATTGCACTAGACCAGACACACCTGTGCGCCGCACAGGACTTATGTGCGCCGCACAAGACCCAAAATGAACACTTATGCGCCGCACGAACTGGGTATGCGCCGCACAAAACAATCCTATTTCAAACAGAAACTTTGCAATTTTCTGGAAAAACAGCCTGTGCGCCGCACAGAATTTCTGTGCGCCGCATAACGGGCTCCTCACATTCAAAAGTCACATTTGTGCGCCGCACAAAACATCTGTGCGCCGCACAACGCCCAGTTCGACTAAAAACTAACTTTTTAACCCTTTAATCGAATCCCATACGAATACCACTCATCAATTCGACCTGGGGACATAAAATTAACCTTTTTGACAACACGTTTACTGCCTTTAATCCATCAATTAATCCTTTTATCCTTTACATCATGAATCAATCATTCAAACACCCGAATAACATGAAATCGGTAAACGTTTAATCAAATAACCCAACCCACACCCCATGATCTGGGTTGAATACTAAAACAAGACTCTAGTAATCAGATCTCAGATGGTAATTACCTATATTACCTGTTTTTGATGATAAAGATTCAAGATCTAAGCAACACACGATCAAAACGGCACCAAAACGATTGGATTTTGGGAGAGAACTTGTTTGGGAGGGAGGGGATCGGCTGGGCAGCAAACACACACACACAAGGCAGAGTTTTGTGACAATTAGGGTTGTCTAATTGCCCTACTAACCCCTGGCCAGCCATCTATAATTACTGATGTGCTAAATCGAGTTTAAAATTTATAAACAAGAAATACCTAAAAACTCACTACTACACACTATCGGGCAGTGGACCCGATCATATGTAATATAGTAAAAAGGTAAGTCCAGGTTCGTTCACGGGGATTGGTTTGAATTAATTGCTTAGTAAAGAGGTTTGGAAAAAAGGGTGTTACTTTGATTCTCACTCTGACAATAACTTTAAAAGACAAATGCGTATAAATAAATGTAAGTCTCAAACAATAATGGTAAATATCATCCACCTTGATTCCGCTAGACTTCGAACATGATTGCTTTCAATTAAGACCAAATTCGTTAAGAGTTGACACGATAAACGTGAGAGAATGAAATGCTCGCGTGGTACCACCAACCGATCACAAGTCACCCAAACACCTAACTGCTAGTTTAATTACCCAAGCCGGTACCACCAACGCCTAGACAACCTTACCAACACTTAGCTTGTTTGATTACCAAATTACCAATTATGCCTATGTGAATTAAAACGTGGTACCACCAACCGTTTCTAAACACGTTGACAAAATTACTCCTTTTATTAATTTGACATTCACTATCATACCATGAACTAGTGATAATCGCTCATAGACAAGCGACCGTTTGCAAATCACATATGCATTCGACTAGTACCACTAACGAAGAACACACATGCCACCAATATCAAATTAATACAAATAAAGGAATTAAATCATCAAGATCACGACACAACAATAATTGAAATCAACTCTTTGAATTAAAACATTTAGCAATCACATCATTCGTCTAGTTTCATCAAGGTGGACAATAGGAGAATTAGCCACTCATGATCAAATTGAAATTACAATAAGAATCAAGAAAGAACATAAAGTACCAATTGTTTGAAGAAACGAAATTGTAAGACAATAAGTAGATACGATCTAGATGGGTGCACGTGAATCTTCAATGAATCGAAGACGATTAGATCTTGAATTGACCCTTGAAGAATTCCTTGTAGTGCAGCTCCTAGAAAGAGTATTTGATAGATTGGAATTTAGGTCATTTTTCTTATTTATACCTCCCTTCTTTTGGTGCAAAAGCTGCCCAAAACCCTTCAGATCCGACCATTCACTGCGGCGCAGTGGGCGTGCAATGCCCCCACTGCGTCGCAGTCATAACTCACTGGCCAAAAGTGGTCGCTGGAAAAGGCTCACTGCGGCGCAGTGGTCCATGACTACCCCCACTGCGTCGCAGTGCATTCTCACTGGACAATTGTTCTCTTGTTTCTGGTGGCCGACTGCGGCGCAGTGGTCCAGTCCACCACCACTGCGTCGCAGTGCATTCTCACTGGTCTCGAACTGCTCTTTCCACCATGATGACTGCGGCGCAGTGGGCACATGCAAACGCCACTGCGTCGCAGTGATATCTTACTGGTCACAAGGTCTCCTTGCCATATAGATGACTGCGGCGCAGTGGTTCATGATCACTCCCACTGCGTCGCAGTACAATACATCTGGTCTCGAGCCACTCATCAACATATGAAGACTTGCATAATTTCCATCACTTTTCACCACTCAAACTCTCCAATCAACTTCATGGCCGCGAAATTACTCGAAATTGCACAAAATGGATACGTCACCTGTTTAGAACCTGAAACCACTAACAAACCCATAAACGCACCAAATGCCAACAAAATCGACTAAAAACATAAAATAAAGAGGCCAATAACGATGTGGGCAACGGGTATAAGTTGGTCACATCAATTACACACAAGGCCCTCCTACTTCTACTACTTAACTTCCAAAGCTTAAACTTCTATTTGGGAGTCTTGTCACACTTTCAAGCACTTAACTACATTACCACACGATACTACTTTATCTCGAGACTACGTTAATCACTTGACACTAACACACACAAGTGTCAAATCACACAATCACACATAACTACATATAAACATTAAATCTAATATAGACTTAACGACACCCCATATTGACTTAACGACATTAGTCAAATGTTAAATAAAAAGTTTGGGATGTTACAATTACCTCCCCCTTAAGAGGATTCCGTCCCCGGAATCTCATCAGAAAGGAATAACTCCGGATACTTCTCCTTCATTACTGCTTCGGTTTCCCACGTTAAGCTTTCTCCATGATTATGCTTCCACTTTATCAATACAAGATCAATCACTTTTCGGCGTAACTTCTTTTGCTTTCTTCCAAGTATCGCTACTGGTTCATCTACTATTCTCTTCATTGGGTCAATACTCACATCTTCAATAGGAATCACACTTGACTCCTCTGCTAAGCATTTACTCAAGTAGGATACGTGAAAGGTGTTGTGAATTCCATCCAATTCTGGAGGTAATTCCAACTGATATGCCACATCTTTAATGCGCTTCAGAACTCTAAATGGTCCAATGAATCTTGGACTCAACTTACCTTTCTTTCCAAAGCGAATGACTCCTTTTCATGGTGAGACTTTCAGCATCACTAAATCCCCAACATTGAAGTCAATCGGTCTCCTTTTCTTATCTGCATATGTTTTCTGTCTTTCTCTAGCCACACGTAACGCTTCTTTAGCCACATTAACTTTTTCAGAGGTGATTTCAATGATTTCGGGACCGGTTAGTTGCTTCTCACCGGGCTCCATCCAACAACTTGGAGTCCTACATCTTCTTCCATATAACATCTCAAATGGTGGCATTCCAATACTTGCATGGTGACTATTGTTGTAAGCAAACTCAATCATCCTCAAATGATCATCCCATGCTCCACCATACTCTAGTACACACGTTCTCAACATATCCTCTAAGTTTGAATAGTTCTCTCACTTTGCCCATTGGTTTGAGGGTGATAGGCGGTACTCAAATTTATTCTACTACCCAACTCCCGTTGAAGACCCTTCCAAAAGTTTGACACAAATCTCGAGTCTCGATCCGAAACAATAGATAAAGGAACTCCATGTTTCGCAACTACTTCATCAATGTATATTTTTGCCATCTTCGTTAAAGGCACATCTTGACGGGTAGCTAGAAAATGAGCACTCTTCGTCAATCTATCTACAATCACCCATATCATATCATTCCCTTTCGGCGTTTTAAGTAGCTTCGTTACAAAGTCCATGGTAATATGATCCCATTTCCACTCGGGAATGTCTAATTGATGCAACAAACCATACGGCTTTTGATGGTCCATTTTCACACGTGCACACGCCAAACACTTTGCTACAAAATGAGCTACTTCTCCTTTAATATCCGGCCACCAATAAATCGGCTTCAAATCTGCATACATTTTGGTGACACTGGGATGAACCGAATATCTACTTCTATGGGCTTCCTCAAGGATCAATTCTCGGTTACCACCAAGCAATGGCACCCAAATTCGACCCTTGTATGTTTTGAACCCACGGCTATTAGTCTCCATCACAAGACGTTTCTTCTTTCCAATGCTTTCTTTGTCAATGTTATCCTTCATTAATGCCCTCGCTTGTGCTTTTTTAATTCGATCAAGTAGCCCCGACCTGGCTTGAACTTGCATGCTCATCAACTTGCAAGAATAACTTTGCACCTTCCTACTTAGTGCGTCCGCCACTACATTGGCTTTACCCGGATGGTATTTGATTTCACAATCATAATCCTTAAGTAATTCCATCCACCTCCTTTGTCTCACGTTCATCTCCTTTTGATTAAAGACATACTGCAAACTTTTATGATCGGTAAACAAAGTGCATTTTGTACCATAAAGGTAATGTCTCCACAATTTCAATGCAAATACAACTGCTGCCAACTCAAGATCATGGGTAGGGTAATTCTTCTCATGTGGCTTTAACTGGCGTGAAGCATAGGCGATCACCTTGTCCCTCTGCATCAGGACACAACCCAAACCCGTAATAGATGCATCACTATACACAACCAAATCATCTGTACCTTCAGGCAAGGCAAGTATAGGAGCTTCACACAACTTCTTTTTCAATGTTTGAAATGCATTCTCCTGCTTATCGGTCCACTCAAACTTTACTCCTTTCTTCGTTAGTTCAGTCATAGGCTTGGCTATTCGGGAGAAATCCTGAATGAATCTTCTATAATATCCAGCCAAACCAAGAAAACTTTTAATCTCTGTAGGAGTCTTTGGCTGCTCCCACTTTGAAACAGCTTCAATCTTTGAAGGATCTACTTTAATACCTTATGATGAAATGACATGACCAAGAAACTGCACTTCTCGAAGCCAAAACTCGCATTTAGAAAACTTGGCATACAACTTCTTCTCCCTCAACACCTCCAAAACTGCTTTTAAGTGCTCACGGTGCTCATCTTCTGACTTAGAATAGATCAAAATATCGTCAATAAACACAATAACAAAATGATCTAGAAAGGGACGGCATACCCGATTCATTAAGTCCATAAACGCGGCTGGAGCATTAGTCAACCCAAATGGCATGACCAAGAACTCATAATGCCCATATCTAGTCCGGAAAGCGGTCTTTGCTACATCCTCCTTTTTAACCTTCAATTGATGATAACCGGACCGCAAATCTATCTTTGAAAAATATGAAGCACCATGTAGTTGATCAAAGAGATCGTCAATTCGTGGGAGAGGATATTTATTCTTAACCGTTCGCTTATTCAGCTCACGGTAGTCTATGCACATGCGCATAGATCCATCCTTTTTTTTAACAAAGAGAACCGGAGCTCCCCAAGGCGAGGAACTAGGTTGTATGAACCCTTTGTCAAGTAATTCCTGAAGTTGAGCCATTAACTCCTTCATTTTTGTAGGAGCTAATCGGTAAGGTGCTTTAGCAACAGGTGTAGCACCGGGAATAAGATCTATCTGAAAAGTAACTTCACGATCGGGAGGAATACCTGGAAGATCATCGGGAAACACATCGGGAAAATCGGATACTACATCAACACTAGCAATAGAAGGTTTCTCCTTTCTTGCATCAATAACATAGGCCAAGAAATGACTCTTATTTTCCTTATACATTTAATAGCCTTCATCATACTAATGATCTTTATCCCCCCTCTCTTCTTATCTCCATAAACCGTTACCACTTTACATCGGGTATAGGAATCCGAATAATCTTTTGGGAACACAAAATATTAGCTTCATTTCTAGACAACCAATCCATACCAATCACTACATCGAAACCGGCTAAGGTAGTAGGCAATAACTGGACTGGAAACAAACGACCTTCAATCTCAATATCACAATCATCATATCCTACACGTATATCACTAACCGTACCATTAGCAATCTCTACCTCTATCGAGCAATCTAAAGGGGTAGTGACTCTTTCTAGCTTAGGAGCAAATAACGTAGACACAAACGACCTATTTGCACCCGAATCAAATAAAACAGAGGCAGGTTTTGAAATAACAAGGAAAGTACCACTTACCACCTCGTCGTTGTTCTTAGCATCATCAACAGTCATCTGCAAGGCTCTCACTTTTGTTGCTGTTGTGGCTGTCCTCTTTCCGTCGTTCTTCATTTGTGGACAATCGGCAATAAGATGACCCGTTTCTTGACACTTGTAGCAACGAGTCTTGTCCCTACATTCTGTTGCAAGATGTCCCGACTTCCCACACTTATGATACCTTCTTGTCTTGTCGGAACATTGACCTTCATGAATTGTCTTGCAAAAAGCACACCAAGAACCATTCTTCTTTTTTATCTTTGTCACCACTTGAGCTAGAATTCCCACGGAACTTTTTATTATTATTGTTGTTGTTAGATGACCAATTTGACCTTCTTTTGAACCCTGCTTTCTTGTCATCAATTTTCTCCACAACTTTCTCGCTTTTAAAGTCATCATCCAACCTCTTTGACTCCTTAATAGCCGCCGACAAGGTCACATGCTGTCTACATAATCCACGATAACTAGCGGGAATGCCATCACAATAAGCCTCAATTTGGTTCTTCTGCCTTCGAACCAAGTGTCCAACAAACTTCAACTTCTCCATAAATGAATGTGCATATTCAGAAATTGCACCGGGTTTCGCAACCAACGATCTAAACTCCTTTTCAATCAGTCTTAACTCACGAGTTCCCACATACTCCTCTAGAAACTTCTCCTTAAATGTAACCCAAGGCATCACAGCAAGTACCTCAGGGGACATAGAAACTGTAGTAGCCCTCCACCAATTACGGGCATTCTTCTTCAACATCCTACTTGCACACAAAACCTTCATATCATCGGGACAATAGCATGAAGCAAATACTACTTCAATGTCCTCAATCCACTCCATAGCACCCACTGCATTTTGGGTACCATCAAACTCCTTGGCACCACATTTCTGAAAGCTCTCATATTTAAAGTTGCTAATGCGAGGTGCATTCACAACTCTAGGTCGACCACCATTCACCTCATTAACTCCTACTGCTGCAACAACATTCTCAGGAGCATGTTGTGACCTCTCCATTGATGGCTCAGCACTTTGGGAGGGATTAGAGTAATTCCCATCCGAATGCTCACCCCTTCGTTCACTCCCATTCCTTTCAACATCTCTTTCTGCCCTCATTTGTGCTAACTCTTCTTCATTTCTCATCAAAAGAGCTCGGATGGCTCTCAACTCTTCATGTAATTCTGCTTGATTGGGAACCTGTTCAATCACCGGGTTTGCCCTTTCAATTTCCGACCTTGTGGGCTGTGCACCCGGGAGCGGCCTTCGCGGAGGCCTTTGGTTAACTCCATCTCCAGCCCCATTCCCATTTGGCGGAGCACCACTAGCATTAGTTCCATCTAGCTGACTATTAGCACGAGTAATTGCCATCTTTCTACAAGGCAATGACGACGGTTAACAAGAGTTAAAAAAAAATAATGAGACTACATATGTTAAGGCTATGCTACATATAGCTACATTATCACACACAATAAACAAGCCTTAAATCACACTCTCACTCACTCCCCAACCCGTCTTAAAGCATTTCACTTCATTGGCTAGGCATCCTACTTAAGCCTAACCTACTTCTCATCGGTCTAAGTCCAAAATCCTACGGCATAGGTCGAATTTTGGTTCACTTAAACCATTTCTCTGATACCAACTTGTAACACCCGTCATTTAAAAACATGAGTTTTCAAAAACTTTCACCTAACGGTGTTAAATATGCAGAAGAAAACTTTAAAAGTTCAAAGCCGATAAAAACTGTTCGGTTTCTGCATTTATTGGTGTTACATGCAATACCATCAAATAGTTTAAAATGAAAACCCAACGGTTTCCCAACACAAAACAACCGTTCAACAATACTACATAAATTCGACATCAAGTACGAAATGTAAATAAATGTCTAAAGCGATAATCGTCTATGGGTAGCTAAGTTCTCCTGCATGTATCTACCCAACTCTCACTCTTCCTGCATCAACTAGTCCTTCAAGCTAAACCTGAGGGAACAACCATATTTAAGAAACAAGTGTTAGCTAACGAATTAGCTAAGTAAGATAACACTATGTTATTAAAACATTTGTCCAATTAAAACAATCTTCATTATTGACAAGTTTATTTAGGCACAACACACATCCCACGTTCACACATAACTGCATATTAACTTCATATCAATTAGGATGAATCCCCCTAAATGTGCCTATCCTTCATTTTATTCACACATTATCACACGTATCTTCGTTAACTGCATATAAGTGTAACATAAGTCACACCCGACTAGATGCTTCACCAAAAGGCGAGTCATACTTCGTCGTTAAGGAATGGCAAGCCAATCCAAGAGTAATCCGTATGTGGAGGTTGGTCAAACCCCTCGTATTACTCGCCCTGCATTATAATGACCATGTTGCAAGGAGCCACCCAAGCAACAACTACGTTAACGCACTCGTCCGGCTAAGACCAGTACGGGTTAAGCTTAACACTTTCCCTGCATTATATTTACGAGCTCGGTTTCACACATATGGTTTAGGTAACACACATTCCTAAACCGTCACACACATATAGTCTAGGTAACACACATTCCTAGATTCACACACTTTATCTTCATTACGTTTGGATCCTTAAACGTGCAAGTCACATGGCAACCTAATAAGTCTAGTGAGCTAGGTGTACAAGTCATGTAAGCATGCATATATCAAGCATCACCTTCATTTCTACATTTCATGCATAATGAGATACTTCGTAATACTACATAAACTGCATTGCAATACACTACATTAAGCAATACTTCATTTCACTACATTAGGGACTGCATTTCAGGTCTCATGGTCAACTTCATAACCCACAATACCTCCCGTGTAACCCGAAATACCCACATACATCATAAGTTACCGTTAAGGAAGTTGTAGGTAAGAAACCTTTGCTTGTTGAACCCTCAGTGTGACAAAAGTAGTGTATCTTACCTCGATACGGCTTATCAACAAGCTACAAGCACAATACAATGATGACTAGGTGCTTCCAAAAACCTAGAACAAGTTTAAGATCGGTCTATAAGCTACACAAAACAATTGCACTAGACCAGACACACCTGTGCGCCGCACGACCTATGTGCCGCACAAAACAATCCTATTTCAAACAGAAACTTTGCAATTTTCTGGAAAAACAGCCTGTGCGCCGCACAGAATTTCTGTGCGCCGCATATAACTATGTGCCGCACAAAACAATCCTATTTCAAACAGAAACTTTGCAATTTTCTGGAAAAACAGCCTGTGCGCCGCACAGAATTTCTGTGCGCCGCATAACGGGCTCCTCACATTCAAAAGTCACATTTGTGCGCCGCACAAAACATCTGTGCGCCGCACAACGCCCAGTTCGACTAAAAACTAACTTTTTAACCCTTTAATCGAATCCCATACGAATACCACTCATCAATTCGACCTGGGGACATAAAATTAACCTTTTTGACAACACGTTTACTGCCTTTAATCCATCAATTAATCCTTTTATCCTTTACATCATGAATCAATCATTCAAACACCCGAATAACATGAAATCGGTAAACGTTTAATCAAATAACCCAACCCACACCCCATGATCTGGGTTGAATACTAAAACAAGACTCTAGTAATCAGATCTCAGATGGTAATTACCTATATTACCTGTTTTTGATGATAAAGATTCAAGATCTAAGCAACACACGATCAAAACGGCACCAAAACGATTGGATTTTGGGAGAGAACTTGTTTGGGAGGGAGGGGATCGGCTGGGCAGCAAACACACACACACAAGGCAGAGTTTTGTGACAATTAGGGTTGTCTAATTGCCCTACTAACCCCTGGCCAGCCATCTATAATTACACACAAGGCCCTCCTACTTCTACTACTTAACTTCCAAAGCTTAAACTTCTATTTGGGAGTCTTGTCACACTTTCAAGCACTTAACTACATTACCACACGATACTACTTTATCTCGAGACTACGTTAATCACTTGACACTAACACACACAAGTGTCAAATCACACAATCACACATAACTACATATAAACATTAAATCTAATATAGACTTAACGACACCCCATATTGACTTAACGACATTAGTCAAATGTTAAATAAAAAGTTTGGGATGTTACATTTTTGGCATCTAAACTCATAGGTTGGGGAGTCGTTAACAAGCACCGAAGATCTTGATGCTGAAAGGATACTTGAGATCCATTGACACCATACCGGAGGAAAATTCATAGTTTTCTTATCTAACATACACATTAATGTAATACATAAAAAAAAATTTATATATAAAATACGATTCTTCAATCTTTTTAATTTTTGAAATACAAATATTAATTCACCATATTGCATATGCTGTTGGTCATATGTTTTTTGAAGGGATTATTACCTATTAATATAACTAACTATGACCAAATGTCTACGTTATGTAAATATCTTGTAAAATGTCTATGTTATGTAAATATCTTGTAAAATGTCTATGTCATGTAATGAACTTTCAAAACCCGATTATTCGACCTGACCAATCAAAAACTTACACGTGACAGCTTATATGGTTGCCACATATAACCGGGTACATCTAATAAACAGGATTTGAAAGTTCATTACATTACATAGACATTTTACGAGATATTTACATAACATATACATTTTATCATAGTTAGTTACATCCATATGTAATAATTTTTTTTTTTTGAAATAATGTGTAGTCGATGTCTGTCATATGATCTTGTTGTATTTTTAATCCTTCTTTCTTGCTATCTTTTCTTTTTACAGCTTGTAGAATGAACTATTCATATATTGTTTAGTGTAGGATTGGAATTTGGAATCCTCTAAAGTTAAAGTTGGATCAAATTTAAAGGATCTCAATCCTTTAGTGTAAGATTCAGTTTTCAGTCTTTTAGATATGACTAAATTGGTTGTTTGGTTATGTAAAGTATTGTAAACGTATTTCGTATTTTGGTAGTTGGGAAAAAAAAAATTCACTAATGGGACTTCTAGACTGGTATCAATTACAATTTGCGATGGCTAGGGTGAAGATATTGCCAATCCTATATTTCCAAAGGATTGGGTGGTTATGATAGTAGGTGGTTAAGTTGTATATAGATGCCAATGATTGCACACATCGAACACATGTCAACCCAAAACAGGTTGATTTACAAAAATATTATGATGATTGGGCACAAAAAGTGAGAAATGATATGTTGTTAGGTAAAGCAACATTAACCACTCGATCATCTATATATATATAGCCTTTGAAATCTGGTACTTATTTTAACCAACATTTAACAACTCCTTTATGGACTTTTTTTTCCCTTTACAAAATCATGTTAATTTCGTAACATTTATTATCACTATGAGTTGATACGTTTTACAGAATATTCACTGGAGTATGAATATAAAACACAAGATAGGAATTTTTTTGTTCTTTCAGTAAAAAATGATTATAACAATGTCTCACTTGGGTTAAATGAGTTTTCCGGTACCCAATTTCTCCCCAAGGGAACACTATCCCGACCGTCGGGTACCTCATAAGTGGTGAGAGCTTTGGGGAAAAGTGTCTCATTTTTGGTCACCATCTTGTCACCTTATTTTTCTCTGTCTTTTTTTAATTTCTTCATGTGTTCTTTCAAGTGGAGAGGGATATATGAATTGAAGGGGTTGCGAGACAATCCTTGTAAGTAGAGAGAGGTTGGGGAGAGATAAAAAAGGTGGGGAGAGATGAGAAAAGTAAGGAGGTAGTGGGAGAGTGGTGAAGCATTTTGTGGTATCTGAGTGACGGTGAACGACGACTGGTTTCGCCAATCATCGAGCTAAACTGTCAAACACACCGGTGCATAAAACTTATGTTATCATTTGATAGTAGTATGGGCATTATAGTATATACACATTCAGTAACATGAGTATTACAGTAAATTGAATTTTGAAAGTTTAAAAATTTATTACCTTATATTATATTCTTTTTTATGTGAATAACCTATATACTTTTAGTAATATTTTAACGATAAATGAGTGATTCTATGTGTGTGTTTAAACATTATTGATTAAATTTATTTTGTAAATTTGCGTTGGTAGCATCTAAATTAAAGTGCTATTCTAAACATATCACTTATTCCCTCTTTTACGTATAGTAGTAGTATATAGATAGATGATAGATGATTGTTTTGTTGATACGGGAGCTTATCTTGTTGAATTTAAGCATGATTCGATCCATTTAATAACGTACCGGTTGATCCTGAGGAACCTGTGAGGGCATTAAACATTGATGCCATTGATTCGGGTTCCCAAAATAAGATGATTGAATTAGGATGGAATGATGAATTCGGTTTTGATGAATTCAACAGAGGAAGGAGAACGAAATTAGATATGAGGGAGGCTGTGATTATGTGTGTTGATTAACCTAAAATTAGGTTAATTACTCTCTATTTATATAAGGAGAGTATTTTCACATTTAGTCCCTCTGGTGTTTAATTCGTGCCTCATTAGTCCTCTTAAGTCCAATCACCTAATGGGAAACCCTATAATACGTCTTTAAGAGTAAATACGTCCATCGAATATTTACTAGACATAGGATTTCAGTTATCGTCAATTATCATATCAGGAAGGATAGATGATCAGTGACGGTCACACTAACGTGGTTCCAACATTCTCCCACTTGACCAAGCGATCATTTATCTATGAGCATTTAATAAGTCCGGCCGGGATAATACTCATTTTTTTTTTAAACCGAAATCATAGCCAATAAGTACAGTCGTAGAGAAGAACATCAACTCAGGACCCCACTAGTCAAACTATGACTCAAATTTAAAACTAATAAGCAATGATCAATTGACTAAGACAAATTTTGTTATATAACGTCTTTACACTATTATGAGCTCAAAGTGTAACTAATAGACAAACAAAATCTGAATAAGGAGGAAAATTTTCATTAACATAATAATAATAATAATAATGACCAGTAAAAGTACAATATGCTATTAAATTAAGTCCTTAGTAAGCCCCATCTTCGACACGTGTCCTACGAAGACATTAGGAGGAAGACCTTTGGTCATTGGATCCGCTAGCATATCATTTGTACTTATGTACTCAATACAAAGAACATTTTCCTCAACTCGTTCGCGTACAAACAGATACTTTGTATCGAGATACAGACCAGCGCCAGTCGAACTGTTACTGTTCGAGAAAGTTACGGCAGCTGAGTTATCACAGTAAAGCTTCAATGGTCTAGAAATAGAGTTGACGATTTTGAGTCCACCGACCAGGTTCCTTATCAACATCCCATGACAAGTGGCATTGTAAACAGCAATATATTCAGCCATCATGGTGGACGTTGCAGTCAGTTTCTGCTTATGACTCCGCCAAGAGATAGGTCCGCCAGCTAACATAAAAATATACCCAGAAGTAGATTTCTTATCTTCCTTGCTTTTAGCAAAGTCGGAATCAGAGTAACCTACTACTTCTAGATTGTCACTTCTTCTATACGTTAGTTGTAGTCTTTGGTCCCTTGCAGATATCGTAGAACCTTTTTAGCCGCTTTCCAGTGTGCTAATCCTGGGTAGATAAGTAACGCCCAAGCATACCGGCGATATAAGCGATATCTGGTCGAGTACAGACCTGAGCGTACATAATGCTCCCAACTACAGACGAGTAAGGTATCATCCTCATTTGCTCCTTCTCAACTTCAGTGCTTGGACTTTGGAAAGTACCAAACACGTCTTCTTTAACTACTGGAGCTACAGTGGGTGCGCATGATTGCATTTTATAGCGTTCTAAGATGCGGTCAATGTAGGCCCTTTGAGAAAGACCCAGAACACCATTACGCCTATCCCGGTGTATTTCGATACCTATGACATAAGAGGCATCACCGAGATCTTCATGTCAAAATTCTGCGAAAACATTCGCTTCGACTCATGCAGCATATCCAAGTTGTTACTTGCAAGCAGAATGTCATCCACATACAAAACAAGGATTATAAAGTTACTCCCACTGATCTTGAGATAGGTGCATTGATCCACTTGATTCTTTAAGAAGTCTTGTTCTTTCATGACTTCATCAAACTTAAGGTACCATTGCCGTGAGGCTTGCTTCAACCCATATATGGACTTTTTCAACTTGCAGACCATGTGCTCTTTACCTTTAGGAATGAATCCTTCAGGTTGCCGCATGTATACGTCTTCATGCAAGTCTCCATTTAAGAAAGCAGTTTTGACATCCATCTGATGTAACTCAAGATCAAAGTGAGCTACAAGTGCCATAACAATCCTTAGGGAATCTTTACGAGAGACAGGAGAAAAGGTCTCTTGATAATCAATTCCAGCCTTTTGAGTATAGCCCTTCGCAACCAATCTGGCCTTATAGCGTTCGACGTTTCCTTTTGGGTCTAATTTGGTTTTGAAGACCCATTTACAACCGACAGTTGTGGATCCTTCAGGAAGTTCAACCAATTCCCAAACGTCATTATGCTGCATGGAATTTAGCTCCTCAATCATAGCCTCATTCCATTGAGTGGCCTGATCACTATTAATGGCTTCTCGATAAGAGGTGGGATCAACAAGCTTTCCAATGTCCTCAACTTCAGTCAGATAAGTTATGAAATCATCAAAATTAGTGGCCCTGCGTTCCCTTGATGATCTCCTGAGTTGATTTTGGGGTTGAGCAACGTGAGGCTCGGCAACATGAGGTGCTTCTTGGTTTTGAGGTTCTTCATGGTTTTGATTAGGAGGATTTGGATCAGTGACATCAGGAGCAGCATCGTGTACAAGAGGAATTATCGGAGGAGAATCGACGAGTGGTTCCCCCCTGCTTCTTGTACTTCATGCAAATCTGAAGTTAGGATTTGTTGTGCTCTCACTGATCTCTGAGTTCTCGAGAAACGTCGCATGCTGCGTGTCAACGATGGTAGTAGTATGGGAAGGACAGTAAAACCGATAACCTTTTGAGTTATCAGGATAACCGATAAAGGAACATGAAATCATTTTAGGATCCAGTTTCTTTAAGTTAGGGTTATAGACTTTTGCTTCGGCAGGGCAGCCCCATACTTTCATATATTTTAGACTCGGTTTCTTACCTGTCCAGATCTCATGAGGAGTTTTAGGGACAGATTTTGATGGAACCCTATTGAGTATATGAACGGCTGTTTTTAAGGCCTCAGTCCAAAGAAAGGTAGGTAGGTTAGTGTTGGCAAGCATACTTCTCACCATGTCCAATAAGGTTCGGTTTCTCCTTTCAGCAACACCATTTTGTTGAGGAGAACCAGGCATGGTGTATTGGTTAATAATGCCATGTTCCTTACAAAAATTATGGAAAGGACCAGGAGCTTGACCAATGTCAGTATGTCTACCATAATACTCACCTCCTCTATCTGATCTCACAACTTTTATTTTACGATAAGTTGGTTTTCAACCAAAGTTTTAAAATCAGCAAAAGTTTGTAAGGATTCAGATTTTTCTTTGATCAAATACAGGTGCATGTAACGAGAATAATCGTCAATGAATGTAATAAATGATGTATGTCCCGTGATGGATGCGGGATAGGGGCCACTTATGTCAGTATGAATTATTTCCAACAAATTGGAACTTCTTGTGGCTCCTTTCTTATTCCCTTTAGCCATCTTCCCTTTGAGGCACTGTATACATGTTTCAAAATCACTAAAATCAAGAGAGGTAAGATTCCATCCTTTACGAGTCGTTTCATGCGATTTCGTGAGATGTGGCCAAGACGTTTATGCCACAACATGGAGGATTCTCTCGTTTAGGTGATTTTGTCTTTGTTTTAGTTATATCATCAACATTAAGAGATAACAAAGAATGTGAGAAATTATGATCTAGTTCTAACTTATACAGCAATCCATCCAAAAAACCACGACCAAGCAATTCATTATTACGAGTTATGGCAATCTTGCCGAAACCATGAATCGTTACATAACCTTCAAGGTCTAGTCTAGAAATAGATACAAGGTTCCGAGTAATTCTCGGTACAAATAAGGTATCTATTAGTCTAATGCCTTTTCCGGTGCTCATATGTAAGACATAAGTTCCAATGGCTTCGACATTTAAGAGATCACCACTTCCAACTCTAAGCTTTCTTTGCCCTTTGGTAGCTTCTGGATTGTAAGGAACCCCTGTAATGAGTTGGTTACATGAACCATAGAACCAGAGTCACCCCACCATGTATTAACAGGTACATCAGTAGTAAAGGAATCAAATATTACATAAAGTACGTTACCTTTCTTAGCTAGCCACTCCTTGAACTTAGGGCAATCCTTCTGACGGTGTCCTTTGTCACGACAGAAGTTGCATTTAAGTTTGCCAGTCGAGGAATTAGAGCCAGAGGCAACTGCACCATGATTAGTCTTTTGGACTTTGTTCGCAGTTTGTTTACCGTTGTTTCCCTTCCTCTTCTTGGAGTTAGCGGTGGTGGTCAGGTGAACAGCTTCAGGTTGAGCCAGCTTAAGACGCTCCTCCTCATTAACACAGTGCCCAATAAGTTCACTCATTGACCATTTATCCTTCAAAGCATTGTAGTTAACCTTGAAGGTGTCAAAACGAGCAGGCAGGGAGGTCATGATGAAGTGCACCAGAAAGTTATCGGAGACTTCCATCTCTAGAGTCTTAAGCTTATTGGCCATGTCCGTCATCTTCATAATATGCTCACGGACACCGCTAGTTCCTTCATACTTCAATGTAAGCATCTGCAACATCAAGCCACTTGCATGCGCTTTAGACGATCCCTTGAAGTGGTCCTCAACAGATTTGAGGTAATCCTTGACTTTTTCAGAGTCAGGGATGGCTCCTCTAATAGTCATATCAATGGAATTCTTGACTAACATTAGCGACAGGCGATTCGACTTCTCCCACTTTTCAAAGTTCGCCTTCTGATCAGCAGTGGATTCAGCAGTAAGGGCAGCGGGTTCATCATGACGAATAGCGCAGTCAAGGTCATACATTCCCAAAGTCAGATCTAAGTGACTTTTCCATGAAGCATAGTTCGTACCATTGAGCGTCATAAGGCCAAGGTTAGGAACTACTGTGGAAATAAGAAGGATGTACATTTAGGGCATAAGCGATAGAAGATTATTATAGTAATGCCTAAAATAAGTAGGCCCAATAGTAATAGTGACATTATCAGCCGTGTTATGCAGACAAGGTAATCTCTCCTAAAGTAATGCCTAAAATAAGTAGGCCCAATAGTAATAGAGACATTATCAGCTGTGTTATGCAGACAAGGTAATCTCTCCTAAAGTAATGCCTAAAATAAGTAGGCTCAATAGTAATAGAGAGATGATAAGTTATATAAGGCAGCCTAAGTAATCTCTTCTAAAGTAATGCCTAAAATAAGTAGGCCCAATAGTAATAGAGAGATGATAAGTTATATAAGGCAGCCTAAGTAATCTCTTCTAAAGTAATGCCTAAAATAAGTAGGCTCAATAGTAATAGAGAGATGATAAGTTATCTAAGGCAGCCTAAGTAATGTCTCTAGAGTAATGGAACTAAAGTAATGACTAAAATAAGTAGGCCTATTAGTACTGTTCCTTAGAGTAATAAGACTATGACCATTATAGTAATGAAGCTAGTGATAAGTAAGCCTATTGTAAACACCAAAACAATAAGCTAAAGTAAGGCTCTACTTAGATGTTACATCACCTTTGGGCAGAAGTAACTAAGATCTAAGCAAACATGAGCATTAGGTCATGCAATACAACGCTTATCTTTTGACCTTTGGGCACAAAATTAAGAATCGTGTATTTTAGGCATGAAAAGAATCCCTTTGCTACACAAAACATATTAAATCACCTTTGGGCAGAATTAATATACTAAGTGTTAATTATGCAAAAGAGAAAAGAGCGCAACATGAGAATCACATTTGACCTTTGGGCGCAAAATGTTGAGACCATGTATATTTAGTGCGAAGCCCCGGGGTACGGGGGTCTGGGGGCAGCGCCCCTGGAAAGCGGGGTCCAAGGGGCGGCAGCCCCTGGCGGGGTCCAAGGGGCAGAGCCCCTGGCTGGTTCGTAAGTTATAGTATCTTCGTAAGTTAAAATTTAAGTTCGTAAGTTATAGTATCTTCGTAAGTTAAAATTTAAGTTCGTAAGTTATAGTATCTTCGTAAGTTAAAATTTAAGTTCGTACGAAGATACTTTACGAAAATAACTGAACGAAGATAGCTGTACGAAAATAGTTGTACGAAGATAGGCTTAAGTTCGTGAAACAGTAAGTGCGAAGATGAGCAGAAGTTTCGTACACAGTTAAGCCTTACGAACTTAGAAATTCCTTACGAACTTAGAGTTCAAACGAATTTAGAGTTCAAACGAATTTAGAGTTCAAACGAACTTTAAGTTCGTAAGAAGCATACGAACTTAAGCTTCTGCATTTTTTAGTTCGCGATTTAGGGTACGAAAACGGATCAAATCAATGGGGAATCGATTTAACCACGCTCTGATACCACTTGTTGAATTTAACATGATTCAATTCATTTAATAACGTACCGGTTGATCCTGAGGAACCTGTGAGGGCATTAAACATTGATGCCATTGATTCGGGTTCCCAAAATAAGATGATTGAATTAGGATGGAATGATGAATTCGGTTTTGATGAATTCAACAGAGGAAGGAGAACGAAATTAGATATGAGGGAGGCTGTGATTATGTGTGTTGATACCTCTAAAATTAGGTTAATTACTCTCTATTTATATAAGGAGCGTATTTTCACATTTAGTCCCTCTGGTGTTTAATTCGTGCCTCATTAGTCCTCTTAAGTCCAATCACCTAATGGGAAACCCTATAATACGTCTTTAAGAGTAAATACGTCCATCGAATATTTACTAGATATAGGGATTTCAGTTATCGTCAATTATCATATCAGGAAGGATAGATGATCAGTGACGGTCACACTAACGTGGTTCCAACATATATGACTTGATGTTACTCTTCAAATATATATAATGTTCTTTCACACAAGTAATAGAAATTTAGAATAAATGAATAATATGTGGCTGTTACAAAGTATGATATAAGATTTAGTTATAACTAATTAACGTATAGTCGTATATATATCAAAAACCAAATTGAACATTTAAAAGGTGAAAATGAAAGTGCGTGTCCGATCACTGGTCGACCTCCTTGACTTGTTTGGACACTCATGCAGAAAACATATTGTTTTGTTTTGCTGTGATACGCATCATATATCAAGCCATCAAATAAATTGCCTAACTTGTTTGCTTTACAACCACAAAAATATTTATTTTTACAGCTATATATTATACTCGTATAAAATAGAGCGGGTTGTTCCAATTTTTTTAATTGGTTGACCAGTTGATATTGATCGTCAACAGTTTAATCTCATAATCTTTAATAAAAATCAAATAGCTAGGTGATTAAAAAAACACCCACCATTGGTGAATAATTTTGAGCTTTGATCACAATGATGACAACATAAAACTCCGTTATCACTTACGGAGTATGATTTAAACATAACAAAAGTCAACTTTTCTTTGATCAGATTTTATGATATATGTTTGACATGATAACACTTAGTTTGTCCTCAATTGAAACCAATTGCGATTTATAATATCTATATTTTCGTACCTTATTTTTTCTTTCCATTGTTGTATTATATATCCACTTGAAAAATAAAAATGTTGTACTATATTGCTCACATAAGCTATTACTTATTACTAAAAAAAAAACGTTATCAACTCTATCTTTAACAAATATTGAGATTCGCTCAAGTTAAAGCCATCATGCTATGCTACATAACCTTGGGAAGAGTTTGGAGTTCTCCTGGTGACTTATAGGTCTCATGTTCGAATTCTCATTTAACCAATTTTGAAATATAGGTAGTCCTTCTATGATGTCTTGGCTTGGGTATACTCATATTCAAGTCTGAAGGGGCATTGTTTAATTACTCTTATTAATCGTCGTGCTTTCGGGCGGATTAGTAAGGGGTTTTCCCCCCATTGGGTATTTGAAATAGATATTTCTACATCGATGGAGCTTTCTAACGTGGATCCGGTTAAGACAACATATGTTAGACCTCTCGCTGTCGAATCGCGACACGAAGTTTCAAGCGAAATTCACCTTTCAAAAAAAAAAAAAAAACATAACCTTGGGAAGAGTTTGGAGTTCTCCTGGTGACTTATAGGTCTCATGTTCGAATTCTCATTTAACCAATTTTGAAATATAGGTAGTCCTTCTATGATGTCTTGGCTTGGGTATACTCATATTCAAGTCTGAAGGGGCATTGTTTAATTACCTTATTAATCGTCGTGCTTTCGGGCGGATTAGTAAGGGGTTTTCCCCCCATTGGGTATTTGAAATAGATATTTCTACATCGATGGAGCTTTCTAACGTGGATCCGGTTAAGACAACATATGTTAGACCTCTCGCTGTCGAATCGCGACACGAAGTTTCAAGCGAAATTCACCTTTCAAAAAAAAGAAAAAAAAACATAACCTTGGGAAGAGTTTGTTTTACACGTTTAGTAGAAATGGACCTCTTAGTCCGACCCGGTTGTTGGCCTAGCCGTAGCCCAGTTTGGCCCGGTCGGTAAATTCCTCCAAAATCACGATATAAGCCCGATTTTATTTTATTTATTACGAATAGCTTCCGTGCAAATTATTAGAAATTAATATCATATACTCAAAACTTACTGTGAACTTTGAATTTCATCTTCGACGAATGTAGTTTATTCATATGTAAATGTACATTTTCTTTTTTTGTTGATTTAGTTCTAAATTAACAGGGAATTAAGTCAATTAACTAGCTAGCCATTATAATCTTCTACTGCCTAGCTAATAGTACTTCATTATGCTTATTTATACCTGGACTTGCTATGAACTATCAATCCAGTGACAATCAAAATAATTGCCTATTATAATAATCCTACTACTTAATTGATGTGATAGCTAATAGACTACATGAGGGCCGAAATTCACAGGAAAGTTTCTCACAGACGTTTCATGGTCATGGGAAACTCATGAGAAAGTTTTTTGGGGCCGTGGGAAAATACGTGAAAAACATTTTCCACACCCTATGAAAGAAAACCATGAGAAATCTATGTGAAATGACGTTCTCTCACACGGATTTTGCTGTGAGAATGCGTCAGTTATGTAGTGCAATAATATATGTACCCAAATTTCAAATGCAACGAAACTAATTCAAATACACATCAGATCAAAAGTTCAACATCTACAGAAGTAAAAATATTATTGAGTAGTAATTAAGTATTAATTTGATGCTTCATTTTTAAGTTTATCTTTGCATTTAAAAGTTCAATCGCTAGATTTTAGTTTCTTTTCAATCACTTGTAAGTCGAGTTCTGTAACCCGGCTGCCGTTGACCGGCAAGTACTATATACTCTGATTTTTGGGTTTCAAATTTCGAAAAAAACTTGTTCAATTATTGGTTTAATTAGACCCAAAGTTGGTCATCTATTCCCGGGGTTTGCGTTTGGACCCACGCGAGAAAACATTTTTTGTTGCTAATTCCACAAGAAAAGGCAAGAGATATTGTATGTGGTCTATATATATATGCCAGTTTTTATCTAATTTTCTTTGAATTTTAGGTGGTAAACAGGAAATAGAATCCAGATCTCAACTAGTAATTACCAGAAAAAGACTTATTATTATGAATTATTACATAAAACTATTACAACCCAATCGAATGATTTAATAGAAACAACAATCTAATCATTCAAAGATGATTAGATCAACAGAATAATTGAAGATTGTATATCAATATGATATACAAACTATACAGATATTATAGATCGAATATATGAGAGAAAGAAACTGATATTTTGTATGTAAAATATAATGAGTCGTTAACCCTAAATCTCTCATCGTCTTCTTTATATATGAATCCATAAATGCAGCTTTTACCCTCATCTCTTGACAGTTGACAGAATGTACCCTGAACTTCCATCTTTCCAAATACACTGAATAAGCCCTCCAGCTTTGTAACTTGTCATAACCTGCACAAATACTAATCATGCAATAAGTTTGTGTTTAAGTATAAATTTGATAATTTAACATCCCCCCTCAAATTTATCCTTAAACATATCAATCAACCCTAATTTTTCACATAAAAAATTATGTTGATTTATGCCTAAACTTTTTGTAAAGATATCAGCCACATTTAATTCAGACTGTATCTTAATTGTTTTCAAAAAACCTGCAGAAATTTGTTCTCTAACAAAATGCAAATCAATCTCAAAATGCTTGGTTTTTTCATGAAACACTGGGTTTGCTGCTATTTGTATAGCTGCCTTACTATCACAGTGCACATCAATAGGAATAGAACAAGTAATACCAAAATCAAGCAATAAATGTTTAAGCCATATAATCTCACAAGTTACTGCTGCCAAAGCCCTATATTCAGCTTCTGCTGAGGACTTGGCAACAGTAGATTGTTTTTTGCTTTTCCAAGACACAAGAGTATTACCAAAGTAAACTGAAAAACCTGTAATAGACTTTCTTGTGGTAACACACCTTGCCCAGTCTGAATCAACAAATGCAGTAAGTATATTGTTATTACCTTTCTGTATGTGAAGACCCTTACCAGGAGCCTTCTTTAGATATCTAAGAATCCTTAAACCAAGATCAAAATGTTCTTGTGAAGGTGAATGCATGAACTGAGAAAGAACCTGAACAGAATAGCTAATATCTGGTCTTGTTAGAGTTAGATAAATCAATTTTCCAATTAACTTTTGATACACAGTGATATTGTCAAGCAATTTAGTTTTACTATCTTTAGTGAATGGTTTCACAGTTTTGTTTATTTCAAGAGGTGTATGCATTGGTTTACAACCAAGCATACCAAAATCATTTAAAAGTTCCAAACAATACTTTCTTTGAGAAAGACACAAACCACTGTTATTTTCTAAAACTTCAATGCCCAAAAAATATTTCAATTTACCAAGATCCTTAATTTTAAATTTAGAACTCAAAAAAGATTTCACTTGTTAATTTCATCTACACAATTTCCAGTGATAACTATATCATCCACATAGACTAAAAGAGCAACAAATTTCTCATCAATATTTCTAGTAAACAAAGAGTAATCAGATTTACTCTGCTTAAAACCACACTCAAGTAAAGCACTAGACAATTTAGAGTTCCACTGTCTAGGTGCTTGCTTAAGACCATATAAAGACTTATTCAATTTACACACCAAAGTATTATTTCCATTTGAATATCCTTGAGGAATATCCATATAAACATCTTCACACAAATCACCATATAAGAAAGCATTGTTTACATCCAACTGATATAATGGCCAATTGTTATTCACTGCAACAGTTAGTAAACATCTAACAGTCACCATTTTTACCACAGGTGAAAAAGTCTCATCAAAATCTATACCTGCCCTTTGATTAAACCCTTTGGCAACCAATCTTGCCTTATATCTTTCTATTTCCCCATTTGCCTTATACTTAATCTTAAAAATCCATTTACACCCTATTGGTTCTCTATCATGAGGTAAATTAGTTAAAGTCCAAGTATTATTTCTATTTAAAGCTTCCATCTCTTCATTCATTGCATTTACCCAGTTTACATCTTTAACAGCTTCAAAAAAAGTTTTAGGTTCAATGCTTTTTTTAAATTAGTAACAAAACAGTGAAGATCAGGTTTGAGATGAGCATAACTAACAACTTTATTAAGAGGATATTTAACCTTCCCTTCTAATTGATAATCATGAAGTCTTTTTGAAAGAGTAGTATGTCTAGTAGACCTTCTTAAATCAGTATCAGAAGTGCCCTCAGAATTGATATTATCATTAATATTTCTATCAAAAGTTGCAGCTTCCTCTGGTCTGGTAGCCACATTTGGACTGCCACTAGAAGAAGTATCAGTGGTAGAATCAGTTGGGCTGCCAGTACCAGAAGAGTTACCTTCATTTGCACAGAATGAGGAGGAGTATTCCCCCCATGAACAGAACCAGGTGGAGTATTCACCATTATAACAAATTGTCACAAATCACACAAAGAAGATAAGAATAAAAATAGCAATTACAGAAACAAAAAAAACAGAAACAATATATTTTAAAAAAAAATACCAGAATCACAAAGAAACAATCAAGTAATTACTAGGCTCCCCCTTCCTTAGAAGAGGACCACATACATCAAGATAAACTTGATTGCGTAAGCCAAGTAATTATCACACAATCAAATAACAAATAATCACACCAACACAATTAATAGGAAGAAAATAAGAGTAGAGAGAAGAATACAATACAGTGCTATCGGATGAATAAGAAACCCTAATTTACTCTGGATTCACTTAGTCCAGAGATAAATCAAGAAACCCTAATTTACTCTGGATTCACTTAGTCCAGAGATAAATCAGAAGCGAAATAAGAAACCCTAATTTTTAGGGCAAATCACCAGAAATTGCAGCGGAAGAACAACGATTAGGGTTACCAGTAAAAACCCTAAGAATAGTCGAACGAAGATTCCAGAAATCAAAATCTAGGGTTCCAAAACGGAAAACGCCCTAGATCTGAGTGAAATACGAAGAGAAATCAGATCAACAACAATCGGTTGTTGAACCTGGCTCTGATACCATGAAGAATTCCAGATCTCAACTAACAGTTACCAGAAGAATTATTATTATGAATTATTACATAAAACTATTACAACCCAATCGAATGATTTAAAGAAACAACAATCTAATCATTCAAAGATGATTAGATCAACAGAATAATTGAAGATTGTATATCAATATGATATACAAACTTATACAGATATTATAGATCGAATATATGAGAGAAAGAAAACTGATATCTTTTGTGTAAAATATAATGAGTCGTTGACCCTAAATCTCTCATCGTCTTCTTTATATACGAATCCATAAATGCAGCTTTTACCCTCATCTCTTGACAATTGACAGAATGTACCCTGAACTTCCATCTTTCCAAATACACTGAATAAGCCCTCCATCTTTGTAACTTGTCATAAGCTGCACAAAACACTAATCATGCAATAAGTTTTTAAGTATAAATTTGATAATTTAACAAATAGAAGGTGTAATAGTACGTAGTTCGGAAGAAGTTGATATTATAGCAATCCTAATTCGATGCATGTTACGCCATCGATCTCTACTGTATATGTACCAAATTATCAATATAATTTATTGGAACAAACTAATTTATATTTTCAAGTTTAATAAAAGCAAAAAAATAAAAAATAAAAAGTTCATATATGAATTCCGAGTCAACATTTGATGCAATACTTTAAACTTTAAAGGCAGCAAAAAATAAAATTTTACAAAGATGCTTGTTAAATTTTGTTACATATATTGAAGATTTGCATAGAAGTCGGAAATCAATACGTGAAAGTTAAATGAATAAAAACTTTTGTTACATATATCGGGTGAAAGAATTTAACTACTTGTTAACGAGTGTTTTGGAAAGTGAACTTAATCTTTCCTAAATAATCAAATATTATACTCGTATTTATTGATCGTTAGTTCCTATTTTTATATGGGTTTTGCTAAGCGAAGCCCCAAGGGCTTTTGTTAAGCTGCATTAAATAGTTGTACATTTACCATAAAATTCAGGGGTTGAACTTTTGATATGAAAATATACAACTTTTTTATGCATGTTAAATGAAGCCCTAAGGGCTTTATTTAACATTTTCCTTTTTATATTTTAAAAATGATTGAGTTCATTAAATGTATATTAACCAATGATTCCGGATACTCTTTAGCAATCCTAAAAGTCTAAAACAGATGGAATTGATTATATAAAAACAAAAATTTATATTTATCTTTTTGACATTTTCTTTTATAGTTGCATGGGAAGCTTTTAGTTTTGAGCTTTTAATTAGTTTTTTACATCATAAATATAAATTGTAGTTTTGAGGTATTTTGTCAAAGCAACTTTTGAGGGAGTTAAACACAGTGAACCTTTCTAAATTAATATTCGATAAATTAATACCTCGATAAATTTAATAATTTGTTAAGTCCCAACTTAAAGGAAGCAATGTAAACTAACACTCGATAAATTAATAACTCGCTAAATTAATAAAATATTTTTGTCCCAACACTATTAATTTATAGAGGTTTCACTGCATATTGTTTTCTTTTACTCTTCGTTTTTCATTTTGAAGATCATATGTTTCACTTATGTTGTATACGCGTAATTCATATACAAATCTCAAAATCATATATATATATATCAGAAAAAAGTTTCCACTTATGCATGGAGTACCTAAGCATGTTAAAATTTATAAAGGAATCAATAGCACGTACTCGATCTTAAATAAATACAATCTAATTAATTTACCATTATTAATGAATCATGTGTGCATACAGTATTAATTCATACTACACATCTCGACAGATTCATAGCTACTATATATGAAATGTTTTAATTAAAATTGAATATTCGTCGTAACTTTTGATTTAAATAGTTAGCATTTACTTTTTCTTTTACTAAAAGGTAACAGGTTTAATAGGGAGTCATATATAATTGCACATGAGCACATATTAGTGTACCCACATTGACTTGGCTTTGCCATTTATAAAAAGAAACACAAATATGAAATAAATAAAGAACGAACAAAGAAATTGAAATGACCATCAACTTTTCAAAATGAATAAAAAATTGGCCATCATTTTCGTACATGAATTGTATTCTATTATTAGGGTAGAGACTTTGGATCCATTGAGAAAGTAGCATATTAAAAAAAGACACCTCGCGAAAAAAAGGTTCTTCCTTGTGGATTCATATTTTAATCCTATGGATTAGGATACAATTGATAATATAATAACTTTTCCAATGTAAAAAAACAAAGAAAATACAAAATCGCACGATGAAAAGCTCATTAAATTTATAGGATTTATTTTTAAGAAATGAGTAATTATTTAGAATTTTCTTAATATAAATATGTCAAGACTCAATAGAAAATCCACGTATATATATTAAAAAAGGTGACACTGCAACTGAATACCCATATTCGTATTCAATTGTCACGTCATCTTTTTGATACACATGGATTGCCATATGATTAATGAAAGTTTGCGACTACATATATGCAACTTTAACTGAAAAGATAATATAAAAATACGTCATTTTTCTTTAAAAAAACTTGAATGAATTATACCACTTTTTATGTGAATGAAACAAATTTTGCTCTTTAAATGACAAAAATTTAATTAACCATTGTTTTTTAATTAGCAGCAACTCCTTATTTATTATGATAATAATATACATAAAAATTTATATGGTTGTTGAAAATATATGAAACCAAGTGGAATTGCTTTAATGTTTTGAGTTTTTGTTAAAGGTCTCTCAATGGTATCTGACATTTTCGACCTTCACGTAATTATAACTAGTTGTATTGTCAGTCGATCTGTCACTCTGTTAACCCTTTTTAATTACTAATGAAAATTTTCCGTTGGCAATCAGAAAAGATAGTTAGTGTTAAGCTTATAATTAACCAAAGCTGAAATTTAGAATTTTGTGAAAGTGCATGAATATTACGGATTACCCAAAAGTACATTATTATTTTCGGATGGATCAATATCTAAAATAAGGATTTGAAGTTTGTGGAATTATTTTTTACTTATATAAAGTAACAGGCCATTGACTTAAGCTCCCCTGTCACTTCCTTTGGAATAGAACAAAACAGTTGATTTTTTAGACACACCCACAAGTCATATATCTTCGCTTCTTAAGCACATAAATCCACACTTCACAACTATCGATCTCTACCCGCGCCTCTTTTCTTCTTCTTCAATTCCTTCCAAATTTATAAATACTGGATCAAAAACGTACGAAAAGATACATTGAAAGATGGGAAGAGCTCCATGTTGTGACAAGGCAAATGTGAAAAAAGGGCCATGGTCACCTGAAGAAGATAAAAAGCTTAAAGAATACATACAAACCAATGGCACTGGTGGTAACTGGATTGCCCTTCCTCAAAAAGCAGGTATTCATAATATATTTCACTATAGTGAAATAAAACAGGCATTCAGAAACTGAAAAATAGAGACTGATTTTCCTGTTTTATATGGGTTGGTACTTTCTACGACTAAGCTGTAGTAACTGACTGACCAACAACGATTGTTTTTTAAGTCTCTGAAGGCCTGTTTTTTTGTAATTTTAATTTACCTCATGATCACTTGTGTAACCATATATAAGATGTCATTTTTTTTGTACTACACATGAGTGTTTGATAATTTCAAAACTGATTTAATTTAACAGGACTGAAGAGATGTGGAAAGAGTTGTAGGTTGAGATGGTTGAACTATTTGAGACCTAATATTAAACATGGTGAATTTTCTGATGATGAAGATAAAGTTATTTGTACTCTCTTTGCTAGCATTGGTAGCAGGTAATTAATTATTCATCCCTCTCTTTCTTAATTTCTCTATTTTAGTAATTTGAAACATTTAAGGGCCGGTCTATACGTTTAGTTGTAGAAAACCGAGAGTATATGATAACGGAACAAATTTTTTTATGAAAAAATTTAAAAAGTTCTCTGTAACTAAACGCACCCCAAATGTTTTGTTTTGTGGGTGGTTTCATGATATGTGTGATGCTAACAAGCTAAATATGTAATGTGTGCAGGTGGTCAATAATGGCAGCACAATTACCAGGAAGAACAGATAATGATATCAAGAACTACTGGAACACAAAGCTAAAAAAGAAGATGATGAGTAGCTTAATCTCCATGCCTCATGAATTCAGAAAACCTTTTCATCATAATCATCATCTTCAATCTTTCAATTCTTCTAATTCAACAAACTATAGTTACCCCCCATCAGTACCAAGTTTTCACAATAATGGTCCATCATCACCACCTTCATCTTATAATTTGTATAGTACAAATAATACTTCTAGCTGCTATCATGATCATCAAAACCTATCTATCCCATCAAGTCCTACAACAACAACAACTGTTCCTGCTATTTCTGATCATAATCATTATCATGTTCAACAATCACAGGATCATGGCTATAATGGTAATTTGGGTCCCATGGAAAGTTACCATAGTGTGAAAGACAGTTCTAGCCTTGTCATGTTTGGAGGTGATCATCAGCAAGCTAGTTGCAGTTCTAATTCTGATGATGGAAGTTGTCATTATGATCAGTATACTACTAATAATATTGGTGGTCAAATGTATGACCAAAACAATAGTATGGGAAATCTTCAGAGTGATTTTGGTGCAAGTTATGATCAGAAAGGAAAAGGTTATAATAATTATGTGGATTCTTCTTCAATGGACTCTAGTCTTGAAGAGATTAAGCAGCTCATCAGTACAAATCTTTGCAGTAGTAGTAACCTTATTGACAACAACAACAACCATCTCAACTTTTTTGTTGATGAAACCAAAGAAGTAGAAAAGCTTATGTACTACTAGCTAGCTATATATATGGATGCTCAACATATATACATGGTCATCCATCAAGATCATCATCATCATCATATATTACTTATCCCTTTCTTCTAGTACTACTAGCTAGCTATCTAGAGAAGATTGGTTTTGTGAAAATCATATATTTTAGTTCTTTCTTTTTCTAATATTATTCTTAGAATGTAGATAGATGGTAAAAAAAAAACTGTTCCTTTTGGCAATTAATCCATTTTTTCTATATAGTTTCAATTGTTAAGACCATATATAAAGCTAGCCTGCATATTTTTTAACTTGTGATTCAATTCAATTAACAAAATGTCATGTATCTATACTTTTCATATATATACACCTGCTTTGTCTATTTGCTCTAAAATGCCAAGTCCAAAAAACTTTCTGAATTTGAGGTATCTTTTGGTTGAGCTGATGTGTATATAGATCCTAATTTCAGTGTTCTTAAGAAAGTGCAAGTGTCTTAAAGATAATAACATTACTGGCATCCAATAACGACATTTAATCGACATAATTAACAAACAACTAACTTGATTTAGTTGACGTTGAGCCGATGCTATTTGATACTAGCTTACAGCAGACACGCATATATAACTTGGTTTAATTAGTTGACACGGATTGCACTTAATTAGTTCATCTTGTCTATAAAAAACTACGTACAATGGAAAAATAAGTTAATTATCACGCGTTTTAGTGGTAATTAAGTAGATATTTAACTAGATATATACATATCATATATGTTCATATTAAAAGAACATGTATATTTGTTTAATATTACTTATACATGTGAACTAGCCAATTCAACCTTTATCACTGACTATGATACCCACAAAAGAACAAAAAACTTGACTAGAAAAATGAAATACTTTTTTAGAAAAAGCCAACTTGGGGAACAAAGATTTAGAAAATTGACATAAAGAAAGCCATAATAGAAGCTAGAGATGGAGTCTAAAAACTGCAAGATCATTGTTTGATTAGAATATAGGAAAAATAAAGATACACAAATCATGGGTATATGTGTTCCCAGCGATAAATATGTAACATCTCAAAATCATACATATTAATTAAAACAAAATCATTTTTTAAAGATAAATGCATTGACCTTCTAAAGATATTTGTCTGCTTCAGGGACATAAACAATGGGTTAGTGACAGCTAATTAAAGTACATTCTAGAGATTTAATCAAAATGTATTGTAGCTTTAATTTCTTCCTGGAAGAAAAAATGCCTTTTAGGAAATTAATTGTCTATCCTTGTTGAGTGTAAAATTAAAATGTCAAAAGGGGTTGCACCTAATTAATGAGGGCTTGTGTGGTATATATGTGTTTGTGTTAGACTCATGTGTCAAGATCTTGTTTGTGGAAACAGGAAAAGTGTTGTTCATTTTCAAATTCATATGCTTGTCTGCAAGAATCCTGATGATGCTCATATATATGTTGCACATTTGGTCCGGCCTACTTATCTATGCTCCTTTATAATAATTATCAATCCCCCTATTTTTAAAAAGTGTTAGAAAATGGTTAGATGCAAAAGTACTAAATTACCCTTAATAAACACCTCTATGGAAAGGGTTATTAGAGATTACCAAATTTACCCTTAATGAATTAATTTACACTTTAGAACTTATCTTGCTAATTTACACTCTAAGTCCTTATCTTTTAAAATATTTCCACTATCACCATTACATCAACTTACACGGTTACACCACTCGACACCAATTGTCGATGTCATCACCACCCGTCACCGACACCACTAAACCGCCGTCACCGCCGTCATATTGCGCGGGTACTATGCTAGTTAATCCCTATAATGTTTCCTAATTAATTTAACCCGGCCCACCATGATTGTTATATGGAATCCTTGGATCATGTGCACTATTGTTTCTCGCCACGCGTACCCCGACCATGAAATAAAGGGTAACCGGACCAGAAACTTTCCGCGGCGATGTCGCCGCGGAAAGTCGGAAAAGACAAAAGTTTCCGCGGCGATATCGCCGCGGAAAGTGCGGGCCCCCATGTCATTAATGGCTAATCTGACAGAATTTTAGCGGGCCCCCCTCATTAGCGGCGAGGTCGCCGGGGAAAGTCCGGTCCGGTTACCCTTTTTTAGGTCGTACTACATGGCGCCTTGTTTCTCAGCTAGTTTTGTGAAAGTTGGCATAAAAAGTTAAAAGTAATGATACACATAACACATCTATATATATCGCTATATAGGACTAGAAATAGGTTTGATCCATACAATGTATGATACTTGAATTTTATATTTATGTTTTTTCTTTATATTCAAATTGATCTTGTCATATATTTTGCTTTTTTTAGTTAGCTATACTTTTAGCTACAATTGTTACACATATATTTAACATGTTTTTAACATGTTAGACCATATTTTATACAACTTGGGCTTAAGTGCTTAACATCTTCAATTGTCTGATCACTACTAGTAATGTCATCAGGGGTACAAATTAGAGGGGCTGTCTTTCAAGTTATCTCCACCCGATTCAACTCAAAGTAATCGAGTTTGAGTTTGAGAAGAAAAAAAGGGTGCTCAAAACATGTGACAAGCTTAGTCAGAGTTCAAACTTGCAAGGACTTCCTTGAATAGTTGAATGTGTATCCATTTTAGTTATAGATCCAACGTGTTACATATGAATCATGAGAGTAAATACTACGAGCAGATGATATAAAGTCCTTAAAAAGTTAAGATGTTTAAATTTTGAATGAAAGACATATCATTTAAATAAATAGTGTGATGTGATGTATATGTCTGTTGACTCATTCTTATTTTGAATGATGTCAAGGTTTTTGATGACTTTATGTTGTTGTTTGGTAGTCTACTTTTGGGATTCTCTGACCCCATCATCCATTTTGTAGTGCAAAAATTGCAAATTTCTGCAGCTTAGCAGCCCTATCTCTGTGGCTGCACTGAATAAGACCTCCACAGTTTATATATCCATCATCACACAAGACACAACTGTTCTCCCACAACAATCCTTCTTGTGTTTTTACTGTTTTCCCTTTTCCACTTCAATTTTTCATGACAAAAGAGGTGTCCCTTATTTTTTTTTTAAAAGTATGCAAATTTATTTGGTACTGGATTTGTTTTCGCATTCGGTTTACCTCATTTCATGTTCATTTTGATCAGACTAATTTTAAATGGGTTTTGTTAACAACAAACCTTTTGGTGTCATGAACGTGCTCAAATAATTGTATTTTTACCATAAAATTATAAAGGAAGGCTTTTGATATGAAAGATACAAGTTTTTATGCAGATTAATAACAGCTCTAAAGTTGTCGTTGGAAAAATCCTTTTAAATATAACGAGGAAATCAATAAATAAATATAAATTTCCGTAATATAGCAGTTTACACAATGAGCTTGCTTACCATTTTGCTCCGCATAAATTGTGTGCTGAGTTACCATTTATAAATATAAACAAACAAAAAAAAATGTGTACGGCATTACTGAAAAACAAAAACTCCGTATATAAAATCATTAGTAATTACTAGTATATGTATGTATTTTTTTGAACGTTCGTGTCACGGGACGGCTAGCCGTTACATCCATACGGGCAGACAGTCACTAGCGACCGATCCACGAAGTCAGGGACCACGGGGGAGGGAAAACCCACAAATTTAACCGCTACAGAAGGCACGACGTTAAATTGGAAGTAAAACTTTACCTGCTCAGGCTCGAACCCTAGTCTCCCAGGATCCAAGCATCATTACAGGACTTCGGAATGTCGCTGGGGTTTAAACCCATTGGCAGTATATGTATGTATTAGTTTCTAATCCTGTGTGATAGACGGGTAATCTTTAGTGAGTTTGCTCAATTGATTTCTCAATAGCATTCCATCCTATATCTCTATCTCTATCTCTACTACACGAGAGAAAGTACCCGCACATTGCGGCGGTGAGATGGTGGGGGTGATAGGTCATAAAGTGTGATAGGTCATAGGAGATGATAGGTCATAGGAGATGATAGCCAAACGTCTTAGCCGTACGGGCTCCGCCCTCGGATTTAAAAATTCGTCGAAAGTATATTGAATGACCTCTCTAATGAAAGAGCATGAAATTTTAAGAACACTCATATAATTTTTATAATTTATCGATGTACGGTTTTTGAGATAAAAGATTTTGAATGAATTAGAGGAATAAAATGATTTATGGAGGTGGGAGAAAAAAATGAGTGGTTGAGATTTGAGGAGAGAGATGAAAAGTTGAAAAAATTTGACGGGAACAAATGCTTTATAATGTAGTAGAGATTATAAAGCATTTGTTCCCGCCAAAATTTTCAAATTTTCAACTAAATTTTTGAAAACCCTATAATGCCCCTATTATTTGTTCACCGCCGCAACGCGCGGATACTTTCTCTCGTATAAATATGAAAAGTTCGATATCCTTTTAAGGCTTTTAAGCAGAAGTAAAGGTCCAACACGCCCAATAAACAACTCTAAAAAGTTAACCCAATTTTGTTGCCCTCTCTAACATCCTTTATTTTAAGCAGCAAATGCCTCAAAGTCCAAAACGCCCCACAAATGCATTGCTTTGACATGTCATAAGAAAGCCCATAACATAATGAAAACCATATCATATACGTACGAGTCTTAACTAAATAACACGAAACATACTATTCCAACACCTACATGGAGAACTGATAACATATAACGTATATTCAAAATTTGATATGATGTAAAAGATATATATATATATATATATATATATATATATATATATATATATATATATAAAAGATATATAACATAATAAATTCCAACTTGCAAGCTCAAAGTAAGAAAACCAGGTTAGCAAATTTCAAATATAATACTTGTAATACCAACAAAAATAAAACATTGACACAAATATAATGTAATTTTCATCCTCAAATGCAACATAATACGTGTGGGTAGACGTAATATTAAAACGCTTAGTACGATAGTGTTGGAGTATTACGAGTAATATGTATCATTATTAAGAATTCAAATCCAAAAACAATCCTGAATAAATCCCTAGTACCGAAATTGTAATTCAGATCCCTTGATCCAGTACAGGCCCTCGGCCTGTTTAACTCACCACCATCATCCCAGCCGAAAGCCGCAAGTCCATTGCATTCTTTTTCAAACAAACGTGTACAAAAGTTAGTTTGAAAATATTCAATCTGTTAAATTATTTATTAAGGTGTAAATTATTTTGTGTTATCAAAAGAAAAAAACAAGAACACGCGACCAAAACTAAAGTAACAACATACACGTACTGAGGTATATAATTTGGATAGGAATTATAAGCAAAAAAATATGTTTTTAGAAACTTCATATACGAAGCATGCAATGCAGTGTTGTCAACCATATCCAGATTTGAAAAGTTTATGAGTGATACGTGTCAATATTTCCAGCTTAATGGGAAACTATGTACAAAAGGGAAAATACATTGTAATCCAGTGATTAATCCCTTTCCTATCCTAATTTATATGTATGTCTTTGTTGAAAATCAAGAATTTCAAAAATTTCCCTATTAATTCACCCCACAAATATGAAAAGCGAGACTCGGATCAGGTATCCACTCCTACAAATATGGGAAGTAAGACTCGAAACAGGTAAATGTTCCATATCTAAGCAGCAACTTGTTTATTGGATTCTGCTTGGTGGCCGAAAACACTTTACTTACATTTTGTCAAGGAACAAATTAAAAGTTAGCATATGAAACAACAGTTTAGTCATCATATTTTACATAGAAAAAAATTCATAATATTATCATTGATACATACTCATTTCATATAATTACAAAAGGTATTCACATATAAAAGTTTGAATTGTTCTTTCCAACATTTGTTTGTATGACCAAAAGTCCAAATGCATATCCTTGATTTTCTCTAAAGGACTCCCACGCATGACTATATCAGGACCTACATACAGAACATGCCTTGCATGTGTGTATAAAGAAGAACTCAGTCGCCTTCATTTTCATTATTTATAGTGCGAGACAAAACAACAACTATCATTAATGATGAAGGATGGTCATAAACCTAAAGCTGGTGGATGTTAAAAACACACCCTAATGCTTAGGCTATCCTCATTGGTGTCTTTGAAGATGAATGCTTACAAGGCCCTTGGTTGTTTTTATCATTGGAGTATATGTATATCCATCTGAATAAGCCTTTGATTGAGGTATCTTTGTACAAGGGCATAGATTTGCCTCAATTCAAGTTTATAAAAAATATGTTTTATTTAAATGTTGTGTATAATTGGTAGATATTAAGGTGGAAATTATCAAGAGTAAAGATATTTGTAGAGTTGGAGATGAAATATAGGTTTTCAATAAATTATAAGGATCGGATGTGGTATATAATGTGACAGATAAATGAACGAGCAACATCATAAATGGTCTCATATGTTCATATATACATTTTTGTACTAGCTTTAGCTAAGTTTTCACATGTAAGAGTCGTACATTTGAAGTTTTACCAATTTAAAAGGACACTCAATCTACTTGTCTTTTTTTTTTTCGAACGGCGGAATTAATATTAAAAAACAAGACCACCTAGCAAGGTACTAGTGGTCAAGATACAAAGATACAAACTAGAATATACAAAAATACATCTAGACTCGTTCCAAAACTTAAGCTTCTAGGGAAACACGAGATCAATTACAAGCAAAACAACTCAAAGCAACAAACCAAGTATCACTATAACACTAGCGCCGGGTTTTTAAGCCACTCATCCCAACCAATGATGATCTTCGCTCGTCTATTTCGGAACCAAAGATAAGACAAGTTAATAATGGAGTCAACCAGCACGTTATCTCTTTTCTTAGAAGGGTTGAAAATAACGTCATTCCGAAACTTCCATAGCTCCCACCAACTTGTAAAAATGATAGTCAACACCATGTCCTTAATCACCTTTTTTCTGGTCATGTTATCCACATATATGAGGAGGTCGACAGGTTCAAGGTGGGTGGGGAGGTCCATTTCCAGCCACTTACAAATGGATTTCCAAACCTGTTTAGCAATGTAACAATCCGACAAGACATGAAAGGTAGTTTCGATGCCATTCCCACAGCTTGGACAAATCAACGAATTATGAGAAACTCCCCTAAACCAAAGATTGAATCGTGTAGGAATACGATCCTTAAGCAATCTCCACACATGGATATTAACTTTCCTTGGGACAACTTTATTCCATCGAGTGGCTAGATGGTGTGAAGGTAACGATATATTATCAATGTGAGACCTGTGACAACCGTCAAATTTTGATTTTCTAAACTTAGAAAGTTTACTATTCGTGTGCTATTTGTAGAAAGATAAATTTAATATAATATTTAAATCCTTATGTGTCATTATAATCAAACGTCGTTAATAAAATAACGATGCTGACACACCGGTCAAGGAGGACCTTCAGGTCATACATTTTTTTTGTGATGTATAATTTTATGTGATAATTATATCTTGTTAGAAATAGCCATACGTTAGAAAGCTTTTATATGAAATATCTGTTGATAGATATTCGCTAAATGATTAAAGAACGCACTTATACAATTATAATAATTGACCCAATTTATAAAAACATGAATTATAAAAACATGACATATTATTTTTAGTTTCCTAACTAAAAATTTATACAAAATAACATTTATGTTACTTATAAAAACTCATGGACCAACTAACTAACACTATTAGTAGGCTAATGCATTTGTTAGACCAAAAATAAGCCCATAAACCTTCAACCCATGTAATTTTCGAAATTGTAAGCCTAGCCCACAAGTCAAGACCTAAGCCCATCCCCCTTAGCCCTATAAAAATCTAGTAATGTGCTGCCCTTTTTTTGCCTGCACGTTCACAACACACACAAACACTAAAAAGATTTAAACATCCATCTTCTCCCTCCCTCTCACTCCACCGCCGCGCCACCACCTCTGCTCGCCGGAAAAACGGCCGGCCACCACCCAATACATCATCATCACTCACATCTTCAACCCTAAAACACTCCCACCATCTCTCTCTCTCTCTAGAAACGCAAAACATCACACCACCACCAGTGGGCCGCCGCTGCTGCAGCTGTGCCGCCGTCTGCCACCGCTGCTGCTGCTGCCACGACGCCCAACCACCACCACTCGACTCCCCAGGGTACAAGAAAGGTAGGAGAACGTTGGTAATGATTCTCTAAACAAACCCATTCGGTTTCTCTTACTAAAACTCTAATTAACTTCTTTCTCCCTCTCCTCCTTTCTTCTTGTCAGCCGCGCACCACCACTCCCCCACCACCTCACGAAGATCAGACCTGAAAGAAGGACATTCAAGCTTCTAAACAGGTCGCTACAGACCTGTCCATGCTGGGTATATTGTATCCAAACCTTTAAAAACGTTTTCTTACTTGTTTCCTTTCTCGCAGCCAAGAACCACCGTGAACAGCCACCACTAGCCACCATATTCAGATCTGAAAAACCTTGAAAACAGGTTGTTTAACTTACCTCAAAACTTCCATAGTAATAATACACGGTTATGCAAAGCTTAGTTGTTTTTCTTTTCGTTTTTGGTTCGAAACCCACCATGAATCACCACCACGAACCACCACTGTTTTGCTACTGTTTCAGGACCATAATGGTCGACCATTGGCTGATTTAAAACATAAACCGTTTTCTTGTTGGCCGTGGACATTGGCCGAGACTAAACCGAAACTAAAAAAACGTTTGTAGACTTCAAAGTTGCAATACACTTCATGACTTTTAGCCGACAACTTCAACATTTTGAGAATAAGATATTTGCATGGAAACTTAACAGATTTTGGAAAATACATAATCTGATTATATTAATTGGTTTAAATTAAACTTATAATGATTACTTTGTATTTAATGATGTAGAGTTCCTAGGCGAATGTTCTCTCTTCCAAGAAATACCTTTATGACATCAAATCCCAACATGCATAATGATTAACTTTTTTCTTGGAAATATAAAAGCATGCTTTAAGTATAATCGTTGTTGTGATAATCTATGTTAGTGAAGTTTGGAAAACGTGCTAGTTAAATGCCCATTAAATAACTATCTATATATATATATATATATATACGTATATATATATGTATATATATATAATATATGTTATATATATATATTATATATATTATAACTTGACCCACCATGCCCACCTCCTATTTAAGACATCGGTGCAAAGTGTGCGGTGACTTAGCACGCTTCGGGTGCAAACATGACCTATATAATTATAATATATTTATATATAGACCCACCATGCCCATCTTCTATTTAGAATGTTGGTGCAAAGTTGTGCGGCAACATATTTATATTCATATACTTATAATTCGTGGTTATTCCAACTCACAACCATACTTAATTGACAATTGCCCAACTCCTATTATGGAAACCGGTGCACTCGTATAGGTTGTGAGGGAGAATGATCGCGAATGCCATGTTATGATTTATTTCAACATACAACCATACTTCTTTGCCATTTCACGTGTATAGGTTGTGTGGGAGAATAGTCATAATATTGCTATTATTATTATCGTTATTATTATATTATATATATTATTATATATAAACTCATGAAAGACCGACTCCAACTAGCACGTGGTCAACCCTTACCATTATCACATAAAGAAACATTTTTAAATCACATTAAACAATATTATTTGGAAGAAGAGGGAAATTCCTTAGGAAATAATAGTATAGTTTATTAAGACAAGTTTACATTTTATTTCTATAGGTTAACACATTCAAGTGGATTCTCTATTTGCTAATAATTGCTACTTTGAACTAAGGTGAGATCTCCTTAGCCCCATCTTACTTATATATTTTGGGCTGCAATACATACTCTTACTTTTATGAACACAAGTACATGCACAACGGTATACAAGGCTATTATAAGTTACTATGTTCACAACAAGTCCTCACAATCATGATATGTTAATTATGGATTTAAACGTGGATATGTTGAATAGCGCTATTTGGGTTGACACACCCCACCCGGCATAAACACGGCTGGGAGCCGAACGGGTGACACATATTTGTAAACATTCGGTACCTTGAACAAGTACCGGGAGGCAAACTATAACAACATGTCAGTTTCGTATCATGAGCTTATATAGATGTATACTCTTTACATTCCTAGCATTGTTGTTTAACAATGGCTACCTTCATTGTGGTAAAGCAATGGTTAACTTATGGCTTGTAGTTCATGGCAAAACGTTTTATTAAAACCCTAAGGAACTCACCAACTTTATGTTGACACAATTTAGTATGTATTGCAGGTGATTAGATGTTGTCATGCTCAGATTGCTACTTGTTGTTCGCTTGTTCTTGTTGAATACAGACCCTACCCTCCATGCCTTCTAGTGCTCAATCTTTTGCTAAAAGATATGGATTCGTAGTTCAAATGTGTTTTCTTAATCTTTTTCAAATCAAGACTATTTTGATTTCATGTAATGTATTTGGAGCTTGAATGATTATGTTTATGAAATGCAAGTTTTCAAAACGACTACGTTTTAAGTCGTTCATTATACTCTTGTGTTGTGATATTATGGAAGTCACGCCCCACTCGTGGACCCGTATTTTAGGGGTGTGACAGAGACCGCAACCCTTTTACATCGAAATCAGACATGCCCTCAAGATACCATCTCCATTGATCCGAAGCGGTTGTTATAGTCACATGCTTAATGTTTTCATCAAGTTGGGACAGCTGCGCTTCTTCAGCACCACTTCTAATGTTTCGACGCCAACTCCATTGAGTATTTAGCCCATTCCATCGATCACCAACTTTGACTTGATGACGTGTCTCTAAAGCATAGAGTCGCGGATATTGAGACGCAAGGGGGGAGTCATTCAACCATATATCATGCCAAAACAACACGTCTTTGCCATTGCCAATTTTTCTTTTTATTGTAGTGACTGGAATTGTACCTGCGATATGTAACTCATGAACAAGTTTCAATATCGAATGCCACGTACCTGTAACTCGACTCGTGACATCCATTCCAGACTTGCATATATCAGATGATTTTGGATATAAGTTTGTAAGAACTTTCACCCAAAGTGCATGTGGGCAATTTAGAAATCTCCATTTCCATTTATAAATAAGAGCCGAGTTGAATGCTTTAATGCTCCCAAAACCCAGGCCACCCTTCTCTTTGCTAGCAAGAACCGAGTCCCATTTAACCCAATGCATCTTGGACTCCTCAGCATCTCCTCCCCAAAAAATTTAGCACGCATTCCTTCTAAGATATTACATACTGCAATAGGCATACGAAACAAGGACATATAATAAGTCGGAAGTGACCCAAGAACAGAAGTGATTAACACCGAACGACCACCAACAGAGAGCATTTTTACTCTCCATTTAGACAACCTTTTAGTGAACTTCTCAACGACCGGCTGCCATGAAATAATTCTATTCATATTAGCCCCAATTGGAACACCCAGATAATAAAAGGGAATCGATCACCTTTGCATCCCGTTAAACTTGCAAGATTGTCAACTTCTGTACCCGACACGCCAGTACCATACAACTTGGATTTCGTTACATTAATCTGGAGCCCGGAAGTACCATACAACTTGCCGCTTGTCCTTTTTTAAAAAGTGAATAAGTGATAACATGGAAAAACAAACTTATAACAAGTTAATCTCGTTAATATCTTTAGCCTTTGATCGAACGGAGTAGTAAACATTTTAATTTTTCGTTTTTTTAAATTATTTTGTTTATGTAAGGCATAGAGATTATTTATATATTAACAACCAACTACTAGCAAATTGCTAGGTAATTATATATGTACAAGCATGAAAAAGTATACAGAAACAAATTTACACATTAAAAACATTCTTTTGTCTAAATCTTATAAAAATGTTAACACCGCTGTAATCAAATCAGTGGTAAATACTCTGGCCTCTGTAGACAGAGATCAGAGGTTCGATCATCATCTCATGCAAAGGCATGAGGTCCTTCTTTACCATTTAGTTAAACCTTGAATCAACCTCTCTACCTAGGTTGAAGTAAGGTCTGTCTACATCTTAAGCTCTCTCAAACAACGTCGAGGTATTGAGGCGAAAAACCCATAAAAGGCGGGCAGTTCCTTTACAATGCCACAAGTCCATATCCATAGCTTCAATTCCCATCACACTATTAAAATTTTGAATTTGTAAAGACAGAAAACTAGAAGAAACAGAATATATGTAAACGAATTGAGGACGTGATAATCATTATCCTTAAGGAATATTAGCCTCCACTATAAGAACGCTGGTGGTTCAGACTAGTTTCCTCCCAGGATTCACCCCAAAACAGAAAGATTAAACAGCGTTTTTAATCTATCTCAATGAACATTGTGTTTGTGTTTTTGTTAGAGAAAAAGAAAAGATCAGAAGAAGAAGATAAGAAAAACATGTCCTTATGCCTTGTTTATATTGAGTTATGCCAGTTGTAAAACTGTCAAATAAACCAACCCAAAACAGTTTTGGATAATCTCCAAAAACTATAAAACGTGTTTTTGAAATAAACCCAAAAACAAAAAACGAGTTGTGTTAAATTTATATAAACAAGAATATATATATATAAATATATATTTATTTTATTTTCCCTCCAAATAAGCTTTTAAACTATTTGAATATTATTACCAAACCAAGACTTATAAACCCACTTAGACTTTCATCTTCTTCCAATGTGGGACAATACAAAAACACAAACTAGCTAATAAAGACCATATCTAACACACACCACCCATAGTCCTATAGCACGGGCCTTCCAACTGATCACGCCGAAGACTCGATGAGTCCAGCGCTGTTGCCTATTGCCTCATCACCGACCTATGGTCGATCACATTGATTATTGAAGATTGTCAAGCATAAATAAACTCGTATTGAAAAGAAAGTTTGACTTTTATGGATTTCAATTTCTTGTATGTCGAGTCCACATGAGTTACGAGTTTTTTTCTCAAATTAGTGTAGTAGAAAAACTTATTTACCAAATTAGTATAGTTTTAATAATATTTACCAAAATAGTATATTTCTTTATTTTAGTTTTCATTTTCGATTTTACCTTCTACAAAAACATTATCAATATAGATGAAAATTTATATGAAGTTGAAATAGAAAGTAAAACATTTCATTTTAATTTTTCAGCTAGCCTTTAATATACATCATTATTTTTTTCTCTTCTATCGTTTTCTTTCTTTCTTTATTTCTCTATATCTATACATATACATCATTAATTTTTTTTCCTTCTATCGCTTTCTTTCTTTCTTTATTTCACTATATCTATACATATACATCATACATGAAATGGAAGATACACTACCAACAAAGCCTACAAATACATTAAAGATGACCTTTAGCTTTGTGATTGGCTTATCAATTTCTCTAGTTACCTTCAATCAAAGCCTACAAATACATTAAAGAACATTATCCAAATGTTGCAAAACTAAAAAAATTGCTGAAAATACTTTTTCATTTACGAGTAATATTAGTCATATAAAATTGAGAAAACCTTTAATAGTCCCATCTATCTCATGTGTGCGAAGTGCCGAAGTCCTAGCAGTTACAAGTATATGTTTTATTAAGGTTACATTATTTTTGTATTAAATAAAAATATTTATCTCACTTATAAGTTAAAAAATATAAAGATTGTGATATGAGGGAAATTTCTCTGTGTACATGTGTGACAAGATTAAGTTAATTTAACACCTTCATCAACCATTGCTTCGTATTGTTTTTCCTATTTGCTTTATTTGAAAACAATATTGTTAATATTTGCAGCCTTCAAGTGAAGTTGAAAATGAAACACAAGAACAAAGAGATAAAATATACTATTTTGGTAAATAATTTTGAAAATATACTACTTTGGTAAATAATTTTATCCACTACACTAGTTTGGAAAAACTCCATGAGTTACCATGTGCAATTGTGAAATTTTCTTTTATTTATTGAAGGTCCTACAAAGTGCATTGATTAACGCCTTTATATCCCGGCGCTTTTGATTGTATATTTGTCATTTGACTAGCTATTTGCAGGTAATTTGATTTCATATTGCTTCGTACATAGAATATGATAACATCTGGAACATGTAGTATGTATATGTGTTAGTAAAGTTAAAATTTGCAAACGTACAATTAACAAGTTCATGTGCTATGGATGGCCAACACACAAAATAATTATAATGATAATAACAGAAACAAGTTAATTAAAGAGAACATCATACATTCATACTCCAAATGGTAGAAGAATAACCTAGTATTGTTTGTTAGCCTGTTTCGAAATGACCATGCCACTTTCATTCAACACTAAGACTATGAGGCTATCCGGTGCAAGGCGAGAAGAAGGGTGACTCGCCCTTGGTCATCCACACTGCCGTTGCACCACTACACTTTTTCATCACATAGTGTCACATGACCGAAGTTACCCCACCATAGAAGGTAGTCTCGCTTCACATTTTTTGAGGGATTTCATGCATGTTGATGTGGCACCATGTGGCAGAAGTAGTCTCGCTTAAAAGGGTAGCCGCCCTCTTAAGACTAATGGGAGTGAGGCAACTCTCTTAAGCAGAAACTTATGCCACGTGACGCCATATCACCTAGAAAGAAGCCCCTTAAAATGGTGGAGTGAGGCAACTCCCTTATTTGAAGGACTTGCACCATGTGGAAGCTTAAAAGTGTTAAGTATGTGTAAAATTGGATGAATATGTGTCTAAAGTTGGACGACTTATGCAAGTCGTGGAAGGATGGCAACTCAGTCATATCGCCATTTGGGGTGGTGTAGATGGCAATTTGCAGGTAATTGGGGCTTTCTTTGGGAAGGATGTTTCACTCCCAATAATATGATCAAACTTAATAGAATAAAAAACCACTTGAATCAGCTCAAGTGGCCACCCGCCTACTATAAAGCCGATACCCACCATATTTACCTCTTACCAATGATGGGGCGTAGTTTCTAATCTATCTTCAAGCATGTTTGAGAATATTTAACCATAATATCGTTCATCCGTGGAGTATATGGTGGAGGGATCTTACCGGGGCATGTGTTATTCGGTCTGCACACGTTGGTATCAGTATGGTATGGGGGGACCGAAACGTTTCTTTCAGTCTGAACCTTTTATCAACTTATTAGAATAGCTAGGAAAGGTTAGGGCGAGGAAATAATTATCGAATGAATCAAGTTCATAAAAATACACTCGTTTAATAATTCTGGTACCCTATTTTAGGAGATCAACTCATCAAAGTTTAAAGAAAAATCTTTACTCATTGTTGTACTCGGAGTTGAGTCAGTGAGTTCCCTCCCTGACTTCATTGTCATCCACCCCATGAAAGTAAGTATTATACATCTTCTTCCTTATATATTTACTAGTCTTCAATTCCATTCGATGAACATGTGAATTAAAACATATATCTTGTAAATTTTGTTTTAATATGTTTTGGAACTTATGAAAAATAATAAAATTTCGCCAGACTAAATAAGTTGATCACATATAAAACAATTATACAATAACATGTTCTAAAATTGATAATAAAAAAATATTACCAAATATTAAAAAACATAAAAAGAATCAAACAAAATATAATCAATGAATAATATAAGGATGAACTTTGGTAAATGAAAAAAAAATTATACGTATGTAATAACTTACATTTAATCAAACATTATATGTGTATCTAAAAAAACTTGAACTATAGAGCATAATTTTAGACCTTCTAGTTAAGCAACAAATGTTAAATCAAAATCACATTAATAACTAAAATATCAGTCTTGTTTATAATATAGAAACAAATCAAATTGATAAATAAATTATCATTTTGAGTAAAACCTTATATATATGATTATATATGAAAAAATGTGTCTTTTAAACAGATACAATACAATGAATATTAAAAAATTAAAATACAATCAAAATATCTATAGAAGTAGGATTGAGATTCTCTAAAGTTATTCCAACTTTATAGGTGAAGTTGGAATAACTTCAACCATTGGATTAAATCCAATGGTTAAGATTAAAAGTTGATGTTTTAATCTTGACCATTGGATTTAATCCAATGGTTGAAGTTACTCCAACTTCACCTATGAAGTTGGAGTAACTTTAGAGAATCCTAATCCATAGAAGTAAATCTTGCCCGAATCAAAACCATAAACGTTTTAGAGCCGATTTTATTTTTCATCATTTATAGCTTTTTGTATGAAAAAAATAATTAGAATATTTAGATATTAGATAATTATTAAAATTTTGAAAAAATAAATATATTATAAGAATTAAAATGTTTTAGTATTTTATACAAAAACAATATTGAAAATGCTTTGACGGATATAAAACGGAAAAAAAAAACCATAAAAGAAATAGTTTTAGTGTTGGATTTCAGATAACTTCTTAATAAAAAGGTTTAATTTTAACAGGATAAAAGATGAAAATAGAAAAATAAAAATAAAAGATGAGTAGGAAAGAGAGGAGTGAAAACATATTTTCACAAAGGTTTAGATAGTGTCAACTGTCAAATGTATCTTCAGACTATTATAGAATAAATTATTAATTTTTCTCTTTTGCTAAATAATTGGCTTTATGCACCACAAATTTTGTTGTATATCAAGTATCGAGGAGTGTAACACCACCAGGTCAAAAAGTGTAACACCACCAGGGAGAGTATTAGCGGCGACGTCGCCGCTAATACTGCGGGCCCCCATGTCTGTAATGGTAAATCTGGCAGAGAAATTAGCGGGTCCCCTGTCAGTGTCAGAGTATTAGCGGCGACGTCGCCGCTAATGCCTTGGTCAGGTTGACCTTTTCCTAGTGTTGTTACCATGTGCCATCAAGTATATAGGATATATATTTCCTATATATTTCAAGTTAGGATTCGTATGTTTTTTAGATTGATGGGCCGCGATTTTCTTTTGACAAGTATCAAACATATTGAGTGGAAAATGACAAGCTGTTTCTATCAATGCTCCCCATGGTACAGTACAATATATATGTGGCTACGTGCACTATCTTGCCCCTCTTTCATGGTAAAAATAAAATAAAATTCTTTCGATCTCCCATTAGAGATATTAATTTTTGTTTTTAAAGTTGTGTATCATTTGCTCACAAAGAGAATGTAACTTATGTTGTTTTAACCGGGTTCGCGTTAGAGAGTCTCTTCACCCTCAATACCTAGTAGGAGGAGAAACTCCTAACTAAACTGTCCGAAGGCACGACATTAATTAGGATAAAACCATGTCCCCTCTGCAGGACTCAAACCTGCTTCACTGGAGGACTTTATTTGTAAAATTTCTTCAAATGTCTTTCCCATGTCACGAAATTTGACAGAAAATAACTATTTTGTATTTTCATATGATAGATCGAATTAATGGCAAAAAATAGTTGAGTGATTATTTTGATGTAACGCCGATAAAAGAGTATGTGGTGACTAGTGGTGTTTAAATATGTGATACTGTTTTTATTGTTGTCTCACAAACTCTATGGCATTCCTATCAAGAAGATTGTAAATAAAAATCTAAGCTGTATTTTAATTTGCGTAACATAATAAATGTCAGGGTAAAAATATAGTCAAAGACTCCAAGTACGTAGAAGTTAGAAGTTAGAACTAAAAAAAAATAAAAATAAAATATGTCCTTTTTAATTTTCTTATTCATATGGCAAGGACTAGTCAAGGACTATGAGAATCCCTGTTTCATTGTTCAAAGTCTTCATTTTGTCCAATGAACTGACTTTTACTGATCGTTATCACCTAACTTTGTTAAGGGTTAAATGCGTTAACAACTGAAGTTTATTATAACTTCTTGTTTCAATATCAATAGAAAATAAATGTTCCAATTTATGTACATGTGAAATACCTGAATTGGTTTTGGCTTATATTTGTTTTGGCTTTTAATATGCATTTAAATTTAATTTTAATATTACTTCTTTCACTTTGTCACAGAGACGTGTAATTGGTCTAAACAAAAGAGATGATGAGACAAAAATATATATGCTTTTTTCTCCTACAAACATATACTCGTATATGACAAGGAATATTGGCAAAAAAAAGGGGATGCTTTTTAAATTCTATTAGTCGCTAAAGCATCAAGTTACTTTTCTACAAAGATTTCATAATTATAGATTTCAAAACCTTATTTTAATCATATAAAAGTGGAATATTTGGCACACTTTACCACAAGCAAGACAATGCAATGACATAATTGAACATCACATGCTTCGCCCTCTTTTAGTTGAACATTTTAGCGGATATTGAGCGTAGTAGTTTTAACCAATTTTGCACGACATATGGTAAATTATAGGCATTTAATTCAAGTGTTATAAATCGATGTTTGCATAAGTGAACTTCAAAGATTCTTGTTAACATGACGACAAAAACAAAAAACAAAAAACAAAAACAAAAAACATGACGACCAAGCTAAAAACACGACAACCATGTATTGAATTAATTAACATATAGATAAATATGTTAAAAGCCCGTTCACAACTCATGAAATTAACTTTATCAGAGTTATTAGTTATCACGTACAATTTTTTTATTTTCTTCAACCAACCATCTTACTCGAAATTATGTTAGAAAATAGGGTTTAAGAGAAGATCGGATATGCTTTTAAATCGTGAAACACTTTCATAATAAAGTATTTCTACTATACCTATCTTATGCCTTAAGGTTAAACCAAATCTTTAATTAGATAAAACAAAACTTTCAACTTCAATATAGGCAATGAAATTGACGACACAGCAAGTAATATATATGTAACATAGTTCATGTGCATTTTGAGACGAGAAATACACATTTATATTGAATAAAAGGTTGAATACTCGACCTGAATTATTTGGATACAATTCTCTGAACTAAAAAAATTAAAGAAATGTTTATAAATTAAATACCCGCTATGTGCGCAGGCTACCGTTGTATGCCAAATAAAGCTAGTGTTGTATGCCAAATTAAAGTGTGCTTGAAAGAATAAAACACAACTTTTTCACGAACCATTATTTCTTTTATTTGAATTCTAATCTCTTTGACAAATCTTATTATTTTCAAAACTATCCATCAATCAAATGCACGTTTTGTTTGGTTTACTAGCACCCAGTTCTCGAGTTTTTTGTTGGAAGGAAAGAAAAAAATTGTGAAGGATTTTAAAATATGTGTTCTTAGAGAAAAGAAGAAAAGAATTGGAAGGAGAATACAATAGATATTGGGCAAAAAAATTTCTTCTCATTTTTTGAATGATTTGGAAGGATGGAAAATCCATTCATTCTCTTTCATTCATCTCTCTTCTTTTCTTCTTCTTTTTCTGAAAATTGAACTCGAGAACCGAAAATATAGGTAAGTAAACCGCATGCCATGAAATTTTCATGCGGCAAAATTAAAGTGTGCTTGAAAGAATAAAACACAACTTTTTCACGAACCATTATTTCTTTTATTTGAATTCTAATCTCTTTGACAAATCTTATTATTTTCAAAAGAGTTAACGGCCGAAACCGTCCTTGTGGTTTACTCTAAAAGTCAAGTTTCATCCTTATCTATCGAAAATGACATTGGCAATCCTTTCTGGGTGGATAAGGTTCAAGTTCAGTCCTTTATTCAAACGGACGATATCTGTTCTCCGTTTTCTCTTTCACGTGCCATGAACACGAGGGTATTATAGTCATTTTAAAAACTAAAGGACCAAATTTGATAATTTTTCTTTGCTTTTCTTCTTTGTATAACAAACTAGAAAAAAACTAAAATTGGCATAACTCCCACCGCCATCATCATCCTCCCTTTTCCCACCAACAAACCCTACCCCTTATTTACATATGTAAAACACTACATCTAGTTCAAAATATGAAATATTAATCCATAAATTCACCACTGCATCTAGTTCAATCGAATAATAATCTATATACAAGTTATGAAATAATTATAATCCATAAACTAATTTCATCAAATCCATCAAAAGATTTAAATAAATCCTAAAAATCAAAAAACTATACATACAAATATCTACCCACTTTTTTGTTCTTACTTTTAATTTAGATCTTGGGGTGTTTGATGTTTGTGGTTTGTTGATGGATTGAAGTTGTTTTTGATGGGTTTTGTTTAGATCCGAAAATAGTAAATGAAAAGTGATGGGTTTTGAGTTTTGAGGGTGGAGATGATGGTTTAAAGGGTGATGGAGGCACTGTGGTGGTTTGGTGGTGATGCGGCGGTGGCAACACGGAAGCAGGCGACGGCGGCGATGGAACAGTGGTGGCTGTTGAGATGATATCGAGTGGTGCTGGTAGTAGGAGGGTTGAATTTGTTGTTGTTTGATGTTAGATGATGGTAGGTATGGCTTTTGGTGTTTTTCTGTCGAACTCACCAGCGTAAACGGCGGCGGCTGTGGTGGCCGGCCGGAATCTTCAAGAGAGGGAGTGTGTGAATCTTGTGTTTCTTCTTCTTCATCTTTCTTTTTTTCTTCTTTAAATCCAGAATATTTTTATTTTATTTTATTATTGTTTCATTAAATTGTAAAAATTAATATTTTTAGATCCAAATTATTATTGCTACAGCCTGCTGCAACAACTTCCGAATTCTCTATTTCATTGCATTGTTGGTATGAAGTTAATACGGTGAGTTGGGGAGTATTGCTCAAAATGAAAATTTTGCAACTTCCAATTATGAAGTGCTTTGAATTTTGGAGTAATTGAAAACAAATTCTGAATATTGAAAACACCTTCAAACTCAAAAGTATATATAGAATTTGTTGTTTTTCGATTGTGTGAATTTGATGTTGACCAAAGGAATGAATATTATCCCATATTATTTCCCCATATATTTTGTAAATTGATTTTGATTTTGGGATGAATTTTTTTTTTTATTGGTGAAGATAGACATGAATAGATTGAAGGTTATGAGGAAAAAAATTTACAGGTGGTAGAAATGTAGAAGAAGAATAATGGAAAGAAAAGAAAAAAAATATCATGACTGATCATTTATTGGTGAAATGACTATAATACCCTCATGTGCATGGCATGTGAAAGAAAAAGCAGAGAAGAGATAACGTCTGTTTGATTAAAGGACTGGATTTGAACCTTATCTACCAGAAAGGACTGCCAATGTCATTTCTCATAGATAAGGATGAAACTTGACTGTTAGGGTAAACCACAAGGACGATTTCGGCCGTTAACTCTTTTCAACTATCCATCAATCAAATACACGTTTTGTTTGGTTTACTAGCACCCAGTTCTCGAGTTTTTTGTTGGAAGGAAAGAAAAAAATTGTGAAGGATTTTAAAATATGTGTTCTTAGAGAAAAGAAGAAAAGAATTGGAAGGAAAATACAATCGATATTGGGCAAAAAAAATTCTTTTCATTTTTGGGATGATTTGGAAGGATGGAAAATCCATTCATTCTCTTTCATTCATCTCTCTTCTTTTCCTCTCCTTTTTCTGAAAATTGAACTCGAGAACCGAAAATGTAGGTAAGTAAACTGCATGCCATGAAATTTTCATGCGGCAAAAGCTTCCACCCTCATATACAAAAACCTCCACGTACCCTCATATACAACTGTATTGTTTAGTTTACTTAAGAATAGAAATGAAAGGAAAGAGAAAGAAAGTTTTCCTTCCTAATCACCTCAAAAATGAGGGGAAACGTTTTGAAGCAAAAACAATTATATTTTCTCTCTTATCCTGTCCACTTTTTTCCTTTCCACACTTAAAAAAGTTAAGAATGGATTTTATGATTTTCTCCTCTCCTCTTCTCTCCTTTCCTTTCCACCAACAAAACAATAAGACTTATTCTAGAAAAGTGATTAAGAACATCAAACTGAAAAAAAAGTATAAAATAAGAGGTAGAACTCTGCAGCATTCCTAGATCTAAGTCCTTTATTACTTTTATACGGTATTCGATATTCCTAGAAGAAGTAAAAATTTTCTATTGCACATCATTTGCACACCGTTGGTAAGGCTAAGAGCAGTGGGGTTATCCCAAGTGCGGGCGTCTTGCGACATGTGGCGTCATGTCACACATTGGGTAGCCCCTTAAATAAGTGGGAGTGGGGCTATCTATGAGGGTGGGGGACTCTTGCCATGTGTCTTATTCTAATCATTGTTTTTTTAAATACTTTTTATACTTTAAATTTTCTATACATATAGACAATATATAAAAAAAATTACATAATTCAATAAAATCAATAATCAAAGAATTAGATAAAAACATTACGTTCAATAAAAAATTACACAAGAACTAAAGTTTAACAATCAATAATCAATACTCATTATATTAAAAGAATAAATTTTAAAAATTAATTTTGATTAATAATCAACACACTCTTTATATTAAAGAATAAAGTTTAGAAAAATTAAAACTAATATAACCAATATGTAAACGTAATAATAGTTCAGGGGGTAATATAAAAATTGATTTAAATAATATATCCGACATGTGGCCTAACTTCATCTTCTTCACTTGAAGCCTGCAACGAACAAAATCAATAAACAATTTATAGATTTTAATAAAAAGAAGCCTAGAAAATTGAAAAGGGAGCACGGTCAAAGGTGAAATTGGGCGATAGATATCAGTCGCCGAAGGAGGTGATTTGCGTGGATCGCCGAAGGGGGCCGGTGTTCCCGGCGATAGACTAGGCGAACCGGGGGTGGGTTCGCCGCACTCCCCACAGCCTAAACACTTTTTAATTCAATTGCTTCTATATTTTAGTGGTTAATGAATAGGCTGACTGTTAAAAGCAGACTGTACTAGTGTACTTTTTTTGTGTTTTTAAGAGCACCTCCAATGGTATTTTTGAAAAGTTTTTTGTAAGACTTATTACTATTACAAAAAGCTTTTATGAAGACTTTTTACCATTGGGTGCAAAAGCTTTTTTGGCAAAAGCTTGAAAAACTTCAAGCTATTACACTCTTTCATACATATTTAATTGTAATCTAAAGGATTTCAAGCTATTTTAAAGCTTTTACCATTGGAGTGAAAGCTTTTTAGTAAAAAACTTTTAGAAAAAAGCTTTACCATTGGAGATGCTCTAACGGGCAAGGGTGTAGAGCCAAATGCTTGGCAAATTGGCAAGTTTTCCACCAATAAGAGCATGACAAGTGTTTAAGCCAAAAAGAAGCCAAAATAAGCCAATTCTTGTCAAAAGGCATGGTGTAGTGGTAAAACTTGTCAATTCTTTGGCAAAAAAAACTTACCAAATAAACCTTAAACTTTCATTAATTTTAAAAACACAATACAAATAAATAAAACATTTCATTTAAATCTTAACCAAACATCTAACGGCTATATGCCTTTTTTATTATTATTTTTTTCCTTTTACACTCTATTTATACCCAACAAACACAACCATTTCAAACCACAACAATATTATCTCAAATCCTTTCTATCTTATCAAATCATTTCATTCAAACATCACAACCAAATGGCGCATCATCCGTGGACTGAAGCAGAAGATCTTTTGTTGTCAAGGTGTTGGATGTTGAGGCATCCTGACCAGTAGATGTGAAATGGCTAACCCAAGCGAAAACTTGTGGAACGACATTACTGAAATGTTCAACAGGGACACGACTGAAGGTCCACGGAGCGAACATCAACTAGCAAGTCACATGAGAAGAATTCGGCAGGCATGTAAGCAGTTTGAGGCAATTTGTATGAGGTTGAATGCACAGGGGAGGATCGTCGATGATGAGATGCTTTATGCAATGGCGCATCAGGAGTACCATGAGAAGTATGGGAGGCGTTTCAGTTACGAGCACTGTTTCAGGGAGCTTATCATGGTTGCTTATTAATTGTTTTGAATTATGAAGTGTGTTTTAGCGTTTCAGTACGCAATGTATTTCGTGTTTTTATCATGTACTGTCTTTTTTAATTATGTGTTGTCTTTTTATTGTAAAATGTGTTTTTTAATAAGAATAAAATGTGTTTTGTTTAATTATATTTGAAAAAATGTATGTGTATGTTGTATATGTAGAAGTTGAGGGGAGGAAAGTATAAAAAAAAAAGACACGCTCCCACATGTACTTTTTCTGCCAAAACTGGCCACATGGACTTGCCCAACGTTCACTAGCATCGGCCAAAACTAGCCGATGTACCTTGCCAAAACTTGCCGATTAAACTTGCCGATACAAGCCGATGCATGTGCTATAGGATTGCCAATGAGCCGATGCTAGCCGATGCTTTTTGCCGACTACACCCTTGCCCCTAATTTACGGTATATGCATATACTAACTTTTTATGATAAAATGAATTAAGATAAAAGAACACAATGCACTAGTATTTCAATTAGGTTTGCTTATTTTAACTATTTAATGTTAAATTTCGCTTATGCTGTAACAGATTAGTTATTAAGTTTTAGGCTGCCAATGATGACTAGTCCAACTGGTCAGAGGCATCCTAGGTTTTACCCAAGGTCTTGAGTTCGATCCTTAGGGATGACAAGTCTTGGGGTTTTTTCCTCCAAATACTTGTAACGGCCCATGGTCAACATCTCGTTGTCTAGGGTACGTGCAAGGCTTCACCATTATACGGTGAGGTTTCCCTGATGTCGCATACCGACTGAATGTTCGGAAAAAAATATATTAAGTTTTAGGCTTTATTAATGAGTTTTGCTAGTCATAGTCATAGATGGTCATTGGTCAATATGGGGTTAATATGGAAGTTGGATAACTCGCATGATTTCGTGGTGAAAGATATTCGCATTGATGACAAAATACTCCCTGATAGATTTCATTATTAGAAGGAATCGTCGTGTTCCTAAAAATGTGAATATATTGGTGTGGAAAGTATTGCCTGGTCGCATTTCTAATCGTTTAAATCTTTCAAGTAAAGGTATTGATATTCCTTCTAATAAAATTGAAACTTCAAGTCATCTATTTTCGGTTTGTCGAGTTGTGGATAAATTTTGGAGTTTGATTTCCAAGTGGTTATACTTAGGGTGTTCAAAGTCGAATATCCGAAGTTTCGGATATCCGAATTTCGGATAACCGAAATTTCGGATAGTGGATTTTAATATCCGAACATATATCCGAAATTTCGGATATCCGAAGTTCGGATATCCGAATCGGATATCCGAATTTTAAGAAATATATATTTTTTTCGGGATATTTTCGGATATTGACTATAAATTTCTCGGATAGTTTCGGATAGTATTGGATATTTTCGGATAATATATAATAAAATATTGAAATTTTTTTAAAAAATAAGGTTTTCGGATATTCGAAATTTTCAAAAATCACTATCCGAATCTGAAATTTCGGATATCCGAAGTTTCGGACTTTTCAGATAAAATTGGATCGGATTTTCGGATAACGGATTCGGATACGGATAGTTTTGAACCCCCTAGTTATACTTGCTCTTCTTTACTGGGAAATGTGCTCCATCATATTATGACTTGCAAGTTAATTCTACTAAGAAGTCTTTCATTGAAGCTGTATGGACTTAGGCTATTTGGAAACATCGAAATAACTATATTTTCTCTCTTGGTAACAAGCGCTCAGATTTAGTACTTGATTTCGTGACAACTCAATCATATGTGTGGATCATCGGCAGATGTCCAAAGCTTCGTATCTTGAGACACGAATGGTTTCAAAACCCTCTTCTTCTTTTTTTTTTTTGTAATTCCGTGTTCTTTTTTTGGGGTTTATGTGAGAATGTATCAAAAACACTACAGAGTGAAAACCGATGGCTCGGACTCTGTGAGCGGGGTGTTTCTCATGTTTCATGTTGTAATTGGCGTAAGTTTTTTGACTTCCTTTACGCTTCTTACAGTTCAAGTCCCAAAAAGTATTTAGGAATTCGTTGTTTGTTGCTCTTTCCAAGACATTGTAATTGTATTGTTTTTGTTGGCTCTTAACTCTTAAAAGTAGTTTGCTTGAGGTTTTGTCTTCTTAATAAAATTATTGTCGTTTAAAAGTAAATATGGGGTTAATCCACTTTGTCATTATTGTTATTTGTTGGGAAAGGGAATTGATAATGGTATCATAACAAATTATTGATTTACAACATCTATGCATTAAATGTTTGTATAACATATTATAAAAGCTATACGTTGTGGTAATTTTATCAAATTAGATGGTACTAAGGGGCAAGGGTGCAGTGCCATATTCGGCAATTTGGCAACTTTTGGCAAACTCAACGGCCAATAAAAACGAGCCATGCGGCCTGTTGAGTTTCTTGCCAAAAGTTGCCAAAAGAGAAAGTGTAGTTGCCAAAACATGCCAAAAAGTCATGGACCGGAAAATTAATCGGTTGTCGGATTTTGTAAAAGTGATCGTTTTTTAATTGGGCTCAGAAATTAGGGGTTGGGAATTCTGAAGTCGAAGACGCCATTGCTGTCAACCCGAAGGTTTACCCCTCCAAGGTACGCCCCGAATCATCCGAGTCCCTTTTTCATTACCTCCCATTTAACATAACACCGACAACCTAATTGTTCAACGATATCATCACCGATATAATACTACTCTTCCGGCCACATACTGCTGGAACACAACACGACTACACTACCAGTAGAAAAAAATTACGACACGCTACCGCTAAGTTAAAACTATCAAGCTAATCACAAACATGCAATTAAGGCAATAAGCATAATCATAAGCATAAAAGCAGCAGCAGTTAACCGGAAAACCCAAAAAGGGCTCGCTGAAAAACCGAAGCAACAGTATCAGAAACCCCAAAAAGGGTCGCTGGAATAAGCAACACTATAGTCATACCAGAAAACCCAAAAAGAGGTCGCCGGAATAAGCAGTGGCGCCACTCAAACCAGAAACCCCAAAAAGGGGTCGCTGGAGTAACATGCAACAATAGTAACTTGAAACTCCAAAAAGGAGCCACCGGAAAAGTAAGCAGCAGGAGCAACAATAACCAGAAACCCCCAAAAAGGGGGTCACCGGAAAAGTGAACAACCATGACCTGCGATGAAAAGAAACCCAAAAAAAGGGTTTCAGATCTCGCCGGAAAAGGGTGTAATACGTTAGGAGCATAGGCAAGTCGGTTCTGGCATCGATTCCGGCATTACAAGCCAAGAAAATGATAATATTAGCTACAAAACCGGAAACCCCCAATTAAGAAATTAGGTTTCCGGTGGAATGACAATAGTTGGCACTACAACAAAAAAAACGGTCACATAACACGCTCTCAACGTTCACAAGGATCGGCCAAAGAGCGAATATATATAACCGATGCAAGTTGCCGATTGGAGCCAAAGGTGGCGGTGCAATGGAACCGACAAGCCGATTTTTACCAATGGAAGGAGCCGATACAAGTTGCCGACTGTACCCTTCCCCTGATATCACTTCCATTGGAAAAAAATCGAGTTACTATTGAGAGAAAAAATCTTACATGGCAGTTGAATTTTGCTTGTATGAGTACATGTTTCACATATTTGTATTTTTATTTTATTTTATGTTTCAAGTATATCCTATACTCACACTAATATATATACACTCTATTTTGCTCGAAAAGTGCAAATAAAATAAGACATTAAAATGTCATTGAGATTGACATAAAAATATTACTCCAAGATTATGGTCAACGTGTATAAACTTTTATTTTATTTTTTATCTTGTTATATAAAATTTTTATCCTTTAAATCTTATGTTAAATATATAAGTATTCTATGTATTTTAACTATAGTTCTAAAGATTGTATTTTTCACCTCACTGCATTATATAAAATAAGGGCTTAGCTTGGATGCAGTGCATCATTTTTTGATACAGTTACCATAAAAATTAGGGGGGACATTTTTGTAATATATCAATTATTTATGTGATATGTGTGTGTGACTGCATCTAAAAACTTTGCAGTCAACTGCGTATTCAATTTTCTCATAAAATAATTAGATTTTAAAAAGAGGGCAAAGTTAAATTAGGAAGCACAAAGAAAGAGAGAAAAAATTGACATCCCTTCTTAATTCTATTCAAGGAGGGAGAGAGAGGTTAAAACTAAAAGAGACAAAGGAGAGAGAAAGTGAGTGTGAAATAGTAAAATAAAAGAAAAGAAATGCCATCACAAGAAGAATCATCCCAAGATGAGATAATAAAGAAAGGCAGCAACAAAGAAGAACAGTGGAGATGGTCAGAAATGCAAGGTCTTGAACTTGTTTCAGAAAACCCACTTCCAAACTCCAATCAAAATCAAAACTTGCACACACTAACTGAAGAAAACCAAGGATTGGAAATGGAAAATGAAGGGAAAAACAGTGATAAAAAAGATATACAGAAAAAGAAGAAAGAAAAAGCTCAAACAGTTGGTTTTGGAGAGCTGTTTAGATTTGCAGATGGATTAGATTATGTATTAATGGGTGTTGGAACAATTGGTGCTTTTGTTCATGGTTGTTCTTTGCCTATTTTCTTAAGATTCTTTGCTGATCTTGTCAATTCATTTGGGTCCAATGCTAATAACATTGATAAAATGAGCCAAGAAGTCTTAAAGGTACTAACTTTGTTATAAAGTTTGATTCTTTTCCTTCAACTTCTTATTTTTTCTTAATGGGTATTTGCAGTATGCATTCTACTTTCTTGTAGTTGGAGCTGCAATATGGGCATCTTCTTGGGCAGGTTTAATACTAAGAAACTTCTTTTTATTTCATTATGTAATATAATTATGCTTGTAAAGATTTTTGAAAAGGAATGAAAGTTTTAATATTGGGTATTTTTTAAATTTTTTTTTGCAGAGATATCGTGTTGGATGTGGACAGGAGAGAGACAATCAACAAAAATGAGGATCAAATACTTAGAAGCAGCACTGAGTCAAGACATTCAGTTCTTTGATACTGAAGTCAGAACTTCAGATGTTGTTTTTGCTATTAATACTGATGCTGTTATGGTTCAAGATGCCATTAGTGAAAAGGTAAAGTTCATGTTTTTTTTTGGTTATTTTTAAATTTTGTTGTAACTGTGTGTGTTTTGGTGTTGTGTGTGTATTGCAGCTTGGGAATTTCATACACTATATGGCAACATTTGTTTCTGGATTTGTTGTGGGATTCACAGCAGTTTGGCAGTTAGCACTGGTAACTCTAGCTGTGGTGCCAATAATTGCAGTAATTGGAGGTATTCATGCCACCACATTATCTAAACTTTCATCCAAGAGTCAAGAAGCTCTTTCACAAGCTGGAAACATTGCTGAACAGGTGAACCATTATCAAATTACTCTGTTTTTCTTGGACATAATCTTGTAAAGTTCTTTGCTTTTTCTCCCTTAACTTAATTAATTAATTATCCAACTTACAAAACTACTAGTTTTAAAAAAAAATTACTGTTCATTATATGGGTATTGCTTAAAGTTATATTTATTTATTGTTAAACTTTCTTGTCCTTTAGGTGGATGACATTTTTTTGATGAAATTCAAGAAATCAGCAAGTTATCCTTTAAAAGAAAAAAGAAATCTAAAATCAAGAAAAGATAAAGAATAATGTAATATAATCTGTTTTTGTTCAGTTTTCCATCTGGGTGTTCCTATTTTGAGCTGATTAAATGATTTTTTAAAATCTGTTGCTATTTTCAGCTAAATTGATGAATCTATTGTTTATAGGTGAAAAAAAACTGTGTCTAACCATCTGCGTTATTTTTTAATTTATCCAAATTTGTAGACCATTGTACAAATTCGGACAGTTTTGGCATATGTGGGTGAAACAAGAGCGTTACAAGCTTATTCTGCTGCATTAAAGATCTCACAAAGACTTGGATACAAAAGTGGATTTTCTAAAGGATTTGGATTAGGAGCTACATATTTCACTGTCTTTTGTTGTTATGCACTTCTTTTATGGTATGGTGGCTATCTTGTTAGACACAATCACACCAATGGAGGACTTGCCATTGCCACTATGTTCTCTGTCATGATTGGTGGACTGTAAGTACTTTTTTTCCAAAACTTATTCTCCTAATCATTTAAAATATACCATTTTCTGATCATGTTTTTATATATATAAATTGTAGTGCTTTAGGCCAATCTGCCCCAAGTATGTCTGCATTTGCAAAAGCTCGAGTAGCTGCAGCGAAAATCTTTCGAATAATCGACCACAAACCAAGCGTTGACAAAAACGCTGAATCGGGTTTAGAGTTAGACTCGGTCGCGGGGCTCGTTGAACTAAAAGATGTCAACTTTTCATACCCTTCAAGACCAGATGTTAAAATTCTTGATAACTTTAGTTTAAGTGTTCCTGCTGGGAAAACCATTGCTTTGGTTGGAAGCAGTGGGTCTGGAAAAAGCACAGTGGTTTCCCTCATTGAAAGGTTTTATGATCCTACTTCAGGTAAATGACAATGACTCTTCAGTAATTTAGTCCAACCAACATACCTATGTACACCTCTAGTTGCATACTGTACAACACAATGTTTGCCTTTAACACTTCTTTTATTTCACTGACAGTTTTGTTTGCCTTGTTGTTTGGGGCAGTATAGTAGAATTTATTTTTGTAGAAGCATTTATTAGAGACATTAAATAAGTAAGTCTTGTGTTACTTTTTACAGGACAAGTAATGCTTGATGGGCATGACATCAAGGGACTTAAACTGAAATGGTTAAGACAACAAATTGGTTTGGTTAGTCAAGAGCCAGCACTCTTTGCTACAACAATTCAAGAGAATATACTATTGGGTCGACCCGATGCATCCATTATCGAGATCGAGGAAGCAGCTCGTGTTTCAAATGCTCATTCGTTCATTATTAAGTTACCCGATGCGTATGATACTCAGGTTAGTTCATCACTTCACTTATAGAGCCGGTCTTATCAGCATCGATAAGGGTATTATAGTCATTTTAAATCGGGACCCATAAATATACTTTTTGTTCATGTACTTGTTATAGTGAGACCCCATTTGGGTGGAGTATGTTGGGGGTAAAATATAGTCACTTTGCCAAGAAGGTAAAACTATGATGAATAGGAAGAGGGAGTGGCTTTCTTTTGACAAAGTTGATTGCTTTTTTGTCGCTACATAATTACATTTTACTCAATGTATGAAGGGCCCATTCGGTCAATAGTTGGTTAAAAAAGTCAAACTGTGGTGGGTGGTGAAGCTTTCTTGTCATGGTAATCCTTACACTTAAACAAAACGTTTTATGATATACAAATATGAATGCATCACACCTATACTGTATAACTATTCGATACATATGCATGGCAAAAATAAGTTGTAAGCAGCCCAGGCCCGTATTAGATATTGTCCGCTTTGCCACTTAGGCTCACGGTTTTCAAAACGCATCTAATAGGGAAGGTATCTAGCCCCTTATAAGGAAGCTTTTGTTCACCTATCCAACCGATGTGGGATATATTATCTAACAATAAGTTAAGCTGTGTAGGGATGATACAACATGGTTGTTGAGTCAACAGTGCATGTGCACAGGCATGCTACTATGGATGAGATTGGTTGACCAAAAAGTCAACCCTAAAATGATCAAATGGGCCATTCATGTGCCGATGTACATGTACGACTATGTAATGCATACATGTACAACTAAGATGTATAAATAAAAGTCATAGAATATTAAACGCGGCAGGGTTCATTTTAAATCACGAATTGACGCGAAATTCAGGCTATTTATTGTCATTCAACCGCTACAAGATCAACAATTCCATAAGCTTGAGCCTCTGTTGCTGACATTGTGTAATGCATACATATTTGTTGCTGCATAATTACATTTTACTCGATGGATGAAGGTCCCATTAAGAACATCCATTTATGGAGATGATACAACATGGTTGTTGTGTCAACAGTGCATGTGCAGATGCATGCTACTATGGATGTGTTTGGTTGACCAAAAAGTCAACACTAAAATGAGCTATGAAGTTAAAGTAAACAACAACTAAGAACAGAATAAGAGATCTAGTTTGACCAGGAGCATGTTGAGGGAACCCTTTGACTAATGACTAATCACAAATGAAGGGAATAATGCAAGATTAGATGCTTGTATAAACAATAAAAAATACAAATAATAGAATGAAAGTGGGGTCTTGGCCAAAGTAATAATTTCTGTTTTTTAGACTAATTCCTGAAATTATGGTAAAGATTATATATTTAAAATTTTAAATAAAAAGCATTTTTGCAGGTTGGGGAGAGGGGGTTACAACTATCGGGTGGACAAAAGCAGAGAATAGCGATTGCGAGGGCAATGCTGAAGAATCCCGCAATCTTGCTTTTGGATGAAGCAACGAGTGCTTTGGATTCTGAATCTGAAAAGTTGGTTCAAGAGGCTTTGGATCGATTCATGATCGGGAGGACAACTCTCGTGATTGCCCACCGTCTCTCCACCATAAGGAAGGCGGACCTGGTAGTGGTTTTGCAGCAGGGTAGTGTTTTGGAAATGGGAACTCATGATGAGCTTTTTGCAAAGGGCGAAAATGGTGCCTATGCTAAGCTTATAAAAATGCAAGAGATAGCTCATGAAACTGCCTTGCATAATGCCAGAAAGAGTAGTGCCAGGTAATTCATGATCAATATAAACAGGTCACTATTATTTGACTTTTCTAAGTCAACGGAACTAATTTCCAACTTGAAATTGATAATGATTTTTTATTGGCATGAAGGAAAATTTATTTATACAGTGCACATGATTAAGAAACGAGGAAACTGTTAGATGCTAAGTTTGTGGAAAGATTAAGATCAATACTTTATCTACTTGAAAACCGTTAAGTTTGACCTCAAAAGTCAAAATCTAACTCTTGCAAATGGAATTTGTTTATAGTTTGGCTATTAAGGGCAAATGCACTAAGACTCAACTTAATATATGATATAACTTTTAAAATAATAATTTGGTTTTAAGGTCACGCATATTATTTTGTTGGAAAATGGTTGTTGACTTCTATAGTCTAACTATACCTGTTAGTGATCTTGAATATTTACTTATGGTAGTTCTTTGTTTTTTAGACCATCTAGTGCAAGGAATTCAGTGAGTTCGCCTATAATTACCCGGAACTCGTCTTATAGTAGATCGCCATATTCCCGAAGATTGTCAGATTTTTCGACATCAGACTTTAGTCTATCAGTTGAAGGTGGTTACCCGAGTTACCGTCATGAAAAACTTCAGTTTAAGCAGCAAGCAAGTTCCTTTTGGCTGCTAGCAAAGATGAACTCACCCGAATGGACGTACGCTTTGATCGGCTCAGTGGGGTCCGTGATTTGTGGGTCACTCAGTGCTTTTTTTGCTTATGTCCTAAGTGCCGTCCTGAGTGTGTACTACAATCCAGACCATGATTACATGATTAGAGAAATCGGGAAATACTGTTATCTGTTGATTGGGGTTTCATCTGCTGCACTCATCTTCAACACTTTGCAGCATTTTTTCTGGGATATTGTTGGAGAAAATTTGACTAAACGGGTACGAGAGAAAATGCTGGCTGCAGTTTTGAAGAATGAAATGGCATGGTTTGATCAGGAGGAGAATGAGAGCTCGAGGGTTGCCGCCAGGTTGTCTCTCGATGCTAATAACGTCCGTTCAGCAATTGGTGACCGTATTTCAGTGATTATGCAGAACTCTGCCCTTATGTTGGTGGCCTGCACAGCTGGTTTTGTTCTTCAGTGGCGGCTTGCACTTGTTCTGGTTGCTGTTTTCCCTCTGGTGGTTGCAGCGACTGTCTTGCAGGTATGTGTACAACTTTGTTTTATGGAGCGAGTTTTTGTTATTAATAGCTGATTTTTTTCGTGTTATTGACAGAAAATGTTCATGCAAGGATTTTCTGGTGACTTAGAAGGTGCTCACTCGAAAGCAACACAGTTAGCTGGAGAGGCGGTGGCCAATATGAGAACGGTAGCTGCTTTCAACTCCGAGGCAAAAATCGTCAACCTTTTCACACTAAGTCTCGAGAAGCCTCTTCGTAGATGCTTCTGGAAGGGCCAGATAGCTGGGAGTGGATTTGGAATAGCTCAGTTTTTACTATATGCTTCTTATGCACTTGGCCTTTGGTATGCGTCTTGGCTTGTTAAGCACGGTATCTCTGATTTCTCAAAGACGATACGGGTTTTCATGGTTCTCATGGTCTCGGCAAATGGCGCAGCTGAGACCCTGACTCTTGCTCCTGATTTCATTAAGGGTGGTCGAGCAATGAAGTCTGTTTTTGATCTACTTGACCGGAAAACTGAAATCGAGCCCGATGAGGTAGACTCCGTCCCTGTTCCGGACCGTCTCCGAGGCGAAGTAGAGCTCAAGCACGTTGATTTTTCTTACCCGTCTCGCCCTGACGTACCAGTTTTCCGTGACCTCTGTTTACGAGCCCGTGCTGGAAAAACGCTTGCCCTGGTTGGTCCTAGCGGTTGCGGGAAGAGCTCAGTGGTCTCACTGATTCAAAGATTCTATGAACCATCTTCGGGACGCGTGATGATCGACGGAAAAGATATCAGGAAATACAACCTAAAGGCGTTAAGGCGTCACATTGCAGTCGTTCCACAAGAGCCATGTCTATTTGCCACCACTATCTATGAGAACATTGCTTATGGACACGAATCAGCAACCGAAGCTGACATAATCGAAGCAGCCACCCTCGCCAACGCTCACAAGTTTATCTCTGCATTACCTGATGGTTACAAAACATGTGTTGGGGAAAGAGGAGTGCAGCTTTCAGGGGGACAAAAGCAGAGAGTCGCCATAGCAAGAGCGTTTTTAAGAAAAGCTGAGGTGATGTTACTAGACGAAGCTACAAGCGCACTTGATGTAGAGTCTGAGAAGTGCATTCAAGAGGCTCTCGAACGAGTCTGCTCAGGGAAAACGACCATTGTTGTAGCTCATAGGCTATCGACTATAAGAAATGCTCATGTGATTGCGGTGATAGATGATGGGAAAGTGGCAGAACAAGGGTCACATTCGCACCTGTTGAAGAACTACCCAGATGGGTGTTATGCAAAAATGATACAGTTGCAAAGATTCTCTCACGGGGAGGCTGCGAGTATGGTATCAGGGGGTTCAGGTTCGACTTCAAAACGTCAGATAGATGGGCAGTGAATTGAAATGGTCACATTTTAATATACGAAAACTTGATTTTTGAATACTATTGCTATCATATATCATTTGGTATAGTAATACGAAAACTTAATAGAATAGAATAGTACTTGTGTATTATTTGGTGCTTTCAACATGTTATATGTCTGGTTAGAAAGGATAACATGGTACATTACAATCCAAGTAATTATATATAGCCCTGAAATATGGCTTAAAGATGGAACTAATCGTTCAAATATATTGTATAGACTTGATAAGATTGGATCAATAGACACCAGTTTTTGTTCAATTTTAGCAAGAAGTCTAATATTGGTAGCCAGTTCAATGTTTCATAGACGAATTCATAATTATGCAGGACGAAGGTTCGTTTTTTGTACAATTGTCGGTTGTCCGTAGTGTATACATGAGCCCAACAAAAGCGTAAGCGAGTTCCTGGCTATCCTTAGTTAAGATCGACCTGTCATGCATTACGCCAGTTTATTGAATTCTCAGAACCTTTCTTTTTCCGTAAAAGGGTTACCCTGGTTGTATTAAGTGGGTGGGAGTTTCTAACGACCAATTCGCCATTATCGTCAATATGCGCTATGGTTGTCTGCTTTTGACTTTGACCTTTTAGGAATGACCTGATCCTACAATAGACTCTAATGTTTCGTGTTCAAACAAAAGAAAAATTTGGTAAGCTATATATCATTCACAGCTATATAAAACATTATCGCTATGCATCATAATACCTTTCAAATCTTGGACTTCAGTGTACAATTTGATTCTTAGTTAGAACTGTGTGATAATTTTTCACAGCATCTAGAACACTTGAATCATCTTTGTTCATGTTTAAAATACAATAGCTATGTCAAGAACATGGAATTTAAAAACACACATAACATATCAACAAGATAACCATACCACATTGGTTAATTTCTTCATAATAAACATGTTGAGTCTTCATAACTTTTTGTTTATAGACCACATCCGTAATTCCTGAAAGTTACCATAATTTCATGTTACGCCCAATGTTATTAAAAACATATAAAAACAAAAATAGAAATTCACTATCTTATGCTGACCTTTAGAGATCTGTACTGCAAATCCAATTAAGTCCCGTAGCTCAGATTTCCAAACGCTTTGTTTCCAATTGCTCTTTTAATTCTGAAGGTTCTGCGTTATCTACATCTTCAAGCTGTTTTTCCTCCTCCATCATACTCTTCTCAGTTAATTCTAAAAAATCTACGTTATCTACATGTTTAACCAAATATTTAAATCTATGCTATGTCAAGAACATGGAATTTAAAAATACACATAACTTATCAACAAGATTAAGTCCCGTAGCTCAGAATTGCGGCACATGTTTATACACTTGACTTTTGATGCAAGACATAAGCAGTAGATACAAGACAACACTTCACAATTTTATTTCATATCACTATATCAAATCTCACGCACCTTTTCTCTCTCAACAAACAAAACCCTCTTTTCATCCACCATGGATCCATAAAACAAAAAAAAAAACCAAAACAAACATGGTCCATACCAAAATCACACACGCCCACACGGAAGTCTATCCCCTTCACCGAGCACATCTATATGTCTGTGTTTGGAAACATTTCAACTTAAACACATAAAGGTTGTTTATCTTGTTTTTGGGTTTGGTTTCGGACCCAGAAAAAAAGTGTTGGCTGGTTCGGGTATCTCCTGATGGTAATTGACCCAAAGTCTTTGTCCCACATTGGTATGAGGAGAAAAATACCTTGGTGGGTTGCCTATATAAATAGGAGTCATTAGTTGATGTTTTAGGTAATTCGTTCATGTGCGAGAAATTCTTGAGAGTTAAGAGTTTCTAGTAAAGAGTGACCTTTGTTGAGGGATTATAGATTGTCGAGAGTGAGCGTCTTCGTTCTTGTAAACCAATGTTTGTGGTAGTGGATTAGACTCATTGAGTCAAACCAAGTAAATCATTGCGTCGTTTGCTTTTTCTTGTTAACTTTATTATTGGTTATTCGCGTGTTGATTTCTTTATTTGTCGTGATCGATCCCAACAAATTGATATCAGAGCTGAGGTACGGGGGAGAAGAAATCACACGCTCGGGAGAATCCAATTGAAAGAAATGTGACGGATCGTCGTGAAAAGTGACGGATCTCGTTCGTTAGCCGTTAGATCGTCGTGAAACTTGAGCTGTAGCTTCACGAAACATAGATCCAGGATTTGACCGTTCAGAATTTTGATTGGAGGTTTCAGTAGCGAGATATTAATTTTCGAAGTTGGCTGCAGAAACTAGAAGGGATTTTTGCGCAGCTGCGGAAGAAAGAGCATCGTGACTTCGTTAACCGTTAGATCATTGTGATTTTCGAACAGAAGGTTCTCGACACATATATCGAAGTTTTCTGCCAGAATCTTTTTTTGGTGAGTTTTTATATAAGAACAATTTTTCTTGGTTTTATTGTTCTTATTGCGAATAGTTGTTTAGTAAAGATGAATAGTGATGGTTCAAAGTTCTCTATCCCGATATTTGATGGGAAGATGGATTTCATGGTTTGGAGGATGACTAACAAGGTATTGATGAAGCTTTACAAGAGACAAAACCAGATGATATAAAAGATGATGTTTGGAAGACGATGCAGAAGAAGGCTTCGAGTACAATCAGGTTGGCACTTGCTCCCGAGATTAAATATAACTAGAAAGTTCAACACCCGTGTTGCGGGTTGCGATAATCATAGATGCGCGATGCCACGAGTAAATAAAAATATATTTATTTAATGTGACAACCACTTCCAAAAATGTCACTCCATCAAAGCCAAAACGAAAATACCCAAAAATGAAACAAAAACAAAAAATATAAAAAAACCAAAAAACATATATGTGAAACAAACTTTACCAAAAAAAGAATTAGAAAAAAGATAAAAGGTTTTTTAAAAAAACCAACTTATTATAGGGAAAATAGGGATTAAAAAACCAAAATCTATCTAAAGAAATATAAAAACAATAAAATACAATTAGAATATAAATTATAAAATAAAACAAATTGTTCATAAAATTTTAACAAAAAAGAACGATTAAAAAAAAATCAAAGGTTTTTTTAAAAAAACATAAATTTAACAAAAAAAAGTATAAAAACAATTAAATACAATTTAAAAATGATACAAAATAATTGTGGGAATGATACAAAAAAATCAATGTTAACAATATTTAAGAAAAAAATTACATAAGGTTAGGGGGTCAAAAGAATAAAAAACAAAGAGTAGGGGCTGAAAAGAAAAAGAGAAAGGGGAGGGGGGCAAAATGGAAAAACCATTAAAAAGGAAAAAGGACCCAAAAATTTATTAGGTAGAGGGAGAAAGTATCAAACCTAGGACCTCAACCCTCTAAGGTGTAAGTGTCAACCACTCCACCAAACCAGTTATATGTTTTACATTTGGTAAACATTGTATTTATATTATAAGCACAGAAAAAGACAAAAGAGTTACTGTTCATAACCCACGGTCTTTAATGTTATAGTAATGTTTTGAAAGAGAACACACCGAAGGGTATTTGGGATAAGCTTGCGGGAATCTATGTTTCAAAGTCGTTGACGAATCGGCTATTTCTGAAGATGGATTTCTATTCATTGAAACTCGAAGAAGGAGGTAATCTGCATGATCATATTAATTCTTTTAATCAGTTGGTTTGTCAGTTGTCTAATGTTGATGAGGTGATGAAAGAAGAAGAGCAAGCCTTGTTATTATTGTCATCATTGCCGAAATCCTATAAGTTGTTTGTGCAGACTATGTTGACAGGGAGGACCACTTTGAAACTTGAGGATGTGTTGAAAGCTTTACGGGAAAATGAAAGAATGAATAGAAGTGATAGTTTCTCGAGTAGAGAGAAAATATTAGTTACAAATGATCCCGAAAGTAGAAGAGGTTTTAACTGTGGTAGTTCAAGAGGGCGTTCAAAGTCTCGAGTGTGAGGAGATCGAGACATGAGTACGGTAGAGTGATACTATTGTGGGGAGAAAGGCCATATGCAAATTCGTTGTCCACAATTTTGTGAAGACTTGAAGAGTTTACGAGATTCAAAGGTAAAGAAAAAGGACAATGAAGAGGCGATTATAGTTAATGATTGTGATAGTGAGTTTATGTTGGCGGAAAGTTCGAGTAGGGGGATATTGAAAGATGAAAAACCAAAGTGGGTGTTTGATAATGTAGCGTCGGTACACATTTGTAATGATCGGGCTATGTTTGATACATTTAACGGGAATGGGCAGTTTGGTGATATCAAAGTGGATAACAATCAAAAGATGAATGTTGAAGGTGCTGGGTGTAACACCCCAACTAAGGCGGAACGTTGAGATGTACAGAAAGTCGAGTATTCAAAACAAAGGATAATAGATAACATTCACCATAGCTTTATTGGATAAAAATAATTTTACAATGCACAAGCATGTGAACCAATTCCCAAGTACAATACGTCTACTATACTTGGATATTGAGTCCACGAAACAAATAACAAATACATGAGATGGTATACTACAATGATCAGGGCAGATTCCATTGCCCGTCACAAGGTTTGATCTTTGACTCCAAAGTGCAATGCAAACAATCATGATGCATATAATTCCTCAAAGCTTACGCTAAATCCTGAAAAACATGAAGAAAAAGTGTCAACTACGAAAACGTAGTTGGTGAGTGCATAGGTTTGCAAGTAAATCTCGTTACATATTCATTTCAAAATAGTTGAGAAATTCATGGTAAATTATAAAGTTCTCATTTGTCACATTTATCGTGAGAGTAAAAATATATCAATCGATTAATCATTCATCATACCAAAACCATTCGGTCGTCAATACTTCAATATCGCCAATTTCAACAACTTTCAAGATTCCATATAAGGTCCAATACCCAAACCGTATGTTCAATCAATAATTTCCGTCCATAATATAATATCAATACCTCTTGGTCCATGGTAAGACTACCATGACATAATTTGATGAGATTGTTCTTGAGCCACTACTAAGACCGGTTATGTCCCAATAATCAGATATATTGTCCCAAATGATAAGATAATGATAAGCACATGCTGTCAATCACGTGCATAAAGATAACCAAGGGTCGTGCCATGGAGACGCCCATAAATATATAGTAGTTAGAGCACCGCGAGGCCAGACTGGCGATGAAGGTGGCCACCAAGGCAGACCAAACATCCCACCGTTACCCATAATAGTGGATGAGGGGACAAGTCCTAGTTGCGCAACCCTCTAACTACAGGCCTCAAATGAGTTAATAGTAGTGTACAGGGGACCACCGTTTGACAGTACTCAAGCTCATCATATAACATATAACACGTTGAACATACAATATAATTCCCATATCATTATCATTATTTCAAAGAATCATTTCATAAGATAAAGTCATTTTAATTAATCATGCTTTTCACCCCGTAAGTAAAACATATAAAAGAGTTTGAAAAGGGGCTATGACTCACCGTGATATGCCGCATATTATATTCACTTATCCAAAATGGGTACTTCCCATCTATAGCTTCCTTGATCATATATTCCATCATGGTCCTCAACCATACTCAAAGCCAAGATTATCCCTACGATAGGACTAATATACGTAAGTTCCTATCTTAAGCCATCACTAAGAAATGCCACTTTTATTATGTTGTTATCAGTTATGGGATCCAAGTGTATTGCTAGTATTCGCATCTTTTTTGGTTGTAAAGATTTGTGGTGTAAAAGGTTACTTTCATTATACACGTAGTTATAAGTTGTTAGAATTTCGGTAACTTGCCTTCATTTGTGGTTTCGTTTGGCATCTTAGGTTATCATATGGAATGTGCCGAAATTAAGTTATAGTAATGTTTTGAAAGAGAACACACCGAAGGGTATTTGGGATAAGCTTGCGGGAATCTATGTTTCAAAGTCGTTGACGAATCGGCTATTTCTGAAGATGGATTTCTATTCATTGAAACTCGAAGAAGGAGGTAATCTGCATGATCATATATTCCATCATGGTCCTCAACCATACTCAAAGCCAAGATTATCCCTACGATAGGACTAATATACGTAAGTTCCTATCTTAAGCCATCACTAAGAAATGCCACTTTTATTATGTTGTTATCAGTTATGGGATCCAAGTGTATTGCTAGTATTCGCATCTTTTTGGTTGTAAAGATTTGTGGTGTAAAAGGTTACTTTCATTATACACGTAGTTATAAGTTGTTAGAATTTCGGTAACTTGCCTTCATTTGTGGTTTCGTTTGGCATCTTAGGTTATCATATGGAATGCCATATTAAGTTATATTAATGTTTTGAAAGAGAACACACCGAAGGGTATTTGGGATAAGCTTGCGGGATCTATATTTCAAAATAGTTGAGAAATTCATGGTAAATTATAAAGTTCTCATTTGTCACATTTATCGTGAGAGTAAAAATATATCAATCGATTAATCATTCATCATACCAAAACCATTCGGTCGTCAATACTTCAATATCGCCAATTTCAACAACTTTCAAGATTCCATATAAGGTCCAATACCCAAACCGTATGTTCAATCAATAATTTCCGTCCATAATATAATATCAATACCTCTTGGTCCATGGTAAGACTACCATGACATAATTTGATGAGATTGTTCTTGAGCCACTACTAAGACCGGTTATGTCCCAATAATCAGATATATTGTCCCAAATGATAAGATAATGATAAGCACATGCTGTCAATCACGTGCATAAAGATAACCAAGGGTCGTGCCATGGAGACGCCCATAAATATATAGTAGTTAGAGCACCGCGAGGCCAGACTGGCGATGAAGGTGGCCACCAAGGCAGACCAAACATCCCACCGTTACCCATAATAGTGGATGAGGGGACAAGTCCTAGTTGCGCAACCCTCTAACTACAGGCCTCAAATGAGTTAATAGTAGTGTACAGGGGACCACCGTTTGACAGTACTCAAGCTCATCATATAACATATAACACGTTGAACATACAATATAATTCCCATATCATTATCATTATTTCAAAGAATCATTTCATAAGATAAAGTCATTTTAATTAATCATGCTTTTCACCCCGTAAGTAAAACATATAAAAGAGTTTGAAAAGGGGCTATGACTCACCGTGATATGCCGCATATTATATTCACTTATCCAAAATGGGTACTTCCCATCTATAGCTTCCTTGATCATATATTCCATCATGGTCCTCAACCATACTCAAAGCCAAGATTATCCCTACGATAGGACTAATATACGTAAGTTCCTATCTTAAGCCATCACTAAGAAATGCCACTTTTATTATGTTGTTATCAGTTATGGGATCCAAGTGTATTGCTAGTATTCGCATCTTTTTGGTTGTAAAGATTTGTGGTGTAAAAGGTTACTTTCATTATACACGTAGTTATAAGTTGTTAGAATTTCGGTAACTTGCCTTCATTTGTGGTTTCGTTTGGCATCTTAGGTTATCATATGGGAATGCCATATTAAGTTATATTATCCTTAGTAATCATTTGATGTGTAACCGATTTTAGCACGAATTAGCATTTGTGATATCAATTTATAGTTTGGTTAACGCACTTACTTATGTCCATTCCACTTAATTATCTTTTATGTTACTTTGATTTCGCTTATCTTTCAAACTCACATACTTCTCGATATATCTTATGATTATCCGGGTTTATGAAATTCGTTTAAGTTTTATGGGCCATTACCAAATTGGGCCTAAGTGTTATGGGCTTTTAAGTGACTTGGGATTAATTTAGTTGTTGGGCTTAACCTTATTTGGGTTATGTGCTTAGTGAGTTATATTGGTTATTGGGCTATATGGTTTATTGGGCCAAATGGGTTATTGGGCCACCTGGGCCCACTGAGTTATATTTCATTTGGGTTCATTATTTGGGCCAAGTTAGCCCATTATGGTCTCTAGTGCATCTTTTAGCCCATTATACAAATGGTTAGTTTCCTTTCAACTTTTCTGTTTTTACTTCACATTTTTATAAAATGTTGGCTACTATTTTGGGGTCAAGCCCAAATATTTGGACCTTTATGATTTTTTTACAGTGACATGTATGTGTCTAGTATTTTTGTGAATTTTGTATTAATTTATAAAGAATTTTTAGTACCTCTAAATATTTTTATAAGTGAAAGTGGTCAAAACAGCCACTGTTTTGTGTATGAAAATGTTTTATAAAAGTTCTTTGGGTTATACTCTTAATAAAAATTCCATGATTTTATTTTAAGTTTAGGACACATTGAACCCACTTTCCACCTAGTATGGCCTCCTGGGACTTTATATTTTAGGAGATAAAAATTGTTAAAGTTGATAAAATATTCAGACAAAAGTGCAGTTTTGACCAGTTTTAGTAGAAAAATCATATCTTTTGTTTGGTTCGGTATTTTTGAGTGATTCCAGTTGGTAATTAAACTTAACTCATTTCTCTACAACTTTTATTTTGAAAGTTTTTCTTGAATATGCCCTCACATTCTCAGTTTATCCGTTCCAAGACAGAAAATGGATTCTGTCAGAAAGCATTTGGGTCCAAACAACTCACCAATGACTTAGTTTGCTTATCTTACACTCTTAATCACCTCTCACATGTTTGTTATTCACTTTTGTATTATTTTAGCATCAAATATACAGATTATTAACAATTTCAAGAGCATCAATCATCAAATAAAAACTGAATTTAAACAAAACTTAATCAACAAAAGATAGTCCTTACAAAAATCATCCAAAAAGTGAATGCATGTGACCATCTAACCATTTTAACAACAAAACTTTTATTAAATCTTTCTTGCAACAACAAAATGAGTTTATTTATGAAAAATCACAGAAAGTAAGCTTCATTTTTATCAACAAAGACCGATTTTTGTAAAGATCTTTCAACAAATTTGAAGCTTTCTCATGAACTATCACTTTTGGATCTTATGATGATCCAAGACTTCTTATTTTGCAAACCCTTGATGATTACTATCTAGTATACTTATTATTATAGTTGTTTAATTATGATTTTTGCTTGAATCTTCTTGCTTATTCACGACCAAAAAGAAGGAGAAAAGGTGGAGAATTGTTGAAGAGCTTTTGAGAGAAAAGAGAGAACATGATAGTGAGGTGTGAGAAGCATGTGAAGAAAGTGAGGCTCATGTTGGACTTTGAGTCCCTTTTTGCCTTGTTATCTACGGCCAAGAGAGAAAGAAAAAGAAAAAGAGAAAGGAGTGTAAGAGTGAAAGTGATGTATGAGTGTAAGAGTAGGAGTGATAAGAGTGGAGTGTCTTGGAAGTTTCAAAAGCTTAATCACCTAGTTTTATTCTTATGTGATTTTCGGTTTTGGGAAGTGCCTTATGGCCGAAATTTTGCTTCCAAAATATTGAAATTATAGTGTAAAGCCATCCAAGGTTTATGCATACAAGTGTGTCTTAAATCTAGGTACATTTGGTGTGGGTTCTAATTAGTTTGGTTAGTTATCAATAAGTTTAAATATCCTTTTCCATACACATATATATATCCATATATTATATAGGTATATGTATAAATTTTTGTTTAGGATGTATAATTACTTGTTTAATGGATGCTTATTGCATATAAATTTGTATTTATATTAGACATATATATATATATACTTAATATTATTTAAACTCACTTTTATATATAATCTAGCTTGTAATTATACTTTTGGGATGTTCATCATATTTTATGCTCAAATGCACTTTGATTGGATTGGTGTTCGAATTGTGATTATAAGGATTCTTGGTTGCTAACACAACTTTTTAAGTCACGCTTAGGTATTTTCATAACTTAATTTCTTGAATTAAAATTCCGTTCTATATTGTTATTATTTGAGTTGTTAACTTGTTTGGTTTCTCAGATGCTTGATGGTTTAAATCACATTCTTGGAAAATTGTCATTATGTGTTCACTTGGAGATTGTCTTAAATAATTATACTTATTGTTTATGGCATTTCTAAGGCAACTGACTACCTTTTGGAATTCTATTGAACTAGAGGGCAAATATCACTATGCCCTAAATGTCTAGAAGGTCAATTCTCTTAGTGAACCGCTAGGGATAGATATCTAGATAATATAAGTAAGTTGTCCTAGTCGGAAATCCAGGGTTGTTACACTGGGAGTGTACTCTTCAAACTTCATGATGGAGTTGTGAAAACCGCTTTGAATATGAAGTATGTTCCGGGTGCGTCGACGAATATACTTTCACTTGGAGTTTTGACATCCCGTGGGTACCGTTATGTTGAAAGAAGAAATACTTTAAAGGTGTACATGAGAGATGACTAGTTCTTCGAGGATGGAGAAATTCAAAGAATCTATGTTACTTGGATGGTGAATCCCTATTAGGGCGGACTGTTTCGAGAACAAAAAGGTGAAGAAGATCGAGAGAAGAGTGCATTTCTCGTGTTAAGATGAGATTATAGGGAATTTGGGTCAAGGGAGGATTTGATGGTAATTGACCCAAAGTCTTTGTCCCACATTGGTATGATGAGAAAAATACTTTGGAGGGTTGCCTATATAAATAGGAGTCATTAGTTGATGTTTTAGGTAATTCGTTCTTGTATGAGAAATTTTTGAGAGTTAAGAGTTTCTAGTAAAAAGTGAACTTTGGTGAGGGATTATAGATTGTCGAGAGTGAGCGTTTCCATTCTTGTAATCCAACGTTTGTAGTTTTATTTGTGGTAGTGGATTAGACTCATTAAGTCGAACCAAGTAAATCATTGTGTCGTTTGCCTTTTCTTGTTAACTTTATTATTGGTTATTCGCGTGTTGATTTCTTTATTTGTCGTAATCGATCCCAACATATCCGTCATGCTTTCACCGTTTAAAGGGGAAAAAGAGGTATTTTTATTTTTCTTCTAAATATACTTTTGAACTTACCAAAGGCATGAGCAGTAGCGTAGCCACTAGGGACCTGGTTGGTGTTTAGCCCCACCAACCGACCAATATTTCCGGTTACAAGGTTCGAAATTAAAAATATTTCGCCAACCGAGCGACTCCCAATCTCCAAATCTAGGTGGATCAAAAATGATCCGAGATCCAAGTTGTGAATCTGGATTGTATTAAAATTATATGAGCTTTAGGGTATTGATTGTATGCTTTATATTATATTTAATTATGCAGATTCTTATAAATTGCTGAATCGAATGATGGCTAGCTCTAGGCCAAATAGAGAGAAAAAGCAGATTGAGAGATATTACAGGTTCCCACCTAACCATAAACCCTTTATAATTGAAAAGGTAATATTTATATTGTTTATACATATACTAGATTTAGACTCGTGTCAAATACATGAGATTTTGAGGGGATTTTGACACGAGTCTAAATCTAGTATATGTATAAAAAAATATAGATATTACCTTTTCAATTATAAAGTATTTACGGTTATATTGGTACCCGTAGTACCTCTCAATCTGCTTTTTCTCTCTAGTCGGCCTACAGTCGGTCATCATCTGATTCAGCAAGTTACAAGAATCCGCATAATTAAATATAACATAAAGCATACAACAATGACCTTAAAGATCATATAGTTTTAATACAATCCGGAATCATAACTTAGATCCGAGATTAATTTTGGTCCTCCTAGATTTGGAAATTTGGGAGTGGCTCGATTGACAAAGTATTTATAATTTCGAACCTTGTAAACGGAAATACTGGCCGATTAGCGGGGCTAAGCACCGGCCAGCTCCCTCATGGTTACGCTACTGCTCATGCATTTGGCAAGCTCAAAAGTATATTACTATATATACTAATTTAAATCATTTGGAACTACAGTACGCGGCTCGGTTTGTAGAGTAAGTGGCTTAGTTGGCTAAGACTTAGTAAAGTACATCTTTTGTCTTACTGACAAGTGACAATGGCAGTTTCGTAATTAAAATAAAATCTAAGCTCAAATACAAATCAACCATATATATACATATACATACGGATAAACATAACCCAATCTGAAATAACCACCGGGAACAACCGTCGCCGGCAAAAATATTACCATCGCCGCCGGCCACTAACCTCTTTTGGATCTATAACATGTTTGCCCAAACACCACCCACCACCGTTATCAACCTTACAAGACACATCCAAACACATATATTTTTGGGGCCCCTTCCAATATTGGGCTTTAGGCTTTTGTCTTTTTTGCCTTGCCTCAAAGTCGGCCTTGATATTTGTACAAAATTACTATCTAATACATATATTGTTGTGTATGAAAAAAATAATAATTGTGTAATGATCACATCCGTTTAATATAAGTCAACCAACTAAGCCCTTCTTGGATAGAGATCCTCTAAAGTTAAAATAACTTTATAGGTAAAGTTAAGGGAATCTTGACGCTTGGATTAAAATCAATGGTTAAGATTCAAAGATGACTTATTAATCTTAACCATTGATTTTAATCCAATGGTTAGAATCCCTCAACTTTACCTATAAAGTTCATTTGAACTTTAGAGGATCTTATTCCGTCATTCTTGTGTATACACCGAAACACTACTAGACTATTTATTCAAATTTTAGGTGGGCGCCTTTGCCCTCCATATGATACCACGAAATGTAAATCAAGCATCAAATCAAACAAAATTACACGAGTGTATGTTTGCTTTTATTGTAACACCCCAAGCCGAGGCTCGAAATATCACGGAAATCATATAGCGCAAGGTGGAATTACAATAGAACAAGAACTAAATGCAATTAAGGATTCGGTGAATCCATTACAAGACGAAACAAGTACCACAATACATAAGGAGCAAATAATCATCGAAGTTTACAAAGAATATCCCAAAGATGGCAAGTCGATCCTAAGTATAATGCAAGAGAGAAGGTCGATGAATCCTTGATTCATAAAGTCCAAAGCCCGGGTTAACAGCAAGCAAGCAACTAAACTCCACGTCCGGGGAGAACCTGATTACCTGAAAAGTGTACTAAGCATAGTCAACACAAGGTTGGTGAGTTCGTAGTAATGGTCCATAAGGAACCAGCGTCAATAATCACAATATACGAGTAGAGGCTCGGCATGACTTACAGCGAGCCTCTAAGTAGCACCATAATATCCAACAACAAGATTACACCAGACAAGTAAATGTGTAATAAGAAATGCATAAATGACATGAATATCAATGCAATGCCATATGCGTAAGTAAGCCAAAATGCCTATCTTATGCGTGATCTCCGGTCACCTATGCAACGATACTCGCTTGTCATCACCATGAACAAAGCGGCATCTCAAAAACATCGAGATATATATGTCTATATACTCGGGGTCAAGAACTACATCCAAAATGGGTGCATACATCTATACACCAGGATGTCGGCAATCCCCTGCCGAGGGCTCATCAGCAATGTATGCAATGCTTACAATCAATTGTAAATGCATCAATCATAAACCAACAATCAACATATAATGAACCTGAGCCAACAATCAATATTCGACAAACATAAGCCAACAATCAATATTCGACAAACATAAGCCAACAATCAATATTCGACAAACATAAGCCAACAATCAATATTCGACAAACATAAGCCAACAATCCATATTTGACAACATAAGCCAACAATCAATATTCGACAAACATAAGCCAACAATCCATATTCGACAACATAAGCCACTAACCACAATTTTAACCAACTATACGTACATACACTTAAGAGGATTCTACTTCCTTCGGGTCCCAGATGCTTATATATAGGGTCACCCGCAGCCTTCCCACCACATCTAAAACCCAATGAATGCATAACCGACTTTCATGTATGTACGTCTATCCTAATATTAACGAAATACTTACAAATATAAACTAAGTCATTCAAACGTGATAATCGTCTCAACAATTCAATATTTAAACCAAATTAACCAATCAATCAACAACGTAAGTAAACACACAAGTTTACACTTTTCAGCCCGAATCTCAAGCGAGTAGGGAGATACGAAACTCACCTTGTCCGGCAAAGAAGCTAGTAAGATTACAAACGAGTATTAGGATCCACACGTCCACAACCTATAATTATACATCATAATATCGTAATGTCAACTCTACAATCATAAACAAGTTGGTTTAGCACAATTAAGTCAAGTCACAACCCTAAACACCTTTACAACTTTAACGAGTAGGAACAAGACGCATTCGACTCGACCTTTTTAGAAATGAGAAGAGATTCATACAAAAAGAGTGTTACTACTAGAAACTAGACTCTCTTACAATTCCAACGATAGGTCATAAGACTTGTTTGGACTTACGGATCAAAAGTTATTAACGTTTGAAAATTGACGCGCATACATTCACAGAAGCTATCCACTGCGCCGCAGTGAGCCAGAGCCATGCTCACTGCGCCGCAGTGGGCTAAATTGAACCAGACCAGAACCTGGGCACTGTGCCGCAGTGAGCAAGAGTTGAGTTCACTGCGTCGCAGTGGCCATCCCCTGCAGTCTGCACCAGCAGTTTATGCAGGAAACACGAACCAAAACCCCCAATTTCGACCCTAACCATACCAAAACGATTTGTAAAGACTTGTAACTTGTTTTGAAGCATAACTAAGCATCATTAACCATAAATACACATAATCCAAACCATAATTTTGACCAAAACATCAAAATCACTCCCAAATCCTTCAAACCCTAATTTAACCCAAATTTGACCCAAAATTTGATTTAAGCCGATTTAAGACTTGCAAACGCTCAAGATGACTAGAAATGCATAAATAAACATAAGTAGGTACAAATGAGATGAATTAGACTTACCAAAATTCCTCCTTGAGCTAGAACCCGAAATTTAGGTCAAAATGGATAAAAACCTTGCACTATGAACCTCAATCTTTTGATATGATGAAGATGAGGAGGAGATGATGATGATTCTTATATTAAACAAATTCCACAACACTAATTAATTCAAGAGTTCAAGAGAGAAAGAGGGAAATGATATGTTCTTGCTAGAGAGAAAAGAGAGGAGAAGGAGATATGTGGTGAAATGAAGAGATAAGGGAGGAGAAATGGTCATGGGTGGCTGGTGGGTCGTGGACTACCCACGGGCCGACCCGATCCTCTTCACAAGCCAAAATACAATCGATTACACAATTAAACGCCAAACAAACATATTAACGACCCGACTAACATACCACATAGTCATATAATCACAAATGGGCCCAATTATTTCATTCAACAAGTTTGTTAGTCAAATTACACAAAAAGTCAACGGGTCAAAATTCACGGATGTTACATTATTCCCCCATTGAAAGAATTTCGTCCCGAAATTCAACAAGACACTAATTATTAAATAAGTGCGGATATTTAGTTTTCATGTGATCCTCTCGCTCCCAAGTGAACTCGGCTCCACGTCTAGCATTCCATCTAACCTTAACAATCGTGTAGCGCTTCTTCTTGAGTTTCTTTTCTTGACGGTCCAAGATCTCTACCGGCTCTTCAACAAAGTTCAAATTCGGATCAACCCTAATTTCGTCCATAGGCACATGATGTGTAGGATCCGCCAAACACTTGCGCAAGTTACAAATATGAAACACATCATGCACACTGTTAAGCTCTTGTGGTAATTCTAGCCGATAAGCAACTTTTCCAACCCGTTCAAGAATCTTGAAAGGACCAATATACCTTGGCGCAAGTTTTCCCCGCTTCACAAAACGTACAACACCTTTCCAAGGTGACACTTTCAAAAGCACATAATCACCAATTTCAAACTCCAACGGTCTCCGCCTCACATCGGCATACTTCTTTTGACGTTCTCGGGCCAATTGCAACTTCTCCTTAATTTGAGATATTACCTTAGTAGTTTCAACCACAATTTCTGGCCCGATAAGTTGACTCTCTCCAATTTCCGCCCAAGCTAGAGGAGAACGACATATCCTACCATATAATGCTCTAAAGGGCGCCATTTGAATGGTGGCATGATAACTATTGTTGTATGAAAACTCAACGAGCGACAAATGGTCTTCCCAACTTCCACCGAAATCAATTGCACAAGCCCTCAACATGTCTTCAAGTGTTTGAATGGTTCTCTCGGTTTGCCCATCCGTTTGAGGGTGAAACGCCGTGCTCATGTCAAGTCGAGTACCCATGGCTTTTTGAAACGGGCATCTCTATCAGAAATGATAGAAATCGGCACTCCATGTTTAGATATTACTTTCTTGATGTACAAACGAGCCAATGTGTCAAATTTATCGGTTTCACGAATGGCTAAAAAGTGAGCCGACTTCGTTAACCGATCTACTATCACCCAAATCGTGTCACGACCGCTTCTCGTCTTCGGTAGTTTAGTAATGAAGTCCATTGAAATATGCTCCCACTTCCATTCGGGCATCACCGGTTATACCAACAATCCGGGTGGCTTCTTGTGATCGGCTTTGACTTGTAAGCAAGTAAGACACTCACTCACATACTTAGCCACGTCACGCTTCATGCCCGGCCACCAATACAAGTCTTTCAAGTCAAAGTACATCTTATCCGACCCGGGATGGACCGAATAGGGCGATTGATGAGCTTCATTCATAATAAGCGTTCTTAGGTTACCGAAGATAGGAACCCAAAGTCTTTCAAGTCAAAGTACATCTTATCCGACCCGGGATGGACCGAATAGGGCGATTGATGAGCTTCATTCATAATAAGCGTTCTTAGGTTACCGAAGATAGGAACCCAAAGTCTTTCAACCATGTATAGCCCATTATCATTCTTCCAGTCGAATTGTTGTTCCATGCCATCTAGGTTTTCGTCTCCAAAGTTTTTCGGTAGGGTGGCCTGAATTTGGGCTCCGATGATCCGGTCACGAATATTTGGCCCCACCGTGAGGCTCATAGCTCTACCCCATCTTGGTTTCACTCTCTCTTTTCGGCTCAAGGCATCGACTACTACATTTGCCTTGCCCGGATGATAACGGATGTCACAGTCATAATCACTAAATAGCTCAAGCCAACGCCTTTGCCTCATATTCAATTCACTTTGGTTGAAGATGTGTTGGAGACTTTTGTGATCGGCTTTGACTTGTAAGCAAGTAAGACACTCACTCACATACTTAGCCACGTCACGCTTCATGCCCGGCCACCAATACAAGTCTTTCAAGTCAAAGTACATCTTATCCGACCCGGGATGGACCGAATAGGGCGATTGATGAGCTTCATTCATAATAAGCGTTCTTAGGTTACCGAAGATAGGAACCCAAAGTCTTTCAACCATGTATAGCCCATTATCATTCTTCCAGTCGAATTGTTGTTCCATGCCATCTAGGTTTTCGTCTCCAAAGTTTTTCGGTAGGGTGGCCTGAATTTGGGCTCCGATGATCCGGTCACGAATATTTGGCCCCACCGTGAGGCTCATAGCTCTACCCCATCTTGGTTTCACTCTCTCTTTTCGGCTCAAGGCATCGGCTACTACATTTGCCTTGCCCGGATGATAACGGATGTCACAGTCATAATCACTAAATAGCTCAAGCCAACGCCTTTGCCTCATATTCAATTCACTTTGGTTGAAGATGTGTTGGAGACTTTTGTGATCGGTATAAATCACACATTTGGTGCCATAGAGATAATGCCTCCAACACTTCAAAGCAAACACAACCGCTCTCAATTCCAAATCATGTGTCGGGTAGTTCTTCTCATGCACCTTCAATTGACGAGAGGCATAAGCAATGACTTTACCCCTTTGCATAAGAACACAACCCAACCCTTGTCCCGAGGCATCACAATAAACAAAAAAATCTTCAATTCCGTCCGGTAGCGTCAAAATAGGAGCATCACATAGCATATCTTTAAGAGTTTGGAAGGCGTTTTCTTGTCTTTCCCCCCATTCAAAGTTTCTATCTTTTTGAGTCAAGAGGGTGAGTGGTTGTGCAATACGGGAGAAGTTTTCAATGAATCTTCTATAGTAACCCGCCAATCCAAGGAATTGACGGATTTCGGATGGCGTTTCGGGTCTTCTCCAATTCTTTACCTCTTCAATCTTGCTTGGGTCCACATGAATACCATCCTTGCTCACTACGTGACCAAGAAAGTGGACCTCTTCCAACCAAAACTCACACTTGGAGAATTTGGCATACAACTTCTCTTTTCTTAGTAACTCAAGCACTTCACGCAAGTGCTCAACATGCTCCTCCTTTGTCTTCGAGTATACAAGTATGTCATCAATGAACACAACGACAGACTTGTCTAAGTATGGTTGACACACCCGGTTCATCAAGTCCATGAACACCGCCGGTGCATTAGTCAACCCAAAAGGCATCACGGTGAATTCAAAATGACCATACCTTGTGCGGAACGCCGTTTTGGGGATGTCATCTTCATGTACCCGGAGTTGATGATAACCCGAGCGAAGATCTATTTTAGAGAAGTGCTTAGCACCTTGAAGTTGATCAAATAAGTCATCGATTCTTAGGAGGGGATACCGGTTCTTCACTGTGAGCTTGTTTAATTCCCGGTAGTCGATACACATTCTGAAGGACCCATCTTTCTTTTTGACGAAGAGAACAGGAGCACCCCAAGGAGATTGACTAGGGCGAATGAAACCCTTCTCTTGGAGTTCCTTGAGTTGAGTTTGTAGCTCTTGCATTTTGGTTAGAGCTAGTTTATAAGGAGCTTTTGCCACGGGCGCGGCTTCGGGGATAAGATTAATACGAAAGTCTAGTTCACGAGTTGGAGGTAACCCCGGCAAGTCATCCGGAAAAACATCAGGAAATTCACAAACAATAGGAACGGTCTTCAATTCTACCCTTGTGACGGTAGCACTAAAGACTTTAGAATTAGAGGAATCGGAGACTTCACCTTGAACCTTAAGAATTCTAACGTTAGTCAAAGGTATCTTAACAACTCTCTCGCCACAATCAATGGTTGCATTCACCGCCATCAACCAATCCATACCCACAATAACATCAAAGCTCCCAATATCCAAAGGCATGAGGTCTATGAAGAAATCGACATCTTCCAAGGTCAAGACACAATCGCGAAGTATTTGACTAATTTTTGTTAGTGACCCGTTTACCATTTCACTGTCAAGCACATAATTTAAAGCACAAGGATTCACATCAATCAAAGGAACAAAATTAGAAGACACGAGGCTATAATCGGCCCCGGAATCAAATAGGACGGTGGCATAGTGACCATTAAGGAGAAAGGTACCTGCTACTACGTTGGGATCGTTGCGGGCTTCATTTACATTGGCCGCAAAGGCTCGGCCGCGTGGTTGCACTTGGTGGCCTTGTTGTCCCCGGTTTTGGTTAGGCCCGACCATTTGGAGTTGATTGGGGTGGACGGCTACTTGAACTTGTTGTCCCACCCATCGAGGACAATTATTAAGGTAGTGGTCACGACTACCACATTCAAAACATTCTCCTCTTCGTTGGTTGCCTTGAGGAGGAACGGCCCGAATAGGAGCCACATTCACTGGGCCCGCTCTTGGAACCCTACACTCCCTGGCGAAGTGCCCCACTTGGTTACAATTAAAGCATGCTCTGCATTGGGCATTAGCGGGGTGGTGTTGGTTGCATCTCCCACAGAAAGGATGGGGTCCAGTATAAGCTTTCCTGGCCGGTTCCACCGCCGCCATCACCCTACCCCTATTTGCATTCTTGGGGTCAAACCTCCCCACTTTCTTTACCCCGCTCGATTCTCCCACTTCTTTCCTCTTGTTTGATGAGGATTTACTCAAAACACCACTTCTCAATAAATCTTCAGTCACACTCCCGGCTTGGTTGACCGCATTAGCCAAAGAAGTAGGCATGTTGGAGTTTACATAAGATCGGACTTGAGGATTCAAGCCCAGTACGAACTTCTGGATGGCCTGAGGCTCGGTACCCACCAAGTGAGGAATGAGGGTAGACAACTCTTGAAATCGTCTAACATAGCCCTTGTAATCGGCTCCCTCCATGTTGAGATTTGCAAACTCAATGGTTAAGTTTTGTAGTTCATACGGAGGACAAAACTTTGCTTTCACTTTGTTCTTGAAGTCAATCCACTCCAAATTATGAGTCCGCCCCAACGTTATTTCTTGGTTCCACCAACTCAAGGCGTCATGTCTAAACATGCCGGATGCATAGGAAATCCGGTCATCATAGGTGCAATGACTCCTTTCAATCACCGCCTCTATCGCCTCAAACCACCTTATACATTCCGTGGGACCCCCTTTCCCATCGAACTCGGTGCCCCACAACTTTTAAAGTCTTTAAATATACACCCTTGACGGTATCCTCCATGTCGATTATACATGGGCATACCATTACCAACTCCCACTGGTCCCTCTTCTTCATTTTCTTCGGCATGAGGTTGAGCATTTTCGTTATTTTCATTCTCTGGAGCTTTGTTGTTTTGAGCCACATTATTTTGCCCAAGATTTGCCGTGACTTGAGCAACAATGGTTGGCATGATATTGGCGATCGTTTGAGCGATCACCTCAGCCATATTTGGCTCAAGAACTTCACCACGACCCCTTCCTTGGCCCCTACCACGACCTCTACCACGGCCCCTACCTCTTTGTACTTCCGGTTGAGCTTCCGGTTGAGGTTCTTCCTCTTCAGCCCTATAGTTCGTTCCGACTCTCCTTGGTCTCACCATTTCTATAAAACAAGTGACACGTTGACCCGAGAGTTAGTCTCAAATGCTCACATGTTAGTCACACAAGTAGTCAATGCCCTCATACCGATACCACATACTCATTTCATAACATTATGCTAAGGCAAAAGTGTTAGAATCATAAGGGATTTTTACATATCATAACATCAAGTTGAATTTATTACAATAAATCATCATTAATTCAAGTAATCATGCTCATTTCATCATGCCATCAAACAACTAACACGAATGATTCAAAGTATAATCCGAATTCGATATGCTCCCTAGTTATTGACCGGGTATGTATACAAGGTGTACCAACGGCTAACCTTCCACCTAATCAACTTCCACTAAGCATATCGGTTCCTTATTATACTTTAAGCCACACGTGCGCAATCCACGATGTCATGAACTTGCTATAATATCGGGTAACCATAAAAGAGTTGATCGGGTTCTTTTAGGGTTGCCACAATATTATACTAAGTTAATGGCATCCCTTCATTTTGCCCTAAATCATCAAATTAGCTCCAACCAATAACAACAACAACCATAATAACTACCATCCACATTCATCACATTGAATTTAAGCTATCACGCAAGTGGTCTTAACTACGAACTCACACGGGGATTCACGTAATTCACATTGCACACGAATTTCCTAACCATGCATGCTATATGAAGAGTTTTAACTTAAGCCGTAGTCTAGGTCAAACCGCCTAATTCTCTACGACCACGCATGGGCCACCATTCTGTAACACCCCAAGCCGAGGCTCGAAATATCACGAAAATCATATAGCGCAAGGTGGAATTACAATAGAACAAGAACTAAATGCAATTAAGGATTCGGTGAATCCATTACAAGACGAAACAAGTACCACAATACATAAGGAGAAAATAATCATCGAAGTTTACAAAGAATATCCCAAAGATGGCAAGTCGATCCTAAGTATAATGCAAGAGAGAAGGTCGATGAATCCTTGATTCATAAAGTCCAAAGCCCGGGTTAACAGCAAGCAAGCAACTAAACTCCACGTCCGGGGAGAACCTGATTACCTGAAAAGTGTACTAAGCATAGTCAACACAAGGTTGGTGAGTTCGTAGTAATGGTCCATAAGGAACCAGCGTCAATAATCACAATATACGAGTAGAGGCTCGGCATGACTTACAGCGAGCCTCTAAGTAGCACCATAATATCCAACAACAAGATTACACCAGACAAGTAAATGTGTAATAAGAAATGCATAAATGACATGAATATCAATGCAATGCCATATGCGTAAGTAAGCCAAAATGCCTATCTTATGCGTGATCTCCGGTCACCTATGCAACGATACTCGCTTGTCATCACCATGAACAAAGCGGCATCTCAAAAACATCGAGATATATATGTCTATATACTCGGGGTCAAGAACTACATCCAAAATGGGTGCATACATCTATACACCAGGATGTCGGCAATCCCTGCCGAGGGCTCATCAGCAATGTATGCAATGCTTACAATCAATTGTAAATGCATCAATCATAAACCAACAATCAACATATAATGAACCTGAGCCAACAATCAATATTCGTCAAACATAAGCCAACAATCCATATTCGACAAACATAAGCCAACAATCAATATTCGACAAACATAAGCCAACAATCCATATTTGACAACATAAGCCAACAATCAATATTCGACAAACATAAGCCAACAATCCATATTCGACAACATAAGCCACTAACCACAATTTTAACCAACTATACGTACATACACTTAAGAGGATTCTACTTCCTTCGGGTCCCAGATGCTTATATATAGGGTCACCCGCAGCCTTCCCACCACATCTAAAACCCAATGAATGCATAACTGACTTTCATGTATGTACGTCTATCCTAATATTAACGAAATACTTACAAATATAAACTAAGTCATTCAAACGTGATAATCGTCTCAACAATTCAATATTTAAACCAAATTAACCAATCAATCAACAACGTAAGTAAACACGCAAGTTTACACTTTTCAGCCCGAATCTCAAGCGAGTAGGGAGATACGAAACTCACCTTGTCCGGCAAAGAAGCTAGTAAGATTACAAACGAGTATTAGGATCCACACGTCCACAACCTATAATTATACATCATAATATCGTAATGTCAACTCTACAATCATAAACAAGTTGGTTTAGCACAATTAAGTCAAGTCACAACCCTAAACACCTTTACAACTTTAACGAGTAGGAACAAGACGCATTCGACTCGACCTTTTTAGAAATGAGAAGAGATTCATACAAAAATGAGTGTTACTACTAGAAACTAGACTCTCTTACGATTCCAACGATAGGTCATAAGACTTGTTTGGACTTACGGATCAAAAGTTATTAACGTTTGAAAATTGACGCGCATACATTCACAGAAGCTATCCACTGCGCCGCAGTGAGCCAGAGCCATGCTCACTGCGCCGCAGTGGGCTAAATTGAACCAGACCAGAACCTGGGCACTGCGCCGCAGTGAGCAAGAGTTGAGTTCACTGCGCCGCAGTGGCCACCCCCTGCAGTCTGCACCAGCAGTTTATGCAGGAAACACGAACCAAAACCCCCAATTTCGACCCTAACCATACCAAAACGATTTGTAAAGACTTGTAACTTGTTTTGAAGCATAACTAAGCATCATTAACCATAAATACACATAATCCAAACCATAATTTTGACCAAAACATCAAAATCACTCCCAAATCCTTCAAACCCTAATTTAACCCAAATTTGACCCAAAATTTGATTTAAGCCGATTTAAGACTTGCAAACGCTCAAGATGACTAGAAATGCATAAATAAACATAAGTAGGTACAAATGAGATGAATTAGACTTACCAAAATTCCTCCTTGAGCTAGAACCCGAAATTTAGGTCAAAATGGATAAAAACCTTGCACTATGAACCTCAATCTTTTGATATGATGAAGATGAGGAGGAGATGATGATGATTCTTATATTAAACAAATTCCACAACACTAATTAATTCAAGAGTTCAAGAGAGAAAGAGGGAAATGATATGTTCTTGCTAGAGAGAAAAGAGAGGAGAAGGAGATATGTGGTGAAATGAAGAGATAAGGGAGGAGAAATGGTCATGGGTGGCTGGTGGGTCGTGGACTACCCACGGGCCGACCCGATCCTCTTCACAAGCCAAAATACAATCGATTACACAATTAAACGCCAAACAAACATATTAACGACCCGACTAACATACCACATAGTCATATAATCACAAATGGGCCCAATTATTTCATTCAACAAGTTTGTTAGTCAAATTACACAAAAAGTCAACGGGTCAAAATTCACGGATGTTACATTTATTGTTAAATTCCAAAAGGAAAATAAACGAAATGGTGGAAACAAGCACGTTTAGGGATGAGCAAGAATTCCCAAATCCCGATCCCGTCCCGGTACCGTCCCGATCCCGGTACCGGGAAATGGTACCGAGTCCCAAGTGGGACCGGTACCGGTACCCACTTTTTCTAGTTCGTGGGACCGGTACTAATCGGTACCGGTACCGGGAAAATCCCGAAATCCCAAAGTAGTCCCACTAGTCCCGACTTTTATATAACCCAAAATTTTAAGCCTGGTTCTCAGGCCTAGTTTAGCTTACATCGATTGCTCAACTTAATAGTGTAGATATGTTTTTTATCATATAGTATTAAACGATCATAAACACACTAATCTTTGACTTATTTTACGACTGGTTTTGGGGTGCCATTGATTTTATATCAGCTAGAGTTTATGACTTTATGTATATCCTTTTAATTAGCTAGTCATTTGAAACCATTAATGATATAGAGTAAGTGATATCAACGTACTGGATATGATGAACTTATAAAAGTAAGTTTTTGATGCACTTTTGTATTTGTCATTGTTGTTACGTTGTATATCTTCTGATCTTCTATGCATGATTTTTTACTTACTTGATAGCAAAAATGCACCCCTGCAGATCATTTGTTCATTTGCTTATTTGCTTTTGATTTTTCTTTTAGTTATGCCATATCGTTATAGAATGTATATATCATATGTTATATTTCTATATTAGTGAGTTAGTTTTTGGTTTTAATTGGGACTAGTCGGGATTTGGTACCGATATCCTGGTCTCGTCCCAGTCCCAACCGGGACCAGTACCGATTCATTTGGGACTGGGATCGGTACCAAGTTTTGGAGATTTTCGGAATCGGTTCCGTCGGTACCGGGACCGGTACGAGACGATACCAGTCCCACGCCCATCCTTTGCACGTTGGGCCGTAGATAAGTGAATAATTAAAAGCGTGCAATTTCTTTTACCACTAACAATAATTCGTCACAACCTGACAACCTGACAACCTGTGCATAAACTTACTACACTCGTTACAAATTAATAAGGGGACGTGTAGGCCGACCACCCCATATGTAATCCCACCACCCCTTTTGGAGCGACAGTCGCTCCTAAAGGGGTAGTAGGATACGACAACGGGCGACAGCATACGACAAATGTTATGTACGATTCGAACCTACCACCCCTTTAGGAGCGACAGTCGCTCCTAAAGGGGTAGTAGGATACGACAACGGGCGACAGCATACGACAAATGTTATGTACGATTCGAACCTACCACCCCTTTAGGAGCGACAGTCGCTCCTAAAGGGGTAGTAGGTTCGAATCGTACTATTTGCCCGTGACGATTCATGTTGCCTTTAAAAGTTCGACCGATCGAGTTTTACACTTCATTTGCTCACTTTACACTTCTGTTTCCCCGTGACGATTCATAGTATTTACATTTCATTTGCTCACTTTAGTTTTACACTTCATAATCTGCATGGTCATCTGCGTTGTAAGTTGGCGCACCTCATTTTCATTTGCTGCAGAAAGTGTGTTTTGGATATAAAGGGTTAAACCATTCCTCATTTGAATTACTCCGTATAAAAGAGGTAAATCAAGTTTTCATTTATTCAAACTCATTCGGTCGTTTTTGGATATAAAGTATAGTAAGTATAGATATTACTGATAAGTGTTTTTATTATTTTAGATGGATTGCTTGGAGGACATTTTCTTAAATCCAAATGCGCCGGAAGGTGTAAATGACGAGTTTGTGTACGAAGAGCCCGATGACGAATTTGAATCCCCATATGTCCGTGCTGAATTTGATTACGATCACGGTGTTTTTTATACCAAGGAGGTATGTATATAATCCAACCTTTTCATTTTTTGTGTTGTTATTTTGTGAGTAATTGTATTTTGTTATTATTCATTAAATTTGTTGCTATAAAAGTATGTAAGAAAACTAATTATTAAAACTACGGATAAAAAATTGTATATAAAAACATATTAAAAAATGTACGTAAAAATGTAGATTAACAAAAGCTATTGAAAAATTGTTAAAAAAAAGGTGTATAAAAAAGTGTATTATAAAAAAGTGTATAAAAAGTGTATTATAAAAAAGTGTATAAAAAGTGTATTATAAAAAAGTGTATAAAAAAGTGTATAAAAAAGTGTATAAAAAAGTGTATAAAAAAGTGTATAAAAAAGTGTATTATAAAAAAGTATATAAAAAAGTAAAATAAAAAATGTATTATAAAAAAGTGCATATAAAATCTAATTATAAAAAAGTATATAAAAAAGTAAAATAAAAAGTGTATAAAAAGTGTATTAAAAAAAGTGTATAAAATATTTCAGGTGTTTGACACACACATAGATTTGGTAGACTGGGCTCAAAGAACGGCAAAGGAGCTTGGTTATGTGTTAGTAACACGAAGATCAAATGCCACAAAAGACGGAGAAGTTTAAAAAGGTGGTCCTTATTTGCAACCGTGGTGGAAAAAGAGATAAGCGGTTAACCGGGGCACCCAAAGGGACTACCAAAATTGACTGTCCATTCAAATTGGTAGGCCGTCTGACAAAGGACCATAGTTGGTGGGTTGAAGTTATAGATCACCGACATAACCATCCATCAGCTCGTAATTTGGAAGGTATTGCGTACGCAAGACGACTCACCGATGTTCAAACTGAAGTAATTCCACCTTCATAGGGTCTGGTTATAATCAAAGTGACCACTGACCATTTTACTTTTAACAAGGTTTTGAATTTTTTTAAAAATTTAATCAATAATTATAAAAGGTTATTGTTTTTTATCGTAAAAACACTACAAATACACTTCCAGTTCACCTAAAACATTTAAAAATATGTTATCTTTTAATTTGTTTAAATGTCTTCTGTTTTAAACTAATTACATAAATGATTGATTGGTTACATAGATAATGTTGATAAGAAGGTGATATTAATAAGAGAGCCGATATATATATATATATATATGGGAAAAGTGAGTATGGGGTTGTTCCCCATCTAAGCTTAGATGGGGAACCCCTCACATACAAATATTTTATTATTTGTTTGAATTTAAAACAGATACATGGCCCCCCCTGATTTTCATGATTATAAAAATCAAATGTGAGGGGTTCCCCATCTAAGCTTAGATGGGGGACAACCCCATACTCACTTCCCCCTATATATATATATATATATATAATTGAATCAGTATGAAAATTTATTTAATACAAGAATTTAATGAAAAAATAAAATTTAATTTTAAGGTAGGGGTAAGTATTGCGTTGGTAAGCCCTGTCGACCGACGGTTGGATTAGCGTAAAGCCCATTATTTATTTTAAAAAGGGTGGCCGGACCACGACGGTATGGGGGTGTTCCCGGAATATAAACCTATTACTTTAAAATTAAACTAGATTTTTTCATCAAACTCTTAAGTATTAAAATCTTTTCATTATGAATCAATTATCTAGAATCTTAAATAGAAGAATCATAGTTCAAATGCTATAGAGCAGGAAGAAGATATAGACATGAACTCTTTACATATGAATTCAGTTGAATTAAACATTTCTAAAATTGAAAATAATTTATTAGATTGGAGTATTCCAAAACAAAATATAAATACTATTTATAAAATTGGTACTTTTGATTTTTTACAAGACTATTCTATTAAAACTCATGAACAAACTATACCTATAAATAAAGAGTATCAAAACATGCAATTATTATCAGTAGAAGCTATAAAAAGACATAGAAAACTTTATAAGTTTTTACATATAGGATTAATTCAAGTAGCAGTTAAACCTATGTTTAGATTAGGAATAGATGCTCCAGTATTATTAATTTTAAGAGATGCTAGACATACGAATTTTAATAATTCTCTATTAGCTATGGCTGAATCAAATATATCAAATGGTCCTATTTATTTTAATTGTTATCCTAATTTTACAATTGGTTTATTTGATCCAAATATATTAGATACTTTGACTTTAACTATTAAGACAAAAAAATTTAGAATTTAAAGAAAGAACAAATGCTGCTGTAGTAATATATAGAATATATTATAAGACTATGACTACAACCATAGAGCCTAAGACAAAAATAGTATCCCCAAGAGATGAAACTATAATATTTGAAGCCAATACTATGCATACAAAAGTAAAAACACCTAAGAGATTAAGATGGAATGAAATAACTCAATCATTAACATGGAATCTTCAAGATATTAATCCACCAAAACCAATTGAAATAGAAAATCAAACGTCTACTATTATAGAACATTCAGATGGTTCAATAGATATTTCTTTTAATAATCAAGAATTACCAAGAAATTCTATAGGAACTAGTACTTCTAGAAATACTATAGAAGATAGTTTATTAAGAAGATGTCAATCTATGAAAATTAAAGGAATAGATTTTTCAAGTAATATTCCAAGATCTTTATATGAAGAAAATTTAAGTGAAACTAATACTTATAATCCAACTAAATCTGATATGGAAAATTATGAAGAATTAAATGTCTGATTCTAAAGTACAAGTAAGAAGAAATCATAAAGTATTTTTTATAAAATATTGTGATCAAAGAATAAAATGGTTAAAAGAAATAATAAAAGTAGAGGAAAGATGTTTTTATTGTTTAGAAAATAATCAACATCTTAACTTTTTAAAGTTTAGGTTAAAAGAAGAACTAAAATATAAGAAAAAGCTTTCTCAACAAATTACTGCAACTACTTGTTAAAAATGGATAAAGAAATGATAAAATTTTAAGAAGAAGAGATGTTCAATGAATATAATAATAAAAACTTAATATGGTATTATATGACTTTTGATGAAAACGAAAGATTTTTACATAAAATTGATTGGCATTTATATATGTTACAAAATAATGAAAATATGCCATTTTTCTCATGGTTTTCTATATATTGTGTAGAAAATAAGATTAAAAACCCATTTTTCGAAGAATCAATAATTTCGACTAGTTCTACTATCACCAAAAAATATACTATAATAGGTTCAGATGAAGAAGTTATAAGTATACACCCTCCACATGATGATATAAAAATAATAAATAATAAAACAGAATATGTTGCAAAACCTTTAGCAATAACTAATGATGATGTAAACAAAAATATAAATACAATTATTTTCCAAAATAATTATACAAATGAAAAGTTAAATACAATAGGAGAACAATTAGAAAGAATAGAAGTAAATAAGATAAACAATAATGATCAACCCAGTACTTCAAATTCAAAAAATATTACAATAACCTCTAATACAATTGAAAGACCAATATTTAAACCTTTTAACATAGATATACCAATTA